>JAYKAV010002812.1:154580-451698 GCA_035582835.1 Phoebastria nigripes | reverse complement strand
GGCGCTGCAGCAGGCGGAGGACGCCCCGCGGTGGCGGGGAGCGCGGGGCCGGCGGCGCGGGGTGCCGGAGAGGCGGCGGCCGCCGGTGCACAGGCAGCGCGGTGCCTCTGTCTGTGTGTGTGTGTGTGAGAGTGTGTGTGTGCCGGGGAGGGATGCTGCAAGGGACCGAGGGAAAATTCTCCCCTCCTAGCAAAGCCGCCGACAAATGGCAAGGCAGGTGTGCAGGGGAGGCAAGGCTCCCGGAGGACGAGGAGGAGGAGGAGGAAGAGGAAGAGGGGCGGTGAGGAGGGCGGGGAGCGCACAGCCCGGCGGCGGGAGCAGCCGCGGGGCGTCACGGCGTCCCGGGGGCAGCGGCCCCGCCGAGGAGCCGGCAGCCGGGCCGGGCGCCCCACTTCGGCCCGGGTGCGGCGCCTGGAGCGGGCGCCGGCGGTGGGGGGACGCCCTGCAAGCCGAGAGTGCTCGAGGCACCCCCGGCASAGCATCCTGCCGCAAGTTTTCCCCGAGGCCTCCCCTCAAACACACCCGGCCGCTGTGCCCAGCACCCTGTGCAGCTTTGGGAGCTACACCCCATCCGATGGGATTGGTGCTTCCTCTGGAAATCCTCCCGTGAGGAGTAGTTGCATGTCTTATCTGCAGAGGCTCACACCTCCCAGTTAGCCGTGTCTTAAAACCAGCACCCCTCAGGGGAAACCCTTGCTACGGAGCCTGATTTTTTTGCTTATTCATCTCCCAGGCCGGAGACAACCCTCAAGTGTCTCACCTGACTTCACCTTTCCTCCACAAAGCCGTGGGACAGGTGGCCAAGGACAGCTCTTCCCAGGACAAGGCGCTGGGCCCAGAGGGGCTGGCGGCAACAAGTGCTTCCCCAAAGCCAAGCGCTGCTCCTAGAGATGGCGCCGAACACCTCGTCTGAGCAGAGAGTTAACGAAGGCTTTTGTGGCTGCATCTCGGCTCTTGCAGAAGGTGCTTGCTAATCTGAACTCTTCCTGCTATTTGAATGGGAAAAGCCTGTTCTTCTCCTGGCCTGAATTACTGTGCAGGGCTGCTGTGAGAGACGGTTGTGATTTAGTGCCAGAGAAAGCCTTTGTATGCCCATTTATAATATGTTTCAGCACACTTCTAGGTGACGATTAGTTGGTAAGTGAAAAGTGGCTGTGGCTGAAAGGTGGAAACTAACATCAGATATTAAATATTGCACGCAGCAGCTATGATTTCTAGTGGTAGGAAGAAAATCTGATAGAAAAATCTCCTGCCTCTCTTTTTCCACAGTACTTCTTTCAGCAAAGCGGTACTGAATTACATCCACAGGTATTGGGCTAATTATATATGCTCACCAGCCCATGGGTTTGGGTTTACCAGTAAGCACACTTATGCAACAGGAGCAATTTCCACACCACTGGGTTCATCTGATTTAAACAATACTGGCTTGTGTTGCCTCTGCGCGTAGCTTTTTTCCCTTGGCTGGCAGGGTTAGTGTCACAGCCTCAGTTTGAGAAGTGACAACAAATAATACTGACACAAATTATACCGAGCAATACAAGGACACGCATGTGGAGGACAAAACACAGAAATTAATGCACTGGTTTAGGTAAGTGTTAACTACCTGTGCTGAGGAGCAGGAGCCACTCTTGGCCCAGCTGTGCAGATGTGGATTACTTATTTCCTGACTGGTTCTTGCTTTGCTTTTTAGTGGCAATACAGATAGCTGAATAAAGGAAAAGTTGCTGGAGGCATTTCTGTTAAATGTAGCCCTGATGAAAGTAAGACGTAATTATAACTTGGGCATCCTCTTCTATATTATTCACAGTAAAACACATCTTTTCAGTCTTTTAAAGCACAGGCCCTAAGCCTGTTCATTCTTAAGCAAGCACCTTTTAAAAAGCACACAGAAAACTTGCGGGGAAGTTCATGCACAACTCATACTTCACCTGTAGTCTAAATTAGCTTGCAAAATCAAGGACTAGTGAAAAGAAATCACACAAACTCCAGTGTCTGAACAGATTTCTTAAGTTTGTGGCCTTTATCTGTGTTAAATTTGCTTCTTCATCTCTTTCTCCTAACACTGAATGCGATTGTACTTAGAAACACACACACACACMCCCCCCAACACAGCACAGACAGTTTAAACACACTCCTCTTGACTGTTGTGTAAGCCTTGGTTGATACAAAACAGAGGTAGAAGAAAATATCTCTGCCAATGTTGGTCTTGTTTAACATAACCGACTGAAGCGTGAAAACACTTGATAAGGTTATTTCATTATGGCAGTTTAGAGTTGTCCCCTCCTTCCCTCCCACAGAACTGCCTGGACAAGTGCGTGCACACAAACATGCATGCACAGATCTGCAGAAGAAAGTGGTACCTTCTTTGTGTGATTTTCACTAACACTTTCAGCATTTATTTGCTATTTATAAGTCGGTACAGTGCCTGGTTCCAGCCAAGACCTCACTTTGTTATGTTCTGAATAGCTCTTAGGAAGTTGCTGGCTTGACCCTGAAGACTTTACAGTCTAATTTTTTAATAACTGAAGGATATTTTTTTTTAATTTGAAAAAGGGCTCATTTTAGCTGTCGCATAAGCATGCATTATAGCCCAAGACTTCAATCGGAGCTGCACAGTCGTATCTGAGAGCACAATTAGGCCCTCTGGACCTTCTAAAGCTTCAAAAATAGTCATGTGTAATTCCTTCTTCTGTGGATCCTGCAAGCTGTAAGAGAATTTTTGAAAGCTGTAAATTCCTATTTATCCACTAAGAGGCTCACAGGCAATCTTCCCCTAATGGAAATAGAACTGTAAAGCCGAAACATTAATATACACAATATGATACATTATGCAGGGATAGACTCGTTGGAGCCAACAAGAGGGCACGGCGGCTGTGCCAGAGCCAAGCAGGTTTGCTCCGCTTACTCGGCTTCCTGCATATGGGTTTTGCTATCTGATTTATATTAGCACTGTATGGTTCTCTCTTGAAAAAAAAAAAAAATCTGATCTTTGAATCCCTCATCTGCATTGGCTGGCAGCCGGTATTGGCGAATCGGAGGGCACAGTTTGGTCTAAATACGAGACAGCTATTCTTCAATAACTGCGCTGTTAATATGCAAATCTCAGTCCTCCGTCAACTTTAATCTCCCTCCTCTGATTGGCTTCGGTGATGAAAAAAATTCAGGTTATTCATTAGCAGGCAGAATACACTGTTCAGGTTCCCCCTTAAGATGAAGCGTTATAAAGCCTCAAGAACGTACATGCTGGAGACAAACAACAACAAAGCAAGACAAAAAGAAGCCAAGAAAATGGGATTAGAAACATGATAAAAGGGGAAATTGTGCATTTAAAAATTCTCCTGATTCCCTTTCTCCTTCCTGGCTTTCTCTCAGGAGTTTTGCCAGAGGCTGCAGATGAGCCATTTTTGTTCATTTCTTTTTCAACCCTTGCCTTCTACATACGATGGTGTGCTCGAGTTCACAGCAGAAGACTTGAATTTGTACTGAGAATGTCATTTCTGCACTGGAAGACATGCACGTGTCTGTCTTCATGGGTCAGCTTTGCTGGCCTGCAAACAGAATGCTAGGAAGAAATATATCAATATGTATTGATAAATATCTTGATATCAAAAAGGTGGATGGAGCAATTGAGCAAGAAGCAATCTATGGTTCAACTCTTTAAAAGCCACTGCAAAAAACAACCACCAATATTAGCACCAATATTGGTGTATTCTTCACAGAAGACCAGACTTGGCTAACCACTGAACTTAGCAGGACATTTTCTGCAAGTCATGAGCTGATGGGAATGCTCATGCCAACTCAACTGTTGAGACAAACATTTCATTTTCCATCAGAGTCCAATATGGCATACAAGAGTAAGATGTGTTCTCCATTACATGGTATAAAAATTAAATAGTTTTATCAACTCTGGTAGTGCTAAATTCTGAGGAACCTTCGCAGAGCTGGGTTGGGCTTGGGGATCTCCAAAGCAGATGTGCAGTCACACTGTTCCTCCCTCTTTGGCTTTATTTTGTAAATTTTCCTTCATTCTTGCAATTCACCTTTCCTGAAACATAGCACCTGACAAGCTGCATTGTCTTCACTCCTGTACAGATGCGGCCAGCTCTCCTGCTTCCTTCTCTCAAGTGGCAGATGAGATCAAGCTGGTAATTTCTTAGATCTATGTATCTGGGCTGAAATCGTGGTCCCAGTGAAATTTAAGTATTAATTTTATTAATTAATTTTATCATCAATTTTGTCACAACTGTGATTTTGCTTGTCGGGATTGGCAGCAGGGTATTTTTGGAGGACTGGACGTTGACTCTAATTTCCAGATAAAATGAAGAAGGCCAGGTGCTGTTAGTGTACAATGAGTGACCCTTCTCTTTCCTCAGGCTTTTGCCAAGGTGGAGCTAGATTATTTTGGGTGGGTGGACAGCCCCTCTGATTAAAAAGAAGCAGAGTTCTAAGAAGTAAGGTAATCTTGCCTGTGTTTTCCCACAAAGCATGTAAGGCAGCTCCTTGTACAAATTACTAAACAAAGAGTGAAGCACAGGCACCTGTGAGGAACCTGCAGTAAGAGCATGATAGGGTTACCTGACTGCAAGTCCTTGGACACCTTGGAGGGATGGAGGGCTGAGCTCAGAGGGGACTTCTCACAGGGCTTTTGATTAATTTGCTACAAAGAGAGAAGTTGTAAAAAAAGATAGCTATGCTGCAGAGCTGCTTTCCTTTTCTGTCTCGTGCATTTCAGATACAAAGATAATGGGAACAGCACAAACAGAAATGCAGGCAGATATCTGAAACTAAAGGTTAGAAGGAAAAGATTTTGACAAGAACCACATAGGCTTCCCACAGCAAAGGTCAACCAGTGACCTCCACACAAATTAATACCGCTTCAGCTACTATAAAGGAACTTTAATATTTCAGTTTCAGCAAAAAGCCTGAAAACGCATTATGTAATCCTTTAATTCTGTTGGAATCTTTTTTCCCCAAGTGATATGACCATCTCTTTCAAATATATATAAGGATTCTCAATTAATAAATAATAATAAAGCTAGGTAATAATTAACTCTTAAATGTGTTCTCCCTGATCTTGCTTTACAGTAAAAAGAAAAAGTCCACATGCTTCAGCAGCCAGAGCTACAAGCACATCCAACCAGATAATTGACACAGCCGTTGAGCCAGCACAGTGTTAACTCTGCTTTAAGCTTCCTCAAATCATCTAGCTTTAGAAACCATGTAACTTAATTGGATTGCTACAGACCTGACAGCTCCCGGTGTACCGTATGCTAAAGGATTGCATCGTTACTGTATGATTGGATACATAAGCTAATGCTGTCAGTCCTGAGAACTGTCACCAGCCCTGAAGCTCGTCTTTCATCTTCCAAACACCATCAGAAAATGAAAACAACTGTGTTCCCCCCCTAAATCTGGAAAATAAAATTTGGGAGAATTTAAAACCACCACGTATCAGAAGCGGAAGATTTGGGCCAAACCTTGCATCCTTGGTCACGTAGGTGATTCTCCACCATGTGGCCGGTTCCACTGAAACTCCGGTTAACTCAAGCAGGCTCATCAAAATAACCACTTTTACTTAGATGAGGAAAAGTCTGCTGAATGAGGTCTTTATAATCCCAAAGGAGAAAATATGAAGACGGTTTACAAGGCAACACTACGTACGCTCAGTAAACACAGATAGAGGGACGGTGTGGATAATACAAGCTAAATAGCAGGTTGACAAATTCTAAAATGCAGTTTCAGTTTCCACCTTAACGAAGCAAAAGCTAACAATATTTGTAAGCTGGAGATGTCCCCAAGGCACGAGTGACAGGTAGGTGTCAAATCATCATCAAAAGTCTGTGAGAATTAGATACCTCTCCGCCATTTGAGTCAGCACACACTTCCCTGGCTTCAGAGATCTTTTGAAAGAGAAGATTGGTGTTTTGACCTTTATGCCATGTCTTTGCTACTGATTTCCAGAATGCCCATTGTGCTTTATCACTATTCTGCTCATTTTGTAACACAAGTTTCATTTTTATTTAGAAGTCACCTAAAGCAAGCATAATCCTTGTTCTTAACTCTTACGTGGGCTATCCAGATATTATTGCCCCATTTTGGGTGGGAGGGGGGGCGCACTGAAGGCACAGAGTTGCTCAACCTTTCTCATGTTAATGTCAATAAATGCTGAGTTAAGCTGCTACTGATTATTTTGTAGACAAATGTCTGTTTTTTCAACAACACCATGGGCAATTTTCAAAACAGACAAAAGTAAACATTCTGGAAGAACCCATTCCAGTAGGCTAGTCCTAATTTTTTTTTTTCTTTTTTTTTTTGGGGGGGTGTCTTTCTTTTTTTTTAAAACTTTCATAATGACAGCTATGCAGAAAATGATGTACAAAATTACCATTTCCAGCTACTCTTCTCTGAGGGCACTATCACCATTTTTTCAGCAACTGCCCCTCTTCTTTTTGCCTTAGGTGATGAGTAGTCCTTGTGCAAACCTATCAGATAGGCTGTTAAAGGATTATTTTTCCCAAGCTATACCATTCTTTAAGTCAAAGACTCAGCCTGACCTACCTTGCTTGTGAAGATCTTCCTGAGTGAGCCTACAAAATCCTTCCACTGTTCTTTGTCATAACCACATCACTATGCAAAGTTTCCACAAACCATTAACTATCTATACAGTCCATCCACACTTTCCATGCATACTTTCATCAAGTAATCCTTAATTCAAGCAACTCTCACCCCCAACATTGCACTTTGATGTTGTAAATAGTCTAGAATTTTACTAGGAGGAGAGATCCTGGTTTTTTTCCTACTTAGTTCAGCGATCACTAAAATGCAGCCACATCTGGGGTGGCTCTTTAGCGGTACACAGCAGTGCTATATAACATGATGATCGGGAATGGAAAATAAAGACTAATGTATTCAGCTGAAATGGCGACTGAAATTTCCATAGGCAGAATATAATTACCTGAGCTGGCATTCTGCCAGGACACTGGGGTTAACATTATTACTCCTACAATACTCCTATTTATGGGCAATATGGAAAAAAAGTAACAACAGGATTTTTTTAATTGAAGCAGTGTGAACCCAACTACAGTAGGTTGCAGTCCAATTAAAATTGACAGCCCAGTGAAGCAGATGCACATAACACACAGATAAATATAGAAAATCCAAGTTGTTCGCTTTTTCTTTGTCTTCTCTTGGTGTTTTTTTTCCGCTGGATATTTTGTTTCATTTTCTAAATCTTTTGATGCCAGGAAACGATCATTGACTGGAAACACTTACTAGCTTTTTGCAGACAGTTTTCATAACTTAAAATAAAGATGGAAAAATATATCCTGTTAAATGTTTCAGCATTGCATTTCTTTCCCTTTCTACAGCACACAGTATTAAAATTACATTGGCTGTGCAGCAGGAGATTAGAAAGAGCAACTGCTTTTAACCTTTAATAGTAAATGACGCTGAAGTCGCTAAATCTGTCTTTGAAGCACACACAGTGCATGCACTACCAATTGGAAACTTGTAGCTAACCTACAGCAAGCAGTCTGATCCCCTACCAAAAAAGCTGCAGAGGCTAACTCCTGAAAGGCAAAACTACTTTCTGTTCTCTTTTTTTTTTCTTTTGGGAAAAGTAAATGCTTGAAATGGCATAAAATATATTACACTGTTTACTCCTGGTTCTGTAGTCTTTACTCACATGAGTATCTCTTTCTCAGACATGCAGAACCACACAAGCACCCACCGAGGTCAACAGGACTCCTGGGGAATTAATATTCCCTATCTGACAGAGGTGTTGCGAGGTGTACTTCATTAGTGTTCTGAAGCACTCCAAGAGCCCTAGATAACAGCTGCTATATGTTGTAAGAAAATAGTACTATTCATTATTACAGAAGGGCTAAACCGTGTTTGTAATTGACCATTGCCTGAATCTTTTCCGAAGTTATTGGGTTTGGAGATATGCCTCAAACTAAATCTGTTATTTAACAGAATGAAGAAAGTAAAGCAGCAACGGGGTATGTTTTAAGAGCAAAACAGAAGAAAGCTCCCCTGGGCTGTATCCTATTGACCTCTAGTTCCATTATTGTTTCTAAAATGTTTTTCCATTTAAGGCATTGCCACTGAATCCTTCCCAGGAAGCCCTGGGAAAGGATATAAAGTGAGGTCTCTACTAAGTTTGTAAGTAACATCTCTAAAAATGGAGGGTTGATTTATGTTTTACTGACAGCCAGGTTTAAGGGGGAAAAACCCTCCGGGCTTTGGTTATGAATCTTCTATAATATAATAAATGGTGCCATCTACTGGCTCTCTTTTGCTTTTGATCAGTGTCAGGGTTTGATTGTACAGTATAGCTACTGCAAGTAGCATTAAAACACCGAAGAAATCAAGCCAACATGACTGTAGCTAGCATACTTCCTGACAACGGATCTTGGAATGATTTACAGGGGTTTCCATAAAGCAAACAAGCCTAAAATGAAATAAAAGTAGTAGGAGAAAGAAAAATGGCAAGATGTAAGCAAGGGAGAAAAGGCAGCATTCCAGCAGACATGTGAAACTGGATGAAGGGTCAATACTGAAGACAGATACAGCTAAGCTGAACCAGATGCAGCTATCCCATAGGACAAATCAGTGATGAGACTCCTTGGAGAGAAGAGGAGAGCTCCTCCAATCCCTCCCAATTAATTTTCTGTTAGAAAAACAATAGCAAATCATGCTGGTTTTTCCCTTCCACCCACTCCAGTTTCTACTATTAAGCAAAGAAGAAAATGTAAACAGCCCTGACAGAAAAAATATACAGATAGACAGAGAAGTTATGGGTCAATTTCTTTCTCAGAGCTCAATATTTTTCCTGATTTACACCAGGAGCAAGATTTGACTCTCTGACTTATGCCTCAGAAAACTACATGAACTGTGCCATGTTCTACTCTTAGGTACACTAAGCAATCTTGGCACCTCTTCTGGGGCCAAACCGGACTTGCTGAGTAAAGGAACTGCTACAGAATATTTTTTGTTGTTGTTGTTGCTTTTAATGTATCTGGATAGTTTGCTTGAAAAAGCAAAATCAGCTGTAGAGCTATTTCGGTCTGATTTCCTAAGAAAAAGAGACTAGTGCAATCACAGCATCTGGCAAAGGGGAAATAGTCTCAAAAATACACAATTTTGTCAAGTGCTTCACAAAAAGCAGAGTGACTGTTAGTGCTTCTTTGGAGGAAAAAGCACGAGTGGAAGCCCTTCTTAGACACCAGACAACCCCACCAGATGCAAATCCATAGGAAAGTGCTCTCCTTCAGTTCGGCTTCTCGTAAAATATGTGTTTGTCATGATAGTCTTCACCTGGTAAGAAACAGAAGCAGGACAGGATGGAAATGCAGGTTATCGGGGCTTTTATTGCTACAAATGGAACCTGCATCAGAGCAAGTCACAGCTTGGGCTCCAGCTTCATCTCCTATCAATGAAGATCATGTTTATCTGTGCCTTATGGAGCGCTTTTAGACTTGATGTGCAAAAGACCATGGAAACCATACCTTGACACAGATGTAGATTTCTCCATGCCTGAATCAGAAGTGCAAAGAGAGTCAGCAGCTCTCCCATCTCCACCCCYGGACCCCAAGTTAAGATTTTTATGCAGCCCTCAGGAGTATGAGTTTTGGCAGCAGCCACACACTGAGGAATTTCAGGCAATAAAACTCCCTTTGGAGTTGTGCTGGAAAGGACTGGGGACACTGGTGTTGCTGTGGAAAGCCTTTCACACAGCCCTTAAAATGAGAGGCTTCTGGAAAGTAAAATCACAGAACACAGATTGAGAACCCTGTTGCCACATGTGTAACCAGGACTTTTCAAAGGGGGTAACTGAGGGCCACAAAGAAGCTTATGACAATAAAAGTGGTATACATTTCGTGATCAGCATGCAGACCCAATCTAACAGACTCTGTTTTCATGTCGATGTGTGCAAACATTTTCTTCTCACTTAGTTTACTCAGTAGTTAATGGCCTGATATCACAAACCTAAAGATCTATATATTTGGTATCCTGCTAGATACAGGATCAGTTTTGTAGCAGGCTTTCATTAGTCTCCCTTTACGTTTTTCATCAGTCTCAGATCAGTGTAAGATTTTAACCTAATGAAGAGATATTCAGCACATTGACTCCTTCCACCAGGCAGGGCAGTTTCTCTCCCAGTACGGGTGTGAAAGGGTAAAAGCTCTCTTTTCGGCACCAACTCTAACCTTCTGTCTTAAATGGACCCCAGCTAGTCTGTAGTGATCTCTTGAACAGCATTAAGTTTTAAGAGAAGAGGCCTAGCTCCTGTAAGAAAGGTGCTGACAATACTTCCATTCTCCAGCTCCTATAAGAAGTTCTCCGGACAATGTGTAGCACTGGAGAATGCTACCGCTGCTGTGCATGAAACCACAGCTTCCAGTTCATTTCTTGGCTCTGGGAACAGGCAGGGAGCAAGCATGAGTCTAGGCAGCAGATGGGGACATTGCTAATTGGTCTGTTTTGATGCTGGGCCATCCACTGACAGACACTTCGCACTTCTCTCTTAGCAGTGATTTGCCATGTCAAAGAGCTACAGATATGGGAATGATAACAAAGCAAGTGAAAACAGCGATCACTTCAGTGCAGACAATCATTTTTCCTCAACTGCGCTAACCAAATTTGCTGCAGAATGTTGTGAGGCAGCTTGGACTTGGCAGACTCTTTGCAGACCAAAAGATGCAATTTGCCTTCTTACAGTGTCAAGTGGCAATGATGTTATGTGAGTGCCATCATTTCTAATGCTTTTTTGCTGCTTTCTTAAAAAGCCCGGTGATCATTATAAAAGAAGGAAAGGAGAATGGCCAACTATATGTGCAAAAAAATACACTGGGTGAAAACTAGCATGAGAGCAGTGGTTCATAAACAAAGGATCAGAACTCAGTAAGGGTTGTGAGTGTGACAGAAGTTTTATTGCAAAAGCAGAATTCACAACCAGAAGCAGGAATAAAAGACTGCAGTTGCAACTGGAAGAGAATTCAGGAGCATGCCGGAACCAGCGGAAAAGTTCGGGAGCTGTTCCATCAAACTGTTCCAGTTTAAAGAATGGCAGCAGATTACAATCTTTACACTATGTAAAACTTCAACTTTCACATTTTCTTCTTCTCCAGAGATTACTGGCTACAAATCTTAGTATTTTTGCRGTAACAATTGTGGCTTTGTCTTCTGTAATGTCCCTGCCATATTTTACATGCTCTGGGACAGTACATGACTGTGATTATACTGCTTTGGGCGAGGTACAATATCAGAGATTCTGTCTGCCTTTCACTTTTGAGTAGAGTTGCTAAGTTCTCTGTGTTTTTTAAATATTTTTTCTGTTTTTCATTAAAATGAAAGCAAATTAAACTACTACACTCATTACAGATCAGCCATTTACAATGCAGTAAAACAAACAATGTTTTTTGAATGGAAGGGATATAAAATGTCTTCTCAAACCACCAGTGCCTAAAAAGAAGGAATTTTACTGTCCATGTGGATCTGTTTAATTATCTCACATGGAAAAATGTCACCCTCTAGAGTGCCAAGTTCTATTCCTTCATTGTTGATGGAGCTGTATATTTCTAAATATAGGAGATTGTAATGGGAAATGCTGGCAGAACCATCAGTGGAGTACCTCAATACAAAAGGTAATTTGAAATTTAAAAGCAACTATTTTGCCTTGACTTTCCTGAATGTCACCACCTCTATCATTCCAGACAAACACAGGAAAAAAGACTGTTTGCTGTGGTATTTTCAACAGTAAGTGACCAGAAGTTACCTAAAATAAGTGGTGAACACAGGCTAAGTGAAAATAGTGTCCGCATTTAAACCAGACACCCAGATTTTACATGGCTAAAAGTGAGTTGCATCTATGCTGTATTTTACCTGAAAGAGTCTGAAGTCCAGCTGAAGCTAATTATGTTGGTTCCTTCTATGGCACATGGAGTGAGTCACGTCCACAGGGTGATTCATGCTACCTCTGACAGGCATCAATTTTAGCATGCACACTGGATGTGCTTCTCAGTCCAAGAAGCCTAGATGATTAGCTTGCATTAGCTAATGCTTAAATGGCTAAATATTAGACAAGACAAATTCCAACACAGCCAAATGGAACATCTCTAGTGAAGGACATCACTGCAGGGCAATTCTGCTTTCTCAGAGCAATTAATTTCACCAAAACACTTATTTGAGGAGAGGGTGAATCACCTTCTTAAGGTACCTCTCTTTCACATAGGAAATCTAGCTTATTCGTTTACATGCTTGGTATGGCTGAAGTTAGGCAAGAAGAATCCCACACGGATTCAGCAAGCTTCACTGCAAGTGGTCTTCTGCCTTGCTGTGCATTCCACTATTAAAAGTCTCTTTGCCATGCTGGAGAGGGGGCTGATCAGCTAACACAACATCCAAGTGCAGGCTGTGGAGGGAGGTGTTTTGCAGATATATTACTTGCAATTCCATCACTGAAGAACTGCACTAGTGTATCTGCTAAGGAACATCATTCCCAGTTGGAGTTTATTAGGCAAAAGTAAGAGAATTAATGGCTGTGAGACAGACCGTTCGCTTTCATGACTGCTAAATCCCCACTGAAAAGGTACTCCCACTTGGCTATGGATTCAAACTAACTGTTAGGTTAAACAAACATGTCCTCAACTCTGCCCTAAACACGATTGTCATATATGAATGAGGAAGAAATAAAGTGGACACGTATTTCACACCATTAATTTGGACTCAATAGCCAAAATTTCACTTTTGTTATCTCTAACAAGTATGCCTCATTTTCCATTCAGGAGAGAAAAAAATCTCAACAAATGTATTTCCAATCAAACATTTCATCAGAATTCTCTGCTTTTGTATTGCACGTTTCTAAACTTCTAATTTTAGTATACTAGCACATGTTTTCTATTAACAAATCTTCTCTTTCTCATTTATACTTGACCTTCTATACATCATTAAAGTTGTTAGCATCACAATGTCAGCTCTTCTTGTGTTCCATTGCTTCTACAATGTTGCATTGCATTTTTCTTATCAGCTGCTCTTTTATGCTTTTATGACAGCTTTTGTGTTGTTTGTTTCCCAATGTACATTATTTTCCACACTTACGTATTAAAAGCAAACATAATTATACTAAATGGTATCAGAAAATTAAAGCATTTGGGAAATACACTAATGAAAGTTCAACACTCCCTTTGTATGAGAAAATTAGCACTCTTGAAGGTCTAATAAGCATGGTTAAGAATGTCTCTGGTGCCAATAACCCAAAAAGTAGTCAAAATCCCCTGTGCCATCAGCTAGTAAATATAATGTAACACCAAGGACAAAAAAAGTAAGTACTGAGAAAAAAACCCAAACATCGCAAAGCCATTCAAATGGAAAGAAGGCCATCTACAGTTGCCTGGGCAATATGAAGGCAAAGTGAGTTAGATTAAGTTTTAAAAGAGTTAGATTAAGTTTTAAAAGTGACAGCTAAACTACCTACAGGTATAACTGCCAATGTATGGTTCCTTTTTCAACTCCAGATTATTGAAGTGAGTGGAGTTAGACTAGACAAAAGCTGCAGTAAATCAGCAACTGATCTATTAGCTCCTACTTTTCAACAGAAAACCAAAAAGTATTAATTCTTAATTGCTATATTTCTGAAAATGGAATAAGCATGCTCTGTAGCTTCTTTTTAGGTATAAAAGGAAAGGAGTCAAAACCACCAAAACATTGTGATTGCTACTGTAAGAACTGACGTGGTGTTGCGATGATTGTAATGAGTTACTTCTGATTTCATGCTTTGATCCCTCTTTGAATACTGAGGTGTTTCTTCCTTGTTTTGTGAGTGCTAATTGCTGCAGTGCTGTGTTAAATCATTGCTATGCTGGTTTTCTTGAGCAGCAGGATGGATAATTGAATAATTACAAAGGAGAAGTTCATTAAAATGAGTATGCCTATAGAAATGAGATTTTCCAGCAATTCAGTGAGGGGTTGTGTACAGTTATGCAAACAATCTGTTGAAAAACATTCTTTTCCTGTCTAGAAGATCAAATCTTTCGTGCACACAGTTTCTCTCAGAAGCAGACCAGGAAATGACAACAACTGCACTGGGCTGACTTTCTTCTCCACATGCTACTGTGAGAATCCTTAATCCTGGTATGATTCAAAGTTCAGCCATACAATTCCTCTGTTATTATGGGTACCTCACCAAAACTGAAATTCTGCATGTAAAAACAGATCTCAAGTGTGTTAGAGGTGTAGGAACTACCGTACACCACTGAAGAGCCTGCAGAATAACGTAGAATGTGAATGTGAAAACTCTCTTCCACTTTGGACTTTCAAGCCATTTCTTTTCTAGTGCAGAAGACAGCAAAATGTTGGGTCCCATGATGGTTGAATACACCTGAGCCATTAGGTCACACAGTGAAGGAGTAGCTGCAGTGTTGAGCTGCAACAGGATCTAGGTGCTACCTCTCCAGCTGCCGTACTTACTGCCTTAAAAAAATTTAAGCAGCTACTGCACCCTGTGAAGAAGCACTGGAGATGCCGTGAGGAAGCACTGGAGGTTCCATGAGGAAGAGAAAGATGATCCATGGGAAACTGAGCATCAAACAAATCTCATAGCTTCATTCAAAGAATGAGTTAAAAAAAAGTAACCTTGTGAGATTCTACTGATACTTGTAGAGTCAACATCAGGATCTTTTGCACAGGTCTCTGTCATATGAGTTAGTGGACACTGACAGTAACGTAGACTGTGATTCCCAAGCGGCTGGAGCAAGATGAGATTATCTGCTGACTGTGGAGGATTCTTCAGAATTAGGAACCTCACATTCCATTATGGGCTCTGTAGTATAAAATGAACACAGGCTTATGTACTACTGTTCTCCCTTCCCCAATTTCTTTTACTTCCACTCATTGCAGCCTATGTCTGTCTCCCATTCACATTCCCCTGCTATCCTTGTCTAAGTTTATTACCTGCATTTCCAACTTCATCCTCATTTTCAAGGGACGGCTTAGCATTTTTCTGGTCATTAGGTACTAATTTTAAAAGTCTAGGTTACAAAGAAGAGACTGGAAATTCTCGCTGATGCAAGTATTGTTGGCAACTGGTAAGATAGTTCACATGACTGGAATGCTAAAGATCTTTAGATAAAATTTGTTTAGGGGAAGAGGAGAAAGTAAGGAGTGAATGATGTAGTGGTAGTACTACAAAGACACTGCTAGCTGGTCTGTATATCCCGATAATTCAGAAACTAATTGTTGATGTACTAAAACACAAAAGACAAGAAGAGAATACAGCAGAGTGTGAAGGAGGGAGAGTCTTTATAGACCATGAAACCATACCAGAATTATTTCTTACGACTTGTCTGCAGTGAGAGGCAGACTGTGGGGGAGCAATTGTCTTGCCATGGGAGAATTCAATTTCAGAAATGTAGCATGGAGGTCACACAGCTTATTAGAGTTTCTAAAATTATTCCTTGTGATCCTTTAACACAGAAAGTATTACTGCTCTCAATACAGGGTAACTCAATTATGGTCTCACTACGATGGATAGAGCTGTATTAATTCCTGGCCTGGAGTCGGTGAGGGATAACTGGAGATGATAGATGGGATTTATGTCATGTAATTTTAATCATATATGATGAGTTTAGAACTAGTTGCTCTGGACTCCTTCTGCAGGCAACAGAGGGAAATAGGCACTGCTAGAAGGCAAGTCATGCCACCTACCTTAGAGCCCTAGGATGTTTCATCTCACCTCATGTTAGTTTTCCAAAAGGCAGATTTCTTCCCATCCAGATCCCCTCCATAGTCAATGCAAAGGGCAAGGCACCACCAGAATGTGAGTTATTAAATTCTAAATAGGTGTCCAAGACAGGCAAGGTGAATCCCCTGCACTGTAGCTGATGCTGCAAAATGGCTAATTTCCCATGGTTGATGAAAATTGTAAGTGAAGTTGGCTGGGGAGAAACAGATAGAAAAAAGCAAATGAAAAATGGGAGTTCTACAACAGAAACTAAAAAGATGTTTAAAAAGCAAAGAGTACTCCACCAAGAAAGAAGAAATCTTTAGCTAAAAGCCTACTCTGGTTCACTGGCAAATGGAAATAGCTGTTAGAACCAGCCTCCCATTGCTCCCCAGTGTAACATACAGAAAACATGACATTGAATGTAATATATGAGAAGCTTACAGCCCAGGAAATCAATAGGGAAAGCTAGAGAAATACAAAGAAAAATATGTGGCCAGCAATAAGACAATAAAGGGCAAAAAAAAGAAATTTTTAGCATTTACTAATAGCGCTATGGTGGCTGTGGTGGATATAGGGCTTGGCTACATCTTACTTAACTTTAGACATCAGAATATAGTTATTTACATCTGAGCTAATGACCCTTCACTCCCTTTACAGTCAATTGAGAGAAATAGGACTTTTTAGGGCACAATTCCTGTCATCCTAATGCAACTATATAAAGCAGTTCAGATGAAACATCCCCTAGAAGTGTTTCTTTCCCTCCATGACTATAAAAGAAGAACCAACAGCTGTAACTGGGAAAAAACTTGAGATACCCAAGCTCTCCTCTGCCAGAATGTTTGCTTTTTTTTCCAGCTGCATCAGTTAACCTAATACAAATGCATTAGCAATTAAAGAAGTCTTAGCAACAGCATCAACTCATAATTTGAGAGATGGTAATAATTTTAGCAGAGATGCACAAAAGGTAGATAGTGTATTTTTACTGCACCGTAGCAGGGCATTCCAATCCTTTAGTAACTGCGACAGGTATGACAAAACCTGAGGGTAAAATTTTAATCACGAGACCCAGATAACTTTTATCCAAGTTGGTTGAGAAGGCCGCTGGTCTACTGATGTAAATTTTATATGAATGTTATAAAGTCAGGATTCAATAGATTAGAATTCTGTGCCAATACTGAAGAAGAGAAAGATGATGAAAGTAGGTAATTACATGATGGTTAGCCTGAAACTGTCCTCCCTCTCCCCTCAAAAGCCCCTGCCAAAGTTCAATCCTTTGCTCCGGAGCCATAAAAGAAACCTTTAAAAACGGGTAAACAACAGACTAGCTGTGCTATTTCTGGGCTTCTCTCACACAAAATAGGCATTTAATTGAGTCTTTTAAATTAAGGGTAGTAGCTCTAGGATTCCTTTGTAGTGACTGGAAAGAGCTGGACTCTGCTATAAGGCACACAAGAACTGAATCGGCTGCGGGATGCCTTTCTCTTGTCAAGTATATAGGGAGCCTCAAGCGATGACATTCATACCTTATGTTTAAGCTTTCCAGAACACTGACCTTGAGACAGAAATGCAGTTTCAGGCCAAAAGATTCAGCCCAGGCAGGGTTATTTAAGAAGCCTGAAAACACGGGTTTATGTAATATGTTGTAAATCCGTAACTACCAGCTATCGTCAGTTTTAGTCAGCTGTAAGTCTGACCTAATCTTTTTGAAATATATTTTTTCAGCAAACAGCAGGAAGCCAATGATCTTAAACAGGATAGTTCTTACTAGGAAGGAAGTGACCTAAGGAAAAGTTTGTAGAAGACTTCTTTTAGCTCACAAAAACTTTTTTTAAAATGATTTTTAAGAAAAAATATGAAGTCCTTCTATTTGTAGTGGACTTTGCATTATAACTCAGATTAGAACAGAAGGTCTGAGGAAATTTGCCAAATTCTTTCTCTTTTAAAAACAGATCAATAATTAAGAATAAATAAATCAAATCCAGTGTTGTTCACATTTGTAAGAGTTAGAATACTCAGCATCTTCTTTTCATCCTGCCTTTGAGAAATAAAACAGCATTTAGGAGTATTCATCATGTTCTGTAGAAACATTAACTATTCTCACGATAAGTATTGATCTTCAAATCGAAACAAGTATGAAAGGTGCCTTTACCATGTAAAAAGACATTTCACCACTAGAGGGAACTATTAGACTTCATTGTCAGGGGGGAAACGAGCAACTGCATTTCAATTGTCGGTGCTAGTTCCACTCCAGAAGAGTCTTCGTAACTTTGTTGAAAACACTGCAAGTGATATATTACGTTAATTAATAAAATGTGTAGATGATAGAAAAACATTGACGCTTTTATGTGACATTTAGTCAATAAGTATTGAATATATGGTATATGATATTTATAATAAAAAGAGAGATTAAGAAGGTTGCTGCTCTTGGAAAGATTTAGAGAGAACTTTACTGAATTATGTAAAACTAGACTATGTTAAATTAAAAAACTACTGCAAAATGTAGAAACACTCATGTAATCTCCCAACAGGAGAAATGTCTGTTCAACACAGAGCACTGTCCTTTGCTCATTATTGTAGCAACCATTTTCAACCAGAATTATATTTAGTGACATGATAAAGCTGTCTCCTCTGTCTGCTTTCATCCAGATGGGGAATGTGCAGTGCAATTATCTTTCTTTTTGGGGGTAGGGAGGGTAGAGATTTTGCTTGTTTATCTTGCTTTGTCCTTTGCAGTTTGTGGTTTATTTTTTTTCTTCGTTTTGCTAGGTCGCTACTTGTTGCTTCCTCTAAATGATAGAAAAAAGACAAGTGAAAGAATTGAGTGTGGTACTTTAAGCAGGCTGTGAATTGTTTTTGCTCGATCCATATGTCTGAGGCAGTTCATTGCACTGCCTTAACCAGGCCCCTGAAAAAGTGTTTGCCTCCCGCAAAGTAGACAATTAAAAGAAAAATATTTCAGTACTGCTTGGAATTCCTCAAGAAGTCACTGCCTTGACATGACTCAGAGCTACATGCTGCAGCCACATTTTAACAAAGGAACTAATAATTACTTTGATAACAGTATATTCATGCATTTCCGAAAATTGGGTAAGAGTTCTGAATGGTTTTTTTTTTCACCCTCAGCAGCATGACATACCATCGATGCATGGTGTGGCCACAATTTCTTCTTCCTCTGAAGCATCGTGTATGAACCATAGTAGAATAGCATGCATGACACTGTCACATTCATGCACACGGCTCCATACAAGTGACTCTCCTGAGGGCCAAGGCAAACTCTGCAACAGAGGCAAAGCAGCATAACATTGGTGTCTATCCCCAACCCACCTTCCCTCTTCTGTTGTGTATTGCATGTAGCCTTGATGAGAGAAAAGATCTTAGCAGGTATGTCTGTATTATCTGACACATTTCCTCTGCTTCAGCATCTGAGGTTGTTGGGTCATGTGAAAGGGTTTAATGTGGAGTGTCAGCTTACAGCATGGGGAAATCCTTCTCTTTAGCACCCATCAGTGCATTTGCTGCATCACATGACRTGATCCAATGGCTGTATTGTTTCCCTGTCAAGTGTGGAGTTCCCCCAATATGTTCCTACTCATTTACACTATATTGTTGGAATAAATCCAGTTTCCTGTGCTTCAAAATTTTGCTAAGCGGTGGGTAGGACTCATTGGTTGGTAAGTTTTTGCACAGTCTTATTTATTTACATGTCTGTTGCTGCTTGCTCTCTGTTTTGCTGTTCAGAGTGGGCAGCCACTCCTCTTTCCATTGCCTGCAGAGCACTGAAGCCAGAAGTTCGTCCCTTAGCCCCACACGCATCCTCAGAAATGACTGATACGGGTTTGGCAGCACGCTTCTCCACCGGGAGCTGGGAGAGCCTCATGTAATAAGAACACAAAGTGCATTCACTGAGTTATTCCCTGAAAATCATAAGTCATTCTCCTACTTTCTGTGCTTGCTTGCTAAGGGAAAAAAATGCCCTGAGATCAACCTACTACTGTTCAACATTGTACCAAGAAAAATCAGCCTCAGTAGGTTGCCAGGATTTGTTGGATTAGACATTTTTATAAAAAGCTACATACATTTCTTTTTTCATATGTTGTACAGAATGCTGATAGTTTAGAGAAGGCAGTAATTTATATTCCCTTGTTTCAGCTGAGTTTTTTCCCAGATGAGATTTTCTCCCGATTAACTGCAATTCACTAGTAAAATTTTTGTGCCTTTCTTATATTTATTATCTGTTAAATCTTGAATGCTAAATTTGAAATGCTGCACCTGGGAAAATATGTAAATACTGTGTGATACAAAGTTCTGTTTAATCAGACATGTGCAAAATGTATTTGATCCTGTAAAATGTGGTGTTTAGCACATGAAACAACTGAATACAGATTTCAGGTGTACTCAGTGACTAAACTTCTACAAGTTTGGTGGGGACTGAGGACAACCAAACCTTCAAAGATTAGAGATTAATCAACTCAGGTGTCAAGGCAGTTGAGTTAAACACACAAATAGTATGCTTATGTGGGATGAGAGATTGTAATTGTGGCATATAACTAGAGGTCTGTCAGTCTGACCTCGGTGCCAGGGAAGGTTATGGAGCAGATCATCTTGAGTGCCATCACGTGGCACCTACAGGACAACCAGGTGATCAGGCCCAGTCAGCACGGGTTTATGAAAGGAAGGTCCTGCATGACTAACCTGATCTCCTTCTGTGACAAGGTGACTCAGTTAGTGGATGAGGGAAAGGCTGTGGATGTTGTCTACCTAGACTTTAGTAAAGCCTTTGACACCATTTCCCACAGCATTCTCCTGGAGAAACTGACTGCTCGTGGCTTGGATGGGTGTACTCTTTGCTGCGTAAAAAACTGGCTGGATGGCCAGGCCCAAAGAGTTGTGGTGAATGGAGTTAAATCCAGCTGGCAGGTCACAAGTGGTGCTCCCCGGGGCTCAGTATTGGGGCCAATTCTGTTTAATATCTTTACCAATGATCTGGACAAGGGGATCGAGTGCTCCCTCAGTAAGTTTGCAGACGACACCAAGATGGCCAGGAGTGTTGATCTGCTCGAGGGTAGGAAGGCTCTGCAGAGGGATCTGGACAGGCTGGATCGATGGGCCGAGGCCAATTGTATGAGGTTCAACAAGGCTAAGTGCTGGGTCCTGCACTTGGGTCACGACAACCCCACGCAACGCTACAGGCTTGGGGAAGAGTGGCTGGAAAGCTGCCCAGAGGAAAAGGACCTGGGGGTCTTGGTCAACAGCCAGCTGAACATGGGCCAGCAGTGTGCCCAGGTGGCCAAGAAGGCCAATAGCATCCTGGCTTGTATCAGAAATAGTGTGGCCAGCAGGAGCAGGGAAGTGATCGTGCCCCTGTACTTGGCACTGGTGAGGCTGCACCTCAAATACTGTGTTCTTGAGGTGCTGGGGTGTGTCCAAAGAAGGGCAACGAWGCTGGTGAAGGGTCTGGAGAGCAAGTCTTATGAGGAGTGGCTGAAGGAACTGGGATTGTTTAGCCTGGACAAAAGGAGGCTGAGCGGAGACCTTATTGCTCTCTACAAGTACCTGAAAAGAGGTTGTAGCGAGGTGGGTGTCTGTCTCTTCTCCCAAGTAACAAGCGATAGGACGAGAGGAAATGGCCTTAAGTTGCGCCAGGGGAGGTTTAGATTGGATATTAGGAAAAATTTCTTTACTGAAAGAGTGGTTAAACATTGGAACAGGCTGCCCAGGGAAGTGGTTGAGTCACCATCCCTGGAAGTATTTAAAAGATGTGTAGATGTGGTGCTTAGGGACATGGTTTAGTGGTGGACTTGGCAGTGCTAGGTTAACGGTTGGACTTGATGATCTTAAAGGTCTTTCCCAACCTAAACGATTCTATGATTCTATTATTTAACTAGGACAGTGATGCAGGATGACAATAACAGTCAGAGTCCATATCTTATAACAAATTATTTCAGAGATGGAACAAACTTTTTGCAACATGGTGGTCTTTGTACTAAACAAGATTTGTATTAAAGAGTTCATACTCTATATAGTCAGTAAAGCATAAGTAAAATGGATTAAGGACTAGCTAACACATTTCCACAGATAATTGTTAAAGAAACGCCAACATATTCATAGTAGAATTCCACAGGTATTGGTATTATGACTAACACTAGTATTTTTCTTTGATAGGGAATTAAAGATAAACTTTGTTCTAGCATAATTTCTTAATTAAATGAAAGCAGAACAGTTATACATAGCACAGACACATTAAATACTTGAACTATAGCTACATTTGTGGCAGGAAAGCTGAGAAGCTGAGGTGTACTTTAATTTCCAAAGCTCCCACCATTCATATGGGGATACAGCTAAACCATGCAGCAGCTCCTTTCTGGCCTGCACAGATGCGTTTCTTCTTGGGAAAACCAGGACGTGAATTGGAGGGAATCACAAATGGCCAGGGCTCTTTTTGATATGGAGTTCAGCTATTACCAGATGTAGGGGAATCCTCTGTATTTACCAGAGTATTTGAGACACAATTGAGATAACCTTAGTCCGTTTAAATATGCATATTGAAAAAGCAAGTTTTACACTGAGGAAAAAGGAGGAATACACCTTTGATAGCTGAGATCCTTTGAAGGGGTCAAGGGGCCCAGTAGGCAAGACTATGAGCTCTCTTGCAAAGTACAGAGCAAAATGGAGTATTAGACAACTTAGGCCTTGGATGATAGGAAGGCCTCTGTGTAGGAGAAGGGAACATTTCCTCTGCATATAGCGCTAACAGGAGTATTTCATACAGCTCTTGTATTCACCTTTATTAAAATATATTGAGCAATTTCAAAACATGTACAAAAGAACCATAAAAGTAATGTGAGATACTGAAACTTACTGAGATTTATGAAAAGGAACAAGGAAAATGTAGGTCAGTATTTACTTGATATGAGTGAATTATGCTGTACGTGTGTTGAAACGTAGAAATTGCCCTAATACCCAGAGAAGTAATAATGAACGTCTTCATTGGTCAAAGAGAAAAATGAAGGTGTGATATTTTTGTTACATGAGCAGGTTTGGATTGTCTGCTAGAGTTGTTTTCAACTGGTAATAAAGTGCAAGGTTAAACTGTGATACTATAACCATGGTAATAATCGTCAAAGTAAATTTGGTTGAAGTAATTTGTGTAGCTGATACAAAACATATCTTGATGCATTAATTGTTCTGGTTCAGACATAATTAGAATCTAAATATGAAAACAAGACAATATCAATGGTAAAAGGCACATTTAAGGGCACACAGTCTTAATACCCTGAGAATTTTCAATGTTGTACCCCTTTTGGGGGGATATATTAAGCTAAAGCTCTCAGTCAGATCTGACAGTCAATAACTTTGGAAGGCTCGATCTATTTAATTCAGCAAGAAGACAGTGCGTAAGTATTTTTATGGAGAGAAACTACCTGACATAAAGTACACTCATTTCACCGGATGGCTGAATAAATTGAAATCAGAAATTATGCAAAACAAAAGAAGAGCAGTTAATCACTGAAACTACCAACAACACAGTAAATTCTCCAATTTTTCAAGTCTGGATCCCTTTCTAGAAGATACACATGCATCAAATGCAAGCTGTTTTGCTGTGTGTAGGGATAAACAGTTGTAATGTTACAGTAATGTACTATATACTTGATAAGACTCAGTGTTCTGTTGGTGCTTTCTGGACTCGTGAGCAATGAATGAGAGAGTCACTTCAGAACAGAAAGGTAGTTAAGATTAGGGGTTAGTTTTAAGATGTCTGTCTTCTTTTAAAATAAATTAGGTTAGAAAAGTTTTAACACAGGAAATTATTTGTATCACATTACTGTTACTATAGCATAGGATAGTGAGGTTTTCATTTCTACATTATTGTTTTAATGAAAGTAGCCTGGTTGATAATATTGCAAAGGAAAATGACCAAGCCAAACAAACTTGAGAGTCTAACAATGTTGAGAGAGAGCCTTCATGAGTCAGCATATTGCTTAAAATAACTTTATATTAAGTGAAATAACATAGTAAGGGAAATGTAAATATATATGAATATATGAATGTTCTAACACAAGTAATAATAGCATTGCATTTTAAACTTTGCTTTCCTAACCTAACAATATATAGGCAGTTTAACATTTTCCACAGTAAATACTCGATTTGCTTAAATCTTCATTTTATATTCAGGAGTAAAGATAAAACTAAATTATTCAAGACACACCTCAAATAAAAAGCTACTTCCATAGAACAGATAAATGTTACAGGTTATGTCCAGTCAGAACTATCACCTTAATTGTAAGAATAGAGAAAGTACTGTAAATTCCTCAAATGCCAAGCACATAATAAAAAGGCAGCAAAGAAAAATGTCTACTGTTCACTACTATTTTAACAAGAATTTTGAATAGGTTGTCATTTATGTTAAGAATCATTTTACCGAACATTAAGCATTTAGGTGTTAGATGGCTAGTACTAGTTAGTTAAGATCCTCTACACAGTAAGTTACTCTATAATCAATCATCTATAATGCATTCCTATTTCTAGAGGGTGAGTTGTTCCATTTTAAAAGCTGTCCAGACGTAGTACTCTCTTTACCTACTCGTTCCTCTTTGCTAACATATATTAGACCAGTTGAAGTCAGATTATTTGAAGCCCAGTTCTGAGCGTACTTGTTCCTAAGCCTTTTATAGCCGGACAGCCTATGTCCTCCTTGTCCCCCACGCTAGGACATCCTGGCAGATACAGGGCAAACAGGCTGTAACATCATCTATATGAATTTCCCACACAGCAAAATACATGCCATCGGAGCTTTCAGAGTTACTTAGTAGGTTACAATAATAAGGGATGTGGATAAAAGATCTGGAATTTTGGTATCTCAAGAATGCAAATATACACTGATACTAATTTCTCTGTTGGAAAAACAATGTAGATCTCAATCTTCAGAGATCTAATCAAATAAAAAGGAACTCCTCAAATCTTATTTGGTTGACTTCAAATGACTTTTTAGATAAAATTGGCACATATTTTGAAAACACCTGGAAATGTTAATAACTTTCTTGCTGAACAGCCTCTGGCTACAGCAAAGAAAGAACCAAAGTTATTCCAAAGCATTACAGATTGAGCACAGCCTAGTTTAGGCCACAGAATGAAAGGGAGAAAAACTTTAAAAAGAAAGAAATCAGTGAGCCCTGGCCCAGCTATCAGGCTATTTACTATTTGTAGTATTTCCAGAAAAAAAGCTCCTCTGACTGGAAAAGATTACCCACATTGTAGCTTTGTTAGATTTGTTTTATATGCTACTTTGTAACTCCACTACTCCAAGACACTTTCTGAGTTCTGCTGCCTTCTTCTCCAACTGCAGAATGTTCCAGTGCCATTGTCTTTTATTTGAATGGAGTTTATTCAGTTGGCAATGCAAACGTTTTAGAATAGCATCATATCTTTTATTCTGGACCTAATAAAATAGAATAAAATTCACTTCAAAATTTCTTTCAGGTAAAACTATTTAGAGAGGTGGGTTCAGCTCACCTAACTGTCTAAGTGTAGATTCTGACATTTGACCAAGTCATTCCATGGTCACTTTATAGCTACTGAAGAGACACAGATGTCTAGGAAGCAATTCATCTGACTTATTTCAGATATCTGCTTTAGGACAATATGAATCATGCCTCTCTTTCCCACTAAGGGAAAGAAAAGMTCTGTCCCACTAAGAGCTTAAGTGAGGAGTTCAACGTGGGTAGCTGCTCTGTAGATGTCTAAAATTTAACAAAGTAAATCCCACCCAAAGAGTCAGCATCTCACAGCTGTGGCAACACTCTGTATATGGAAGATTTCAGGCTCCAGAGTGAGAGGTGAGAAAGGAAGAAATTTTCATTCTTTGACAAGTGTGTTTGGGTATAAATTAGAATACAAATGAGGTATTCTACCTCTACAACCTAGATGGCTGTAGTAGCATCTTCACTGTTGCACTGCACTTAAAAAGGTATGTTTTTCTTAGAAAGGCAATACTGTGGCAATGCAGTACTGTATCAATTCTTCCCTCATTGCTGCCTTATGTGAAGAATGGCTGCTGCAGACAACCTTCTGAAGATTTGCATTCTGAAGTGTAAAAGCATGAAACATTCATTATAATAAAAATGGAAATAATGGGTATTCACTTAATGAAAATTTGGGCTTACTTACCCTAGTTTGAATGGCATATGAGTGGTAGTGTATAACTATTCTTGTGTCTGCTTATTGAAACATTATTACACTGTATTTAACATACACGTGATGGTGTACAGCTGCATCAGAACTACAGCATTGCCAGTGGCTTCCTGTGAGTCTTGCTGCCTAAATTTCACATATAACTAACTCCTTGCCTCACTAATGTTTTATAAATTACACTGCCTTCTTTTACTGGTGATGGGTTGTCTTTCTTTGTGTTGCCTGGCTCTGCACTATAATCCTTCACAACTTTTCAAGGGATGCTGTCAGATTCACTTATCTGAATGAGTGCTTGCAGGATCTGAACATCACTAGGACTGTGTTGTATGACACTGAAACATCTACGATCAATATTATCTGCTTTTTTTAGAAATGTGTCTCTACCATCATTATTGGGAACTGTCTGGCACATGTGCTGAGGCAGGGAGCACTAATACGCTTACTGGACAGAAGGGAGGAAGAACATTGCTCTTTACTGGGCCTTGTGTACATATAAGTTAATCATTAGAAAAAATTGTCTGGGCACTCATGGAATCTCCACCACTGGGGTCCTTTAAGGACAGGATAGACAAGCATCTGCCAAAAAATAATATAGCCACACGCCGATGTGGGGGAAAGAGGGCAGCAGGAGAATAGACAGTCTTTTGAGCTTTCTTTTTCCTATTATTTTTACGTAACAACCTGTTTTCTTTTATTTGTGGATGTCTTGAGTTAGTCTTTATGACTGAAGCCTTGTCTCCACACAGGTAACCACCCTAATTTATTCTTGACATCCCTATCCAAGGCTGGGAACAGGCTCTGCTCTTCAAGAGATGTGTGGTGGGGCTGGTGCTCAGGAAAGGGAGTGGGACAAGATCTACAACTGCCTTAAAAGTCCATCAGTACCCTGCCTGATGAGAAGCATCCCAGTTATGAATTAATTGCAGGGTTTATTAATTAGCAATGTCAGATCACCGACTTTCCTTGGACAAAAGGAAGCTTAGGCAAAGTTTCCTTGCAGAAAGACATTTCATCAATAATTTTTAACTTTCCAAAATTCAGCTGCTTTAGAAAGGCATTATAAATTACATTCCTGCACGATGTGCTTAGGTGGGAGAATCTTTGTGGGAAACCAGAAATAATACTGAGGTGAAGTGGGAGCACCACTGGGAGCACCAGGGAGCACCAGCACAGAGTCAGTCCATTCTGTTTGAGTGCCAGCTTTAACGAGGCTTCAGCAGGAATTCTGTAGGCATTTAAGTACAGGACTGTATAGGGGCAGACTTAGATGAATGCTTAAAATCATTGCTGAATCAAGGCTCCAGAAGTCCTACAGTAACAGCAAACTCATTAATCAGATACGATGACTTGCTTGTATCTGGAAGCTCAGAAACCTGGGAGCTTACATAATTTTTGCAAATTTATGGATCATAGAATGCTTTGGGTTGGAAGGGACCCTCAAAGATCATCTAGCCCAATTACCCGCCATAGGCAGGGACATCTTTCACCAGATCAGGTTGCTCAAAGGCCCATCCAACCTGACCTTGAACACTTTCAATGATTACAACTTCTCTGGGCAAGCTGTTGAAGTGTCTCATCACCCTCATTGTAAAAAAAATCTTCCTTATGTCCAATCTAGGTCTACCCTCTTTTAACCATTTAAAACTGTTGCCCCTTGTCCTGTCACTACAAGCCCTGGTAAAAAGTCTTTCTCCATCTTTCTTACAAGCCCCCTTTATATATTCAAAGGCCGCAATAATGTCTCCCTGGCGCCTTCTCTTCTTCAGGCTGAACAACCTTAACTCTCTCAGCCTTTCTTCATAGGAGAGGTGCTCCGGCCCTCTGACCATCTTCGTGGTCCTCCCCTGGACCCACTCTAACAGGTCTGTGTCTTTCCTGTGCTGCGGACCCCAGAGCTGGACGCAGTACTCCAGGTGGGGTCTCACCAGAGCAGAGTAGAGGGGCAGAATCACCTCCCGCAACCTGCTGGCCACGCTTGTTTTGAATGCAGCCAAGGATATGACTGGCTTTCTGGGCTGCGAGCACACGTTGCCGGCTCATGTCCAATTTTTCATCTACTAATATCCTCAAGTCCTTCTCTACAGGGCTGCTCTCCATCAGTTCATCACCCAGTCTGTATTGATATTGGGGATTGCCCCAACCCAGATGCAGGAGCTCGCACTTGGCCTTGTTGAACTTCATGACTTTATAAGTAGGCCAGTTACTTTTGGCCCATGCAGTGCTAGAAGCTGAGAATCCATGCAATATGTAAAAGTCCTATGACAAGCGCTGAAGTCTTGAGGTGGGGTCGGTCTGCAGATTAAGACACCTAGCTTTAGAGGTGTATGTGTGACCTACATGTCTATGTTCCTGTTTTGATCAATAGAAATCTAGCCAATGTATACTATAAAGTCTAGAAAGACCAGATTATGCAGCTCACCCTACTGTAAACACCTACATATGGCCAACTGAATTGATCTCTAGAATACACCAGCTGCACTGGCTACACCTCCAGTGATTATAATGGGAACCTGTTTGACTCATGTATAGTCACCTGCATTCAAACAACCACATTTAGGTGTCGGCAGTCTGTAGCTGAATCCCACCACTGCAGCATAATGGAACCTCATCCATGTGTCTAGTATCTCACTTTATTCCCATGCTTGGCTTGAGTATTCTTTCCTGAGTTGTGCTGAAGACTGCTGGGTATTAATGTCTCTGCCTGTCCATTGTCAGTTTTTATATTAAAAATTGGATTGTTTTCCAGAGAGCACTTAATACAAAATAATACCCTGAAAGATTCCATTTTTAAACCTACTTCCTTCTGAGACACAAAGATCGTATAATCCAAACAACTGAAGAACAGGTTAACTTTCATTATTTAATTAAATTGATTTCAATAACAGAACAGAACATTATTTTTAGGTTGCCTAATTTCACTTTGGGTTTAGAGAACTTTCTTAGGAGGATGTTGCCTTAATAATAAAGTATTTTCTCAGATGTTGAATAGCATAGACCTATTCTAAAGTGGCTGTGTTTTGCTTTTCAGTTTAAAAATTCTCTGCTGTTCCATATCACATAAAAAATGATCCTTTTTTTCCTCCTACATTTTACAGTGGGCAACAGAGCTAACCTTAGATCAGTTAATCTTTATATTATCAAGCTTTGCTCATTAAATTTTGTGGCATTTATTTGAACTAACAAGATAAATGATGTGAAACTTCCAAACTAAAAACTATCTAGACATACGAAGTATTTTAGTAAGGAACAAAATGTAAAATATAGTTCAATTATTTAAAAAAATAAAGTTTTAACTATTTATCAGAATTTTATCTTGGCAGCTAATTAGGAGCTGCTGTGTTATCCCTAATTTAATGTCAGCTCAAATTAGGGAGATTCATGGGAAGTCCATTTTCTTGGTGCAATTGGTTCTCCCATTGATGAGTTACCAGGAACCATGAGACAAGTCATGAATAATCAAGTCAGCAGTGAATTTTAAAGTATTTCAAAAGTATTACAGAAATAAAAAAACATGCATGTTGCTTTACTACCATTCAGCAACCTCTTTCTTTTCGGGACATCATTCCAAAAGTTCGCAGCTGAACTCCTTCTTAAAAGACTTAAGAAAAAATGTTCTTAACTTCAATTTTTCTCATGATAGCAATTAAGTTCTGAATTTTAGCAAGACTATCAGTATCAAGAATTTAAGATAGCATGGTTACTGTATATACTTGAATAATGTATGGCCAGAAATGGTGTATAAAGTACTTCAAACTTCATTTGCACTATCTACATTCTGTCAGGAGAACTGTAATTATATTTTATTCAAATGACTCACCTCAATTTCTTTTCTAAGCTTAGCATGCATTTTTTTCTCTTCTTCCAGCAAATCTGTTTTTTTATTGATGAACTCTTTCAATGTTGTGATTTCCCTTTTTAAAAGTGTAATTTCTTCCTGCAGATGTAAGTCAAGACACAGAAATCCCCTCCTTGAAAAGTTGCACAGTACATCTATTAAACTTATTAAAAATGTCACATTTTAACAGTCTCACTTCATTGAGATGAAATAAAGATCCATAATAAACAATTTCACAATAAAATAATTAATAATAATTAAATTAATAATAATTTAAGAATTGTAATTAAAATTAATAATTACAGTAATTTATAACATGGCTTTAGATAGTTAAGAAGATATACTTTTGATCTGAAGTATGCAAACAACTACAACAATACAGGAATTTGAACTCATTTTGGTGGTCTTAATTTTGTTTAAAATGTARTTTATTGCAAAATCAAAGAATATTTAATGTAATATTTGAGAAATATTTTTCTTTCTCATAGGGAAATACAATGTTAATGAGTCTTTCTTTATCCGTATTTAAAGATTTGCTTGTACAACCAAGTCTTCATCAATTTACATGAATAGAGTAACACCAGATTTTCAATAACGCAAGTTGCATCAGAGTTGAAATCTGTGACCCCATTTCAACTTCATCCTTGTGTTTGTTCATATATTGGTAAAGTTTTGTGGTGAAAAATTCCTACATGGTAGTTTTTAATAAGTATTGCAACTAGGGTCAAGTAAAAACAACAGTGTTAGACTAGAATACTAGAACAAATATATTTTTCCTCTCTGCTTTCTATCACTCTCATCAAATCTACCTCCTGCTGGCAAATAGCTCAACTGTAGTTTGTTACCTGACAGCAAAGTTAAAAGAATACTGTGCTTTTACATGAAAAATGTAACAACATGGCAGTGTTCCACAGAATTCTGAAAAGTGTCCGTGTAAGTTTATCCAACAACCCAAAGAAGCCCACAAATAGTTTGGCAATAATATAGTTTAATTTACAGCTCTGTAATTTTTTTCATAGCTGAGTTCATTCAATCACATAGAATGAACCTGACTTTTACAATAATGTACAGATAACAATGGCTGATGATTTTTTTACTGCATACTGAAGTCAAAATTTCTTCAATTAATGTAGCATTATAAATAATCTATATTGCCCGTAGTCAGTCCCTCACAAACCGTAAACATATTAGACAAAATAATCATATTAGCTAAACTATGCCAAAATTATTTCACACAAAAGGAAAAGAATCAAAGAGGAAATATAGTACCTGCACTTGTTTTATAACAGATCCTTCTGGATTCTGGAGATCACACATTAACTCCTCTTTCTTTGTCTTTAATTCTTTAACAACAGCTTTCTTTTTAGCAAGCTCAATCATAACTGGCATTTTACTTTCCATCTCCCAAAAGAGATGTTTATGAGCCTTTATTTTTTCCCGATATTCATTATTTCTTGCAAATGTCATCTCAAACTCTTCTTGTACTGTTTCTGCATCACGCCTCAGCTTTAAATTTTCAGAATATAGCGCTCTGACTCGGGCCTCCAGATTTTCACAGTGAGATTTTGTCACTTCTATGGCATCATCTTGCCGATATATTTCCCTTTCTGTCGTCTTCGTTTCTAACAGAATAGAATCCATTTCTTTTTCTAGTTCCTGAAACTTTGCCTGTAAAATATTTCAGCGTTCACTTAAGAACATTTTTTGAGAGGATACTAGGTATCTAGTTAAACACTGTGATTTATATTTATTCAACAGAGTCTTCTTTTTCACTTGTTTAATGTGGCTTGAATGGAAGATAATTAGAGTTCCATTTCCTAAAATCATCACCTTAGAGGCACAATGCAAGAATACTATCTTAGACTTCTCCCCTTAGATTGAGTCTAAAATATGAAATAAAGTATCCTTGAAGTTACTTTAAATTCCTCATATTTGCAAGATACATCGGACGTGACAGATCAAACCCAATCCTGATGTTTGTTTAGAGCTGAAATCTGGTTAAGTTCTAATCAGACTAAAAATAACTAATGGTGCCAAAAATCACTTACAAACCCACACAAACACATAGATGGGTGTTTGGGGTGATGGAGCTTAACTAGCCTGTTCTATTGGAGTTTTTTATCCTGCCTTCATCACAGTAGTATTTGAGAGTAGGATTAATCCCAGCTATTTTTAACCCCCTAAGAAATATGTATCTGGTCCTAAAAAGGCCTCTACATCATCTCACGGATGAGAAGTGAACAACTCCAGGAAGCAGTACTTCAACCCATCGTAAGAAATCATAGAATCATAGAATCATTTAGGTTGGAAAAGACCTTTAAGACCATCGAGTCCAACCGTTAACCTAACACTGCCAAGTCCACCACTAAATCATGTCCCTAAGCACCACGTCTACACATAAATCTAAGATGGGCGGGGCCGAATTGCTGCCTCAGAAATGTTTCTCTCTCTCTGATGACTACCGAGGGAGCCTAGATGACTAATACAGGCTTAACATCTGACTTGTAGGTGATGTAAGCTAGCTATGATGAATCCCACCCAAAGTAACAGCCAACAGTAGTGCATTAAGTGAGAGAATTAGCTTCGTGATTTATGTCACCTATTATCTTTTCCCTAATGGAAGCATTACAAGTGCTATGAAATCTCTTACTCAATGCCTTGAACAGATTGAGACATTATTAACTGTTAAGAACAAAAAGTTTCTGTGTAACTTCTAATTTGGAAATCTTGGGCTACAGTTTTAGCAGGATTTGTATCACTGCCAGCCACCATTTACTGAGGACAGGAAAGCAAAAGATCTTAATGGCAAAGATCTTCAATTTTGGAAAGGAAATTATTGTTTTCCATGTCTTCTGTGACATGCACACATGGGAATAGATGTAAAGATGAAAAAGCAGTTCTGCGTTCTGACTTTAAGTTCCTAATTATTTAACTTTGCTGTTCTGCTAACACTAATGTTTGTATGGAATTTCCTAGGGTTTGGGCTTTTTTGAAAGAAAAAGGAAAAGGTGTGGAAGAGGAAGAAAATAAATGAGCTAACTTAATTACCTAGGGCTCTAAAGTTCTGTGGGTTTTTTTGAAAACAGATACCCTTGTTTAAATTGTTTGATCACAAATTAATTGTTGCAGTATCATCATACTATATTATGGGATGGTATATAATTAGGAGAAAGCTTCTTGCAAGGTGTGGCCTGTCAACTGACATTCCTAAGCAATAAAAGTTTTCACTGCTCCTTCAGAGAAGTTATCTTTGTACAAAATTTTAAACCTCGATTATTTCAGTTGTAGGGCAATTCACACATGTTAGAATTGGAACTCTACTATTTCCATTTGCATTCTCCCATGCTCAAAAATGCCTGAATGCTGTTGTGTCTTTCCTCAGACTTAAATGTAAGTCTCTCAATAGAAATTTGTTCTCAAAGGTTAAATAGTAATTGAAAGCTTAATAATTTCTGTGAGAGATTAGAACAGAAATGATTACATAGTCTTCACAAAAACTACATGTATCCAGTGTTCTACAAAATATTACCAAATAAAACCAGTATTTAATGACTATTTAGGACACCCACTTCAAACACACAGAAAAAATTATTTTGTATGAAAAAGATGCTAAGAAAAAATGATGGAGTCTGGTGAAAATCTACCAAAAAGGATAGTTTTAAAATCCTGTTTTTCCATTAATTTCTCAGGAAATCACTGTGAAAAATTCAGAGCTCTCTAACTTTGTATTGAGTTTTTGTGGGTTTGCTATCTCAGTGTTTTTTGGGGTTTGGTTTGGTTTGGTTTTTTTCCAAATAAAAATAAAAGCTTCTGCTATAACCTGCTCTAATGAAGTCTTAGCTATGTTGCAGCCTTACAAATAACAATACACATACACAGTTTTGGCTAAGCCTAAATGCCACATACAGGAACAGAACAGCTGTGTTACACTTAAATGCAAACACCCAGAAAACATGAAGTACCATCAGCTTCTCTTGTTCATAGGAATACTTCCTCATCCAATGAAAAGATTAAATGAATTAAACCAGTCCAGACAAGGCTTATTACCTGCAATTGGAAAAGAACTGTTTTGCTTTTTTCTATCTCTGATGCTTGTGAATGCTGCTGCTCTGCAACTTGTTTTACAACTTCACTTAGTGATGGAGAATTTTGCTTGGCCATTTTAGGCAAAAGTGCAGAACTATAAGAACATAAAAAAGAAGTGAATTGTTTTATCACCATTCTATTTAATTCCTAACTGCTAATGAAAGAGAACAATATTAAGGCCTTTCCATGGGATCCCAGATCAATACATTATTTCATTTGGTTCATTTTTTATTAATAAGAACAGGTTACTGATGGGTGGATGCTCAAAGCAAATGATCAAGAATTAGAACCCTTTCATGCAGAGTTTTATAAAATAAAGTATTGCAATGTTCTTTCTACTTTATAAAATAAAGTACTGCAACGGCTTCTCCACAGGTCAGATCCTCAGTTTGTGAATATAATCATAGCTCCTAAAAGCATCTTAAGAGCATCTTAAATGCATGACAGCATACTCTCATATTCAGCCTGAATATTTACATTATTGCAGTTACCATACTGCAACTGCCTACTGTATTAACTATTAAACTATCCTTAATGTAAGAGAAACAATGTTGAGAAAGCTGTCCCACTGAAAGTCACAAATTAGTATCGCTGTAAAGATCACCCCGCGGTGATTAGAAAATATTTAGTACTATTTTTGTATCACTTCGGATACCATAAGTTAATGAAGAAAATCTGTACTGTTATATAAAGAGACACTGAACTCTCAAGAAAATGCAGAGTCTAGCACAAGTGCATCTTCAGGCCCAATATATTAAATGGCACGCAGATGACACACAAACTGTGCCTGAAGGTTGGTAGTCTTGACTAGGAAACCGCATCTATCATTTTATGTTTAGGGCTGTTGCAACGGTTGTCCTGGCACCCCTCACTTCTCCCCTCTATCCCGCTCAAGCACTCCGCACCCCCAACACCAAGCAGGCCTGCCCCTGCGGCACACAGTTCCGGACACTCCAAAGGCGCTGAAACGCCAACAGAGCAGAGCCAGGCGCCCTGGCACGACCAGGCCACCCCCTTTCGCTAGCAACCCCGACCCCGCTGGGCGAGCAGGGCGAGCTGCGCCGGCCACCCCCTCACGCAGCCGCACCCCCTCACGCAGCCGCACACCCTCAAGGAGGGGACTGCCACGGCCGCCCCTTCCCGCCCCTTCCCGCCCAAACCGCGGCGCGCGCGGCGCCCGCCAACGGCCAGGGAGCGCCGGCCGAGAGCCGGCCCCGCGGCGAGGCGTGCGGAGCTTAGGGAGCGTCGGAGAACTCCGAGCGAGGGAAGGCGAGCGGCGGAGGCGGCGTGAGCGGAGCGCTGCCGTAAGCGGCGGCCAAGGGGCACAGAGAGACGGGAGAGGGTCGGGGAGAGGGGAAAACCGGAGGAAAACCGGAGGAAACGACTCACCCTGTCAGAAATGGGTGGGTGCTTCGCGGTGGGGCCCATAGCGGTAGTGCAGCCTGGCTCGCCCTGTGGCTGAGGCAATTTTGCTTAGCTTTTTTTCGCTTCTAAGTTCCCCCAGTGACGTAATTCATTGTATTAAACTGCATTTTCTGTCATAATTTGTTAGTGTTTGGTATACACTGCAGAAAACATAAGTTTTGCTGAGCACCATTGTGTTAGAAGGAAGAAGAAATGTGGCCCAGTTTCTCCTGCTGTATGCTGTGCCCTGTTTTATAGCCACGGACTTGTTTCGTGCCCATTCGTATTCCTCTGAACTCCAGGTTAAGGAATTTTAACTCTAAATCCCACAATTTTTATAATTTCATTGCTCATCTCTGCATATGATCTGTTTATTTCATCCCTTTTTTGAAATGGCAGAAGCTGAATATAATACTTCAGACRGAGACATAGTATCAATTTGTCATTTTTCAGTATTGTTTTGTATCCTGGATATTTTCTGACTTTTTCCTTATCCTTTCTCAGCATTCTGCACCAAAAATAACCCCAATAATTATTTTCTTTTAGTCTGATTGAAGGAAAGAGAATGGTTGTGTTGGTCTCTCTCCATCAAGTCGCCCTGTTAATTTTTAATGATCTAGTTCAGACACATTTGACAGTGGCGTGGAAAGCCTCAGAGATAACTGATTTCTGCAAACTTCATGAAAATAGGTGTCTGGGTGGGGAAGGACAAGATACCCACATTGGTTCCCTTTGGGAGGGAGAGCCAGGAGGGTTCAGCTTTCATCCCTCTGCCCAGCATAAGCTGGAAGGAAAAGCAGGAGGGGAAATTGTGGGGGACTCCCAAGGTGTGTTCTGGACCTGGCAGAAATGTAGGTTTACTGAAGCTGAAGGGAAGGGAGGAACAGGGGACATAGGACAGCAATTCACAGGAAATCTGATTTTATTAATTCCTCTGTTCATGAAAAAATTACTTTTTTTTTTTCCCCTGTCCTTTAGTTGTCATATACTTACCTGTCATGACTGATTTTAGCACAGTTGAGAAAACGTATTTATTATCATATGGTTCTTGGACAAAGCCTGATACATATCCCTAATTCCTTCACTTGCCTTTTGACCTTTGCATTTTCCTGTCAAAACATTCAGACTTTTTTACGGAGCTCTGTGAAATTTCTGGCTGCTCCAAGGAGAAATCGGCATCCTCATTTCAGGCCTGTGGCCCTGAAGACTGACCTCTCGTAACTGCTCTGTCTGGGTCCTTCTGAATATGCTTTTTCTTGACTGACTGCCAAATTCTTCACTGGAACATGCAGTTACAGCTCAGAAAAGGAAACTCTTTCAGCCTGCAGAAGTTTTCCTTAAACTTCTTTGTGTTCTTGTTCTGTTTTGCTATGCTGTACATTTCTGAATCTGTTTGAGATTGTGCAAAGCTGATGCATTAGAACGTATGATTACAGCAGCAAGTTACATGGCAGGGTTAATGCTGCTTCCGGGTTTAATGCTACCAAGGCACTTAATCATGTTGGTGTCTTTCAGTACAGTTTGTTATTTCCTGTGGATACTGACAGCAACAAAGCAGGGTCTCATCATAAAGAAGAAATACAGGTTCCCACTCCAATCTTACCTAGAATAGGAGTTTCCATCTTGTACAAATCAGCTGTCAGCAAGACTGACAGTGAGAAGTGAGATATATAAAGCTGGTAATGTGTGTTTGTATCAGATGATCTCTTTCAAGAGTTTAAAAGGATTGTCTACCTATGTAAGTAAATTCCCGTGTTTTAAACTTTGAGTTTGTTTATGAAAAATGCATGTACTTCATTATTTTCATTGTAAGTGCTGATTTCTGTTTCTTCAACCTTGCCTAAATACCCCTAAGTTAAGAGAGGCAGCATGTTTTATTTTAATCCAGTTTAAGAGGTTTTTATGTATTTCTTTTTTTTCCCCATTTTTTTGTCTTTGCTGTTGTTGACATTTTATTACAAATGTGCTCTTATCCCTGTTCATTTGGGCTGCTTTAATGACCTGTTTTGTTTCTCTGGACATCTCTCTGGCAGATGTTAAATATTTCTTGCCTTTTTAATTTTCCCAAAATGATGTCAGTTCTCTGAGTTTCTGTAAAAAGATAAGGTGACCAGTAGGATTCAAAGGTGCAGGAAACTGCCAGCAATCTTGTCTTGACCAACAGTGACCTTTTAGAATTAGATTTCTGGAGTTTTTGAAAGTTGCTTTTTGGATCTTTTTTTCTACCCTGAGCTGTCTCTTCTCTGCAGCCTGGTTTTATTTCCTTCATTGTTTCTTTTCTGTATTCACTTTGCCTTTCTCCTTTTCACTCTTGTTAACCTCCTCGCCTCTCCTCTCTTCTTGTTATCTATCATTTTCTTTGATTTTCTTTTTCTTGATGTCTGTGCAAGAGAATCTTTTTACCTTCCAAATGTTTGTACTGACAGAGTTTCAGAGAGTGAGTGAAACAGCTAGTGGGTGGCCTTGGCTTCAAGTTTGTGCAAGTATTTGCCTTGCATTGTGTACTGAAATGAGCAACTCCTTAATAAATGCACTTAATCTTTCCTGATCCGGTTACGTGCATTGAGACTTTCTATGGAACACTGGGACTGTAGAGCATGTTACTTAAAACCTGAGTAACCATGATTGCATTTCTCATAAGCTAAAACATTGCTGTGCTTGGCAAGCCTGTATTTTGAGAAGGGTTTTGTTTGGGGGACTTAGAAAGCAGTCAGAAAATTTTAGTATGACTGTAAGCAAATTTACTTCTGACACCACTGACCTCAGTAGGACTCTGTGATGCAAAACTGGAAGGATACGAGGGTGAATCAGCCCCATTGTTTCTTTGTGTACATCCCAATAATTGCCTCTGTGGACTTTTTGCAGTACACACACAACTTAATAACAATGTAGGCAATTACCTCTCCCTCCACAAACACTTTCCTTCTACCCTTTCTTTGGTGGTATTTTTCTGGGGAAGTATGAGGACAGCAACTCTACTTACCTTCCACTACTGACATGGAGCTACTGAAGTGGAGCAATAATCTGTTTTTCCACGTAACCAGGCAGAAACACCTGGGTTTGAGTAGCCGCAGTGTCTGTCGCCGGGGTTTGAGGAGCCGCAGTGCCCGTTGCCAGTGTTGGAGTAACCGCAGTGCCTGTTGCAAGGGGGTAGGTCTCTGGATGGTATTCTTAAATAGTTGTTTAACCCTAAACAAGATCTGAACCACATTCAGGAGACATAGCAATAGGAACATGCTGGTTTGAACATCCCAAGGATATTCAAAATTCTCAAGAGCTGTTGTAAATAGCCTGAAGGAGAAAGGGAAGGTGAAGGAGCAGGGGAAAGTGTCCCCCCCCCCGTCTCCCCCATAAATTGGTTCTCCGAGGAGAAAAGGTAAAGAGTGTAATTATTAATGGTTTCCGAGAGGTGGCTCCCGAGTTACAGAGATGATGGCAATGCGGGGTACAAATACCAGATTAGTCTCACAACCAATAATTTTATCATATCATCTCATAAACCAGTGTTACACAGTGCAGCAAAATGATAACCTTGACCTGGCTCCCAGCAATGATAAACAGCACAACAGGGAATATATACGCAAGTAAGGTATTACATAACACAACTCTGAGAGCCAGCATGACAATTTTGAGAGCAAATAAATCAACATTGTGACCAGCGACTCTTAAACCAATATAATGAATGCTTATAACAAATTAGTTTTAACATGCTCTGGTCAGATCTGTTGTTATCTCAACCCTTTGTGCCCCATGTTGGGCACCAAAAGGACTGTTGTGGTTTAACCTGGCAGGCAGCTAAACACCTCACAGCCACTCACCCACTCCGCCCCGCCAGTGGGATGGGGGAGAGAATTGAAAAAAAAAAAGTAAAATTTGTGGGTTGAGATAAAGACAGTTTAATAGGACAGAAAAGGAAGGGGGGGGGGGGGCAGAAATAATAATAATGATAAAAGGATATAAAAAATAAGTGATGCACAATGCAATTGCTCACCAGCCACCAACCAATGCCCAGCTAGTTCCTGAGCAAAGGTCCCCCCCTGGCCAACTCCCCCCAGTTTATATACTGAGCATGACGTCATATGGTATGGAATATCCCTTTGTCCAGTTTGGGTCAGCTGTCCTGGCTGTGCCCCCTCCCAGCTTCTCGCTGGCAGGGCATGAGAAGCTGAAAAGTCCTTGACTTTGTTAAGTCAAGTAGTGCTAAGTAAGCACTACTTAGCAACAACTAAAACACCAGTGTGTTATCAACATTATTCTCATACTAAATCCAGAACACAGCACTATACCAGCTACTAGGAAGAAAATTAACTCTATCCCAGCCGAAACCAGGACAACCCCTCTGTTGTACTGTCTTTGCTGGGGCTATTTGCTATACCTAGACTGGGATCATGTAATATTCTTACAGGCCTCCCACAGTCAGTGTCATAGTAGGGAAGGAAATATCCTGATTTCCCAAGTCATGGTCTTTGACATGAGTCTGTTTCAACACTGTTTTCTTAGCAAGCTGTTTTCTCCAAAATCTGTTATCAGCTGTGTGTAAATAATACTTTGAGCAAAATCAAGAGTCATATAATTCCCTGGCAGATGCTTTTATCTGCTGTCACATTTTGATACTTTTAGTTCATCTGTTTTGATAGTCACTAATAAATCTTTGTAAACGTTGAACTCGCAGAAAGGAAAACATCATTTTCAGTCAGGATTATTTTTCTTCCAGTCTGAGGGAAAGAACAATGAAGAAAATACAGAATGTGTTCTGTAAAACCTACTCTGAATAAACGGTCCATTAAAACCAGAAAGGTCTTTGACCTCTCATTTGAGTGTAGAAACTCTGGGAATCCATTGTCAACCATAAAATGCCAAGGAGGACACCAAGTCCACCATAGTGGTAGGCCTCAAGTACACACAGAAGCAGTATTTTTGCAGGATAATGAGGTGCTGTGAAGCCAGAGCATGCATGTAGTTACAGGAGAATGAGGGCTTGGGGCAGGAAAATAGTGCTAGGCATTATCTGATACGGTTAGTTCTGGTAGCAGAGCATTGATTTCAAAGACTTAAAAGATTCTCAAGTCCTTTGTTCCTGCAAAGATACTAATTTTCCTGCAAAGGAATTAATATTCATGCATAATCTGTTACTGTGCAAAAGAATGGTGGTGTTAAGGAATACTCTAAATGATTATAGGGTCTTACAACTGGTGATAAAGCTGCATGTATTCCTCCTAGATCAAGCACTGTGCTTAGCCATGAAATCTGAATAGCTGTCTGTTCAAGGTTCCCAAAGCAAAGGGATCTAGTCTTTTGTTCCAGACCTCTGGAGGCTTGCACTGGAAACTGAAAAATTATCAGAGATACAGAAAAGAAAATAAGACATTTCCTAGAGGATATGTAAAATAGGCTCTCATAGTAACAGAGGGAGGAAGTTTCCACAGGTAGGCAGCCTAGCTGGGCTTGGATCAACAAAGTCCAGAAAAGGAAAAAAAAAAAAACACCAAAACTGGAATTACACCATGGGCCACAAGACAAGCTGTGAACCACAGGATGATTTTGGATAAGCTTAACCTGTCTCGATTTCAGAGCAAAGAGTGCAGCTACGATAGTGAAAAAACTGAGGCAGGAAGTTGTGCACAGTATTATATTATTTTCATTTAGTTCTGTGTACTTCTTGCCTTACTAGGTAAAGTTTCAGTAACCTGTGCTGAGTTCCTGTGCGTGTTGAAAAGAAGAACTGTACCGATCGTGTGCCCCTCCACAAAGAAGTCAGAAATTAGCAAGTCAATACTTTTGGTAAAGCAAAAGGGAGAAGTGCAAAAGGTCTTGTGAAGGCCTGTGGGAAAGATGTCATCGTGCTCACAGCCCAGCAACCCTGCTGCCAGAAGGGGTAGCAGACATGAGCTCCACCTGAACGATAAGTGTGTAAAATGCCTCCAAAAAAATTGTTACAGAAACTCCTCCAGTCCCAGCAAGCTGAGGGACCTCTGTATTTGGTTCCCCTCATGGGAGCTGGAGGAGGGCCCAACAGTCAGAGGTCAAGAAGAGCCATTAGGCTAATGTGGGTTAATTGATTCAATAAATCTAATGTTATGTACTAACCTTTTATCATCCCTGACCTGGGAAAATCCTGAGGTAGGCGGGGTGGCAGGGAAATACCTAAATACTTAAATAAATACATAATAATTCCCATTTCCGCTACTTTTCTTTTGTTGCAATTTCTTTTGATGCAGTGAGGAAATCCTAAGACAGTAATTACTGCTATGCCACCTTCTCTACCCAGTATCACTGAATGCATTGCCTTAATAACATAATTCTGTGTTTGAACTAATGATGCTGTCTTGCCTTTTTGTTTGTTTTTCATGTTTTGTTACTGACTACTTGGCAGTTGTAGGAATCTTTAAATATCCCGGAATATGGTGGAAGCAGTACTGATAGATCTGTTCAGCCTACCAGCCAACTTGCAGAACAACATCCAAGGATTACTACGTAACACGCTGGAAACTATTGACAAATGCTCCTCCATCCCTGCTCCATTTGTTTATGTCACGTGTTGCCAGAGGCAGGGGAGTGAAAGGAACGGTGAGCAAGAGTCCTTGCTTCCAGCTCTGAGAGATTTTCAGAGTCTGAAGAAAAGACTGGAGGTGGTAAGTGCTCTGACTACAGCTGCTGCTTTGTACACCATCAAACAAAGACTGGATGAAAAAGACCTAAGCATCATTAAAGTTATTCTCCCTACCTTAAGAAAAGACTTAATGAAAGTATATATAGACCATCTCTTTACAGCAGTCTACCAGTTTGAATTTGAGGATTTACAGGTGGCATCTGATTGTGAAAACCTACAGATAGCTGAACCTCGGAGTGAAGAGCAAACACTTCCTACACAGGACGTGGCGCTCATCCAAAGTGAGATTCAGATGTACTTGGAAAGCCTGCCGAGCCTGAAAGGGGAGCTCACCATCCTCAGATCTTCCCTGATCCCAGGTAAAGAGAATCCCAGCTAATAGATTTTACAGAGACTGTTCCCAAGCATACTTCTTCAAGGGAATTGCAAAATGGGTAAGATTTGGAAATGTCTTCAGGCAGCAAATAATTCTGTATGATGTTGCAATATTGTATCATGTCTATAAGAGGGGGAAGTGTCAATAGAGATACAGCAGAAGACTGGCAAGTCTGTTCCAGGCCTGGGGCACGATCAGAGGAAAGAGAGGCCCAGGCTTAGTGAGAGCATTACTGCAGACAGTGAAATCTCTTCCCCTCTGTGTGGGAATTACACACTTTGAGGGTTACCATCATCTTCCTGGAAAGGCAGGACAGGAGTTTCTCCTGGTCTGCAACCTCACGCATGCCTGGTTAATCAGACTGATGTCTCAGTGTCCCTGCCATGGCATGACCCAGTTTACTGCAGCATGTCTCTCAAGCGGTGTGATTATGGGGTCTTATGATTCAGAGTATTCAGGGGAAAGCTGTGAGGTTTGCCACTGCAGAAATTTGGAACTGTCTTTCTAAAGATATATCTAAAAATATGTCTGAAATGATCCAGAGCCTGAAAGGAACATGAGTTACTTAAAGCCATCTTTGCCTTCATTGTGCTTCAAGTTTTTGACTGTGACTTTGAAAGGATCACACTACATAAAAGAGATTTTGAATCTCAACTCTGATTATGTCACTAAGCTTGTCAGCTATTAAGATAGCAAAAATACCAGTTGTGGGACTATCTAGAACATTTCTTTAAAAATCTACTCTCATTTTCCTCAATGAGTTACCTCTTCTCTAGGGTTTGCACTACAACTCGGCAATAAGTCAGGCTAAATCTGCCAGGACTCCTTCTTGCTCAAACCCCTCTACCTTGGCCTCAGAGGATTATGATTATGAGCAAGAAGGAAACTTAGAATCCTTAAATTTAAATGCCACAGCTAAATACAAGGTAAAGCAATACTCAACTTGATTGGCTGATTCCAGGTCTTTTCAGTATAAAACCATGTTATCTTTGGACTGGTCTTATGTTGAAAGCAATTGTTTCTTGTCTTTTTTGCCTTGCCAGATGATATCTTCCTACATGGCTTCACCACAAGGACAGGGGGCATCTCCTACATACCAACTCTAAGCTCCTGCAATCTCTTCAGCAGTTCCAAGCGGAGGGACCCACAAGTTGTTGTTAAAGAAAATCTCCGCAGGCTAGCTAATGCTGCAGGATTTAACCCAGAGACTTTTCACAGAGTCAAGGTATCTTATCAAATGATGGATTTATGTAAATGGATCAGATCTTCCTTCATGTGTCACTGGCTAAAACTGTAGGCATTATTCTCATCTTTCTCAGCGAGAACTTGTGAGAAGCAGGACAATTAAAACATTTATGCTGGCAGTTTATCTGTGGGAATTGCCATCCAAACTATCAGCCATTTGGCACTATATGGAGAAGAAGCACTGTTTCTTCCAAGTATATTCTAACATTTAACTTACCACAGAATAGAATAATCAGATAAATGATCAGAGCAGTTTCTCTTAAAAGAAAAATACACCACCACTTTGATGGTGGCTTTCTACTGATACATCTGCATGGCATTTGAACAACGGAGTGCCTGATTTCCATGCATAAGCAGTTGGTGCAGAAGAGTGTTTCATGCCAAAGAAAAATCCTTGCATTAGTCAGAACTGGGGTTTTTTTGCTGCCATATCAATGTCCATGTTCTGGTTTTGTCTTGACAGATTGATCACGCTAATGCTGTGTGTATTATGGGAAAGGCAGAGCCTGACAGCTATGATGGAATAGTTACGAATCAGAAAGGTGTCACGATAGCAGCTCCAGGGGCTGATTGCATACCTGTGCTGTTTGCTGATCCTGTCAGAAAAGCCTGCGGTGCTGCTCATTCTGGTAGGAATTTTAAATCACGGAGATCAAAATAACTAGGAGACCACTGGAAAGGGAGTTTTGGACTAAGGATTACAAATTAGCAACCAAAGGAGCACTGAGTGAGAATGAATAAATGCAAGATTGCATAACAATATAGACCATGACCTGTTAAGTTTGTATCCTGCCAAAACAAGATTAGTTTTGAGAATAGTTTGTTTCCCAAGCTGTGTATTTTTTTTTTATTTTATAATTGTAATAATTATTATTTATATATTTATACATTTATTTTTCTGATCTGGTAGCCAAAACCAAATAATTTTTTTTTTGTGCTCTGTCTAACTTCATATGTAAAAAATGGCTATAAAGCCAATGCCCCCAACAATCATTTTGGGTCAGAAGAAATACTTGTCTGACTCAAACCAAATGAGAATAAAACTGAAGCAGGGATGGTTAGCACAACCTGGGGTTATGTCTGACTTCAGAAGATGTCCCAACTGTTAGGCTAGAATACATAACCTGTGGTGAGATTTTCCTGCTGGGGCTGTTTCATTTTATAAAAAAGTCTGTATTTATGAGGTCAAGGAGAATGCACAGCTGAGAGTTTCTCCTCAGCTTTGATGCTAGTACACCCCTTGATATGGTAGGAAGCTTCACCCCTGCCTAGAACTTGTGAACACCACCTAATTCATACAATTCTTCATGCATTCAATAAATAAGCCAAAATAAATTCAAATTTGTGAGTCATCATAAGATGATTGAAAGTTTTACTTTCCTTCAATAAAGTTGTTGTGCCCCCTCCACCCCGCCCTGTGCCTAGCAAGCTTAGGTTAGAGAAAGTGAGAGGAATGAGAATTGTGGCATGTCTGTCTGGGAGGAGATGTTGTGGTTTTTAATGGGGAGAAGGGATGGAGAGAATTTTATCCACTCTTGAAAGGTTTAAGAGTTTTATGTTGTAAGTGTTCAAGCCTAATTATTGTAAAATATTTAAATTTGTAGTTGCTCCTCTGCTGCCTCTTCATTTATCTCATCCCTGACACACCACACTGTTTCCCCAACCCACACCGCTGCCTTCTCCAAGCATACCTCCTGGCTCTAGCCTGAACTCCTACCTTCCATCTCCAAAGTTTTGGCCTTCATTCCCACATCACAGTCCTTGCCAGGCTTCCAATTATCTTTTCCTAAATCCTTTCCTTCCTGTCCAACCCCACCTCAGTTCAGTTTAACTTGAACACATGTTGCTATGTATACAAATAAAGACAATTAGGTATAAGGTCATCTCAGTCTTTGCATGTAGAAAAGCAGAGGAAAAGTTATTAGCATATTCTATCCTTTGGTATGACGCACTCCCTGTGCAATGCAAAGACTTCCTGGGACTCAAACTGAGATATGAGAACTCAAAGCTGGGCTTTCTTCTATCTATTCCAACAATGCCGAAGTGCAAAGCTTGGCTTTCTTCTATCTATTCCAAACAATGCCTCTAGCTTGAGCCTCTTTTTTTTTTTTCTAAAATAACACTAAAAACATTTTCAGCATATCATAAAAATACACTTCTGACTGTAACATATTTCTGTTGTCATATTCCCATTTAAACATTTCAAGCACAGAGGAACTGTAAGGTATGCTCTAGTTGCCCAAACCAGGACATGGGGAAAAAGGAATTCTGGAATCCTAATCTAAACTCTTCTCTCTAGTTTCTGTCTCCACAAAATGATGATATCAGCAAACTGACAGTTGTTAATGTGTTGGGTTGGGTTTTTTTAGAAAACAATTATTTATTATTAGATATAATGATTTATTTTTACCTATAAATATATCTATTCATTTGTACCTTTAATAATAGCATTTATTTTAGCTACTATAAAATTAAAGAGACAATTTATACAATTTTTTTTTTCAACCTCTCATTTCTTACAGGATGGAAAGGCACATTGTTAGGAATTTCTATGGCCACAGTAAATGCTATGGTATCTGAATATGGCTGTAATGTGAAAGATATCCTTGTGGTGCTGGGCCCGTCTGTAGGACCTTGCTGCTACAAACTTCCTCACGAATCAGCTAAAGAATTTCACAGAATTGATCCAAAGTGCGTGAGACTATTTGACTCTGCAAGTCCTTATGTTGATATTAGAAGAGCCACACGGTAAGCCTACTGAGTGCATTTCAATGACACACACTTTTTTTTTTTGTGCTGAGTAGACTCAGCGCAAAAGGACAAAAGGCTAATTCCACATTAGTTATCAATAATTATACTGATATTTTATTATCCAGCATTGTTATGGTGAGGGTCCTCACCCTCTTAAAGTACTCTCTAGTACTTAGCAGATCAACAAATGATACCTTTGAATGAATGATATCTGTTCACCTTTGCTGTTTCAATTATTATTTTACTATTATACTTTTAGTTTATGGATTATAGACAAATGTTCAAATTAAATGTGGTTTTATTGGTCACAGAAAAGCAATTATTTTAGTCTAAAAAAAGAAAAAAAAGAAAAGCAAATAAAAGTCCCAACCACAATATTGGCACCGTTTGTTCAATTGGTACTTGAGGTGCTGTCTGAGTGATAGTGTCTTACGAAATGTGAGGATGTACAAAAAATACTGTTTTCTGTTTCTCTTTCTTCTTTAAGGATTCTTCTTGAGAGCGGTGGGATTCTTCCTGAGAACATCCAAGATGATTCTGTCACAGACCAGAACCAAAATATCACTTTCTGTACTGCGTGCCACCCTGATAAATTTTACTCTCACTTTCGTGATGGCACTAACTTCGGGACACAGATTGGCTTCATATCAATCAAAGACTGAGATAGTGTCTCTTACTCTCGAATAGTATTTAGACAATAAGTCTGGTGCATTGCCTGGCATCCTGCTCTCCTCGTAGAAGTTCTTCCTCCTTCCTTTCACAGACTTGCAATAGGGAATTCATGGGTCTTGAGATTCTCTTGCTTCTTCCCTTCCCTGCCATTCTGAGGCAAGAAGAAATGTGTAGGGTGTGGGGCCAATAATTCTGGTGTGAGGCAGGGTCTAAAGGAAACGAGGACAACCCACACCAGTGACAAAGCCCTTCTGCGAGACCAGATGCAAACTCCCATTGTCTTGCCTTCTTAACCAAATATATCCCAGAAACTTCACTGTCTTAAGGTGGTGAAAGCACAAAACCCCAAAGTGTTCATTAGCTTCTGGATGAGACTTCTGAATGAAGTTAAGTATGACATTATTGATATAGGAAGGGAAGCCTGTATTGCACATTAACTGTTTGAGAACACCCAACTTTAGTAGTTTCAGCTGAAGGTTAGCCTTATGGAATGATGTGCCTAGAGTTGTTTTTCTTCTTTGGATTACTTTAAAGAAGAGCTCCAAAACACTTACAGGACTTTTCCTATGGAAAATAACTTGAAAGTGAGAAGCAAGCAAGCTCCTTTGGGGCAGACATTGAAAATATATGAAACCTCACCATTCTGTATTTTCTGATTGTAGAAAAAGTAGGACTAAGACTCTTAATATGATATGGCATGTATGTTAATATTCCCTTAGGATTTTTTTCTTTAAACTATTGGTGCTCTGCTAATGTTCATTGAGACAGTCTCAACAGTGCCTAGTTATTTAATAAGTATCTAAAAAGGGGAGTGAATTTAGCCTCAGTTAATTTAGCCTCAGTTAATTTTACTGACCAATAGTTGACTTAATCTGTCTTGTTAAGCAAATTCTAAGTGTGCACTGTTTTCTTTTGGCCGTATAAAACACGCCTCTAGACGTTGCAACAGTCATGATAGTTCCTGACACACAGACAGTGAGAGCTTCCTCATAGTTCCATCCAACAGTCAACCCTAAAACTATGCTGCCTGTAGCTTGCAGAGTTGCCAAGCACAAGTTTTGGGACAACTGTCCTCATGACGTATTTTCTATTTTGAATTCAACCATCTTTACCAGTTCTAGGCTTCTGTGTCCACTAGAGGTCAGTGCTCGCTCACGCTGCACTCCCATCCCTGGCTGCATGTATATATGGGTTTTCAAACCATGCATTTTGCAAAGCACTGTACAGCATACGCTGCTACTTTTGCCTATATAATCATCTGCCAAGTTATTCTGGTATCTGTGCTTGAAAACTAATCTATTTTTCATTTTGTTGGGCTGTGATTCAGAGCTGACCAAATTAGAACTTCCCTTGTCATCTAGGAGAACAGACTTTTTAAAAAACTTCCTTTTACCTGTGAATGGTATTTCTCAGAGAGTAGCCTGGTTCTGAGTATGTTACACTCTGACTGTAACCATCTACCAAAAAAATACTTCTTCCAACTCTCCTAATTCTTCTTTAGAAGTATTATTCCTCTTCTGCTGTAGCACTGCTGTCCTTGACAATAAAAATTCTTACTTTTTCAGTTACCTTTTAAAAACCTCACTGTTGCTTTCATCATTCTCACACTCCTCAACTTAATGCTGCCAAGCATGTTACTGCACACTAGCTGATGGTGTGTATGGTATGTATATGTATTATGTGTATGTGTATTATTGACTTATTCCAAATATAGGATAATATAATTATATGGACACTGACAGGCTTATCTTGCTGCACGAGGTAAAAAAACCCAACAACCTACCTTCACCTTTTAGTTCTGTCCCTTTGCCCTGGCATGTAAGTATGGACGATTTTATGGGCACTGATTGACGTAGCACTGAAGTGAGTAAGGTGTCTTTCCTTCTGCTGTTTCTGCTGCAGGGGCAGTAGCACCATGTAGTCTTCAGTCCCTGCACCTGAAGCTCAGCCAAAGCTTGTCTGTCGGCGCCCTTCACTTAACACTCTTCCCTTGTGGATTAAGAGCATGCCGTGAAAAGTAGCTGAGTTACGTGGTTTTGCAAGGTACTGCTTGACAGCTGAAGCATCATAGGTGCCCATGTGCCTGCTGTTAGCCCATGTCACCTCAAAGATGGTTTTATATTAATGCATTTAACTTTGCAGTAAGTAGAAAGACCTTGCAGCCATGCTACTTACCACAGTTCAAATGCTCAACAGTAAGTCACAGTAACATGATACTGATAGTAAACCTTGGCTTGTTCATACCTGCTCAAGAATGACAGCAGAGACTTTCTATTTAGAAAAATACCATTTACAGGTCATGGTAGGACTGTGCAAGCTGGAGAGCACGTCAGAATGAGCAGAAACACCAAAGGCTTTACGTTTTAGAAGACAAATTGTTACCAGAATCATTGTTCATTATTTCTTCTACACTGAATTACCTAGACTGTAAACCTGTCAAGACAGGAAGCAGCCTTTTGTACATGGATTACTGAGGTGGAGAAGTCCACCAATAAGAAAACAATAATAATGTTCAGTCCCCAAACAGGTTAGGCTCTGTATCATACAGGGTTTCTTTCAAAAGTCCTTCCTACATAGGCATTTTAATTCTGGTATTAAAAACCCTAAAGTTTAGAGGAAGGGCATGATAAAAAGGAGACAAGGCTGTTTCATATCTGTATTTATTTACTTTTGTTGTGATTTAACCCCAGCGGCAACTAAGCACCACACAGCCACTCGCTCACTCCCCTCCAGTGGGATGGGGGAGAGAATCGGAAGGGTAAAAGTGAGAAAATCCTGGGCTGAGCTAAAGACAGTTTAATAGGTAAAGCAAAAGCCACGCGCGCAAGCAAAGCAAAACAAGGAATTCATTCACTACTTCCCATCGGCAGGCAGGTGTTCCACCATCTCATCTCCAGGAAAGCAGAGCTCCATCACGCGTAATGCTTGCTAAAGGAGACAAGCAGATCAGCCCTTATTCACCACCTCCAGGGAAGCTCTTAAAATGCTTCATAAATTTTTCAGCTGTACCTACCTAATGATCAGATCCCATTTATTAACCTTGCCCATGAATTTATAATCTGCATTCACCCTATTGTTGTTATTAAATAACATTGTTAATTAGGACTGTGGTATGCCCTGAGGCGAGCACAAGACATGATCACATTGAATATTGTTTTTGATAGCTATTACTGTGCAATTAACATTTGTTGCTATTGTAGATTCTGAATATGGGCCTCTTCATTTACATTTATATATTTGAACGGAGTGTACCAAAACATGTCTGAGAAAGGCTTTATTCACTGTTCCAGTAAAACAGGGCAGCTCCAACAGACTTCTGGTTCCAGTGCCTGAGGAAGTAGYGTGCAACTTCAGAGGCATAGATCAAAGCCTGAGATAATTAGTGAAATGTTTATCCAAACTGTGGCATTTATTGCCACAGGTATGGCAAAGGTGAAAAATATTAAGGCAGTTAGATGAAATATGTTTTTAATAAATTTGTAGAGGTTAGGTCCATCGGTGACTGCTAGTTTCTTTCTACTGACTACCTGAGAAGACAGGATGGGGGCTAGACAGTTCTTGGGCTGAGTTCTGCATTTGATGGCTGTGTTTGTGAGCGGCAGCAAACTTGGAAGCCATGGGCCTGGACCTTCAGCAAAACATTTGGGCTCATCTCGACTCACAGAAAGTATATCATTCCTCCCAAATTACAAGCATTCAATTACAGGAAGGCGTTTCCTTTCCCCAGCAGTAACATAGTTTGCAAAGTGGTCGTCTTTGCCTCCAGTCTTATTTTCCTCATGCTTATCTCTTGTGCGTTGCTGTCTTTCTGTCCAGCACTGCTCACAGTCGCCCTACAAGGCTTCTGAATCCAGTCGCAGGGTGTTGGAGGAAACAGATGCCGTTCTGCGCAGAGTAGCACCAGGATTGCTTTCTTCTGTATGCATGTGCCTTTTTTTCTTTTAGCAGCAGTGTGAAAATTTTTGTCTGCAGTACAGGATCTTTATCAGTATCCTCCAACCCATTCCCATTTTACAGGTTTCTGCAAGAGCTCACAATTTCCAGCCTACACAGCAAAGAAGTCAATATTCCTAGATTCCCTCATTGCTGTCCTCATTTCCACTCCATGCTCAATTTGCTGCTGGGTGATGCAAAGAGGCAGATGAGCTGCACTCATTTGTCCTGAGGCTCAGCGGGGGTGCGCGTGTGCGCTCGCCTTGATGTCATGTGTGCGAGGCTTTTGTTCTCTGAATACCAAAGTCCTCCCCGAACTCCAGCCTCTTGTGCAACAATATAACAGGACAGTGCACTGACGGGAGCAGTAAATTCTGTATGTGACAGAGGAAATAATGTATTGACCTGCTGAGGGATTTACATACCTCCGAAGACTGGCAGCAAGCTCTGCCTGTAAGGCTGACTTGTTCTACTTTCCATTTCCAGCAGATACTATCCAGTGTTTCCAGATGAATGATTCAGATAGAAATGTACGTGGATTTAAAAACTGTCCTAATCAGGTATATTCTTATATCCAGGATGTTACTAGTTATTATCCAGTGTCACACCTTTTTATAAGACTAAGAGATTTTGCTGCTCTGCTTGCTTTAAATATACAGTGCCTGTGGCTGTGCTGCTAAAAAGCATGTTTATGTATTTCCCAAAGGCACGCAGAGAAATAGGAAGCTAGCTTTTTAAAGTGATCCCTCTGATCTTTCATTAGTAAGCGTTTAATTTACAGTAGCATCTCACATTACAAATACTTGGCTGGCTCTTTTTGTCTGCGAGCTCTTGGGGGTCAAAGGAGGCCCACAGAAGAATTTCGGGAGCGTGGTCCCCAGAGGACAGTGGGGTTGAGGTCTCTCTCTTCCCCTTCTGCGAATGTGGCATCGTGTCTCCAGGGCAACCTGAATTTTGACAGTCATGGGAGCAAGGACATGGCATGGATTTCCGTTTGATTCCTGCAACAGAAAAGAGATCTGAGACAAAAACCAATATGTGACTAAACTATGAGAGTTCATTTTCATAATTAATTTTACCTAAGGGTTCATTTCCTCTCTTCTTGTGCAAATGTAATTCAGAACTACTAACTACTCTGTTTTTCTGGTGTTGCCTCTTCTACACGTAGCAAAGCCCTAAACATCTGCAATAAATAGGTTGCAACATAAAAATTTGGGGTGTTCCTACCATAAAACTGAACAAGCATTTTATAAGGGAGGCTGAAAGCAAAGTTTGCATTTCAAGATGTATAATTTCACTTTTTCTCATGTGATGAAATTTTTTTGGACAGCAATTCATAGTTCTGGTCAGATGTTTCAGTTCAAAGTGATTTTATCAATGACAACTATAGAAAGCCCTGCCTATCTGAAATAAATATCTTAGCATTTCTCTTTGAGGCACTGAGCTCTATCCTAAAGGAATATTCAAGCATACGTTGCTGCTAAAGGAAAACATTTCTGTTCTGCTTTGGTTTTCTTTGTTTGAAAGCTGTGAGCTTTGTTTTCCTGCACAAGAATTAAAAAATTAATTAATTTTCCTGCACAAGAATTTAATAAGAATTAATTAAAAAACTCAGTTGTAAAAACAAAGTTGTGACAGGTGGCTCAAACCCATTTGGTTGGTTTTAATAGGTACTTTTACTAAGTGCTTCATAAAATTAGTATTAAATAAAACAGGGTTATGCAGACAATTTTATTCTGACTCTCTGCTTTCTTCTTTATATCATCCCCATAAAAAGCTTTCAGAACATGAAAGGTGAGCAGAGCAAGAAGCTCATTAGAGAGGCTCCTTTAGGCTTGTGGATGTTTGTTGCTATATTTGATGCTTAGATCTTCCTCAATTCCCTCAATTACCCTGCAACTTTGATCCTCAAATTCCCACAACACTGAAACATCCCGGCTCACGTAACTCCGTGCTAGCAATGGCAGAAACATAGATGTAGACTTGATAGTGGTGTTTACGTTGTAGCATTTCTTCAGCCTATCTGGTGCTGGCATAAATGACATTGTGATAAAAATATTATGCCACAATGGTGAAATATTTTGAGAAAAATCTCCTGAGCAGCCCTGCATTTACTTGAGATTTTAGGGGCTCTAAGTCAGTAGCAATTTTTTGCTTTTCACAAGACTGGGAAAGTTGAAGATAACTTTGTACACTCTCCTTATCTAGTACATGTCTTCATCAGAGCAACATGGTTTGGGTTTTAGAGTCTTGTCCGGTGTACCATTATATTTCTGTAATTTCCTTTAAGAATGGCTTCTTAAGAAAAGACTGACTTGGCCAGGAAGTGCAAAATTCAGCTGACTTCTCTTCATTAGTTTATATTACTATTTAACCTAAAAGTCTGTCAGAAAATGCAGGCGCCGCAAAATGGGGAAATCAGACTGCTCAAGCGAAAATGTTCTTGTAGAAGAAAGGGTGAAGATTCAGACAAGCTAATGGCTAGTTTCAGCATCTTCAGGATGACACATTTCAATCCGTCTTTCGGAACAACTCCTCATTTCCTGTTTGGAATATTAAGAGCAATCTGAAATAAACCATTTAAAACTGAAGAAGTGCCATTGCAAATTAAAACAAATATTGAAATCTCAATTCATGCTGAAAAGAGAGAGCCTGTCTTCCACGGGGCTCGTCTTACTATTTATGTGTCTCTATCTGCATGAGCCAGTAAATATTTCCTTCGTAGATTGTAGATTGTTATGTTCCCTTGGGTAAATGTTTAGCTAAGTTTTACATGTGATATTTAGCTCCATTAGTCTTTCCTAAGATGATCYTTCCAGCTCTTAATTCTCTAAATTCTGCCCTATCAATGTCAATTAGGTGACAATCAGTTTTCACTTACATGCTTTTTTAGAAGGAGAGTGACATTTGAACTTTGTAGAGGGACTGTTTTTTCTGGTAGGCTTGCAAAGTTGTGCTTCTCAGTACAAAAAAAGCTTGAAGCAGCCTTAATTGAATAACCTTGGTCTCCCTCTATTCCCTCTTTTTCAAAAGAGTCGTAGTCTATTGCACTTCAATTAGGATTTATTTTAGGCTTCCTAGCTATAATTCATAATCCATCACATTGTTCCAGAAGCAATCTTCATGAAGGAGGCTCAACTCAGAAAGTGAAAAATAGTTGGTATTTTTGAGGCTGACACAGGATTTATGGTAGGAGAACATTAACTTAAGCAAAAACTTTTTTAAAATCTGATGTTGGAAAGCTGACACAAAGAAACTAAAATACAGAAATAATTTCACAGTTTTTGCGGGGGGGGTGGAATTTTAATGATGCGTGAAACCTAATATTCATCCTTTGAATTATATTCACATCAGGACTGGATACCTTTGTTTGTACTTGATTTATCCCCAGTAAACTGGGCTGAGGCTGGAAGAAAAGGGTGAGGTTGTTTGCCTGCTGTAATAAATGATATCAGAAAAGAGGGATACAGCAGCATTCCTTTTAGCAAGTGAGTTAAAGAGTGCTCAGGCTAATGATGAACCACTTTCTACCGAGCCAATATCTGAGACTGAAAAAAACAGCCAGTCATTCCTTGGCTCTGCAGCAGTCTTGGAGGCTGTTATAAACAAACAGAAGCAGGGAACAAAAATCTCCTTTGGGATGCAGCTAGCCTGAAACAGATATCCATGGTGAAACACTGTTGGATAGAAGAGGCAGAAAAAGACAGCATCATGATGATGAAGACATTTCTGTACCTGCTCATTAAAGATTTAGTGCTAGAAGAGTTTATCCATGTGGAACCATGGCCCCCTATCATATTGTCCAAGCAGAGAGCAGTGCTGCCAAGCATCTTCCCATGTGTAGTTATTTGCCACAGTTGCTACAGCTATCAAGGCTTCTTTATGTGGTCGGGATTTTTCCCCAGAACATGGAAAGGTTGGAGTATTGAATGCTTATGGACATGTCCCAGTTCTCTTCTTTCTTCATCCCTAATTTAAACCCTGCTATAAGCATATCATGCACTCACAAGCTTCCAATCTATGCAAGCAGGGGGAGGACCACAGTTAATTGTGGGAGGCAGATAGTGACCACTGTATATATTATCTACATGCAGGACTCGGCGACCTCGCTGGGTCCAGAATAATTGCAATGATACACAAATCTGCACTCGCCCACTGCAGCTGTGTTTCTGGACTGGAAATATGGAAGAGAAGCTGCTTTTTGAAATTTCACTCAGCTTGGCTAACAGCCCAATTCGGCAGACTTGGAAGATTTTCTATCATAATATTTCTCTGAAGCTAACTGTGAGAATAAATGGCATGAGGTACATTTGGCTCAAGAGCTGAGAGTTTAAAATTTTTGAAGAATCTTTTCTTGTTTGTTATGGAGCAAATCCCAAACTTCTTGCTTAGAAGTCCAGGCTCCCTGCTGCTATGGGGCCCCATCTGAACATCTTGACTAAAAGGGAGAAGTGCCCTCCTGTGTGAATACTTACCATTAACATTTCTACTCTCAGCCGTACTAATTACTATGGCAGAAGTAATTTCATAGTGGACAAGGCAGATTGACCTCCTGGTCAGTCCCAGGAGGGCAGAGAGGACAAGGGTGCTAAATACGGTGAAACTACTCCTTACTTATATGGCAGCCACCTAAGACTCTGGGCAAGGCTGTGGTGCAGAGAAGAGGCAGGTCATGAAGAGGAATGAACCAGTTATCTTGGGTTCTGCTAGAAACACATGGAATAGGTGAAAGTAGATTTTTTGCACATTATCTACTGTATATTTTGCTCCAATCTGCCCAATGGGAAGTTACCGAGCATCTTGAGCACTACTTCCTTTGGAGCAATAGAAATTTCTGGTATCCTTGATCCTACCTAGCTCTTGGGGAGAGGCTCAGACATATTGGTACTAGTAGATCCTTCAAGATTTGGAGTGGTCAGTTGAATGTCCTGTTATTACCACACTTCTCATAAGACAGCATTAAGGAGAAACTTCTAATCTGTGAATTTACCATGTTTTTATTCTTCTTTGTGGGCAATGCCACTAAGTAGAGACAGTAATGCCATTAGCATAGCTCACAAGATGGGCAACTCTGCAGACATAGCACAAAGATCTGAAGGGATCCTCTTTAGATATGTCAAATCTACAGACCAAGAGGCCTGTAGGGTTGTGCCAAACTTCCAGGCCCTGAAAGCACCATCCCAAAACTTCAGAGCCGTGAGACACATACCAGATGTTCTCAAAGCTGAGGAAGGAGAGTTGGAGATTTCTAGGAGACACCCAAAGAACGGAAATCCCATCGCTTTGCCTAAGATGTGTTTGGGTGTCGTCTGCAGCTGAGTTTGGGTCAGTCATAGGGCACCCCAAAAACACAGCATCTGCTAAGAAAAAGCAGCCCCTATTCATGAGTCATGGGACACAGAGTTGGTTTGGGAGCTGTGCTGCAAGAACTTGTGATCCTCATGCCTCTCAAAAGTCATAGCTGTCTACCGTTGGACACTTTAATGCCCTTTCACATTTCTAGACTGGCTCTGGCTGCTGTTAGAAGGCCCACTATGTGAAGTGCACACTTTTTTAGGGATAGGAATGTCAGAATACATTTTTGTTCTAGCAAGAAGCACACTATAAAAAACTTCTTCTGTAAGCAGTCAAAATTTCCAGGCAGAGGTAAGGCCCTTTGTTTCAGTAAAAATCAGTGTTGTTGCAATAGTGTAGTAATCACATTCTGAGTTACCGTTTTCACAAATCATCTGGTTTAATGAATAAAGCAAAACCAACTTTGACCATTTTGTTCTCAAATTCTGTCTGAGTACGCAGTTTCTACAGACCATCTCAAGAAATTTTGGACTGTTTCCTACTTCCTGCCTTATGTGCTGTGGGAAACAGCATTTTTATTCTTATTTATATATGAAGTGAGCAGAGGGAACAATTTGAAATTGCTGTAGCATTTTTTCTCCTGTTTGCAGATTGCAGTTTTCATAGGTATGTTTTGAGTTGGAGAGTATTTAAAATTTTCAGCTTTGAGGATGGATCACAAGCAAATGTTTTGTGGAGGTCATTGTTTGTGTTTTAAATTTACTGATCAGCTGTGATTGATCAGATTAGTCCTTTGACTGGAGGAGTGTGAATTACCTTTTCCCACGTATAGCTGTTTGGGAACTGAAAGTGTGGTTATGGACATGAGTTCAAAATCCCCTTGATGGGAGAATAAGTGCCAACAAAAAATGAATAAAAGGTTGTGCAAAGAAGAATATAAAGAGTAAAAACACTACCAAAGAGAGTGTGTTTAAATATTTAAGTGAATAATCCCAGATAATTTGGAGTGGAAAATTCACTTGCTTTACAGAGAGTGCAACACCTCCCATAAAAACAGGAGGAGGATGGAGTATTGTTAGCCAAAAGCGTAATGGTGGCCTGAGGACCTCACAGGAGAAGGGCAATGCTGTGCCTTGTTCCTGTATGGGTTTGCAAAAAGCACAAAGACTGCAGGATGCAAAGGGCCATTTCCTTTCTCCCTCCATGCAGAGCCTCATCTTCATGCAAGAAGTGGAAGAGAGCACTAGTAGGACACTTGATCCAAAAAGGGTTGGGGGTAAAATATATTCTGGTCAAACTTGGAGGGCAGCACACACTCTCTTAAGGTACCCAAGTTTGCCCAGTGCTGCCTCCTCCTACAGGAAACACAGAGACTCGGTGTGACCCCTTGGGTAGGTGGTGCAAATATGGCATTAGTTTTACTAAATGGGGAAAAATGGAACGATATTGGACCAAAGGCTGGTAGTTCATCACTGCAAAGCCTTATTATTAAGTCAACCAGGCTCTGGTCTTTCAGCTGCCATACAGGATGTATACTCTGAAGTTCTTTGGTGCATTGGGTGAAGATTGGAGTTCATCACTTCCTATGGGAGACTTGTAAAAGGATGAGAGGAGGGGAAGCTGCAAAATGAAGCATGGATTAAAAGACAAAAGCCACCTTCTGGATACTATCCTCCTGAGTTTGGCTAGTGACCTATGGGAGAAGGAGAGAACTTGGATGCTTGCAAAATAAGATCCCTTTTAAACACTCTTTTCTGCCCTCAGAGGTTATCCAGGAGGATTCACAGGCTGAGATGACTATTAGAGATGAGATTCTGATGAAAGCTTACTCTGATTTATCAGTTATACTGTAGGATTGCTGCACTGGAACTACTTGGGAAATTGCTTCATACTGTTAATTTAATGAAAGAAGCTTCCTTCATTTCCTATCACCTTCATGTCTAGATCAATATTTAGCTTCTAATTCAATGTGCTTCTTTGTTTGAGAGTAAAGTACTCTGATGTTTCTTCCATTTTTGTTTTACAGTGTCCTCAGTATTCCTATCTGTTAAGACAAATTAGACTAATTAGTCCTTCAGTGTCCCTGTACATGCCTGTTTTCACATTTTGGCCTGCAGAACTGACAGTAACAATTACACTATTTTATTCACAGTTGAGCATTGCCAGTGGTTCTGATCTTTTCTTACCAGAAACTCTAGCACATCACTCTGTTACATTTCCTTAACATTTTCAAAGTGCTCATTTTTTTCCAGGAAGTGATCGCACAGAAATTTCCCATAGCTTCTCTCTTGTTATATCTTTCTTTAATGATGTGCATTGCAGTCTTCATTCTCCATTATCTAGTATTAATTTCTAATTTTTTTCAGCATATCTGGTATAAACTGAGTTGATACTGGTTTTCACTGGTGATGCTGATGATACAATTCAAGCCACTACACTGGGAACTAGACCTGGATTTTGAAGGGTGCTCTGTGAACTGGACCTGGAAAACCTATAATTTCATCAGTCTATAGGGGGACATCTTCAAGAAGCCAAACTCTACTCTGTACTGATTACCATAGTTTCTTAATACAAGACATTAATCCTGAATGAAAACAAGCATTAATACTTTGTGGAAGAATATGGTGATAAGATCAGTACATGAAAGTCTCACATGGGAAATATTTTGAGAGGGAGCATAGAATTATTGGCAGAAAATGTGAAACATAGCAATGAAGTTGAAGGTCTCCAGTATCTCAGAAGAGTTTGTTTTGTGCTTGAGAATATGCAGACAAGTCCAGGAAAAAAGATTCTTGGAATCTAAAGGAAATCATGGAACATACAGAATTCTCTGCTCTTTGAATAGAGGTGCCAACTCATTTGAATGCATATGCTTCTATCCATATTTTTATCACTTATTTACATGCATAGGCACACACTTTCATCTATGCATCTGTGTTTAAAAAYGCACACAAGAGCCATGTACGATTCTGAGCTTGTTTTTGTTAATATATATTAACTGTATGAGTCAATAATGACTGAATGAGTCATAATAACTGTTAACTGCATGAGGTTCAACAAGGCCAAGTGCCAGGTCCTGCACTTGGGCCACAACAACCCCATGCAACGCTACAGGCTGGGGGAAGAGTGGCTGGAAAGCTGCCTGGCGGAAAAGGACCTGGGGGTGCTGGTTGACAGCCGGCTGAATATGAGCCGGCAGTGTGCCCAGGTGGCCAAGAAGGCCAACGGCATCCTGGCCTGTATCAGAAACAGTGTGGCCAGCAGGAGTAGGGAGGTGATCGTGCCCCTGTACTCGGCACTGGTGAGGCTGCACCTCGAATACTGTGTTCAGTTTTGGGCCCCTCACTACAAGAAGGACATTGAGTTGCTGGAGCGTGTCCAGAGGAGGGCAACGAAGCTGGTGAAGGGTCTGGAGAACAAGTCTTACGAGGAGCGGCTGAGGGAACTGGGACTAGTCTAGAGAAGAGGAGGCTCAGGGGAGACCTTATTGCCCTCTACGACTACCTGAAAGGAGGTTGCAGCGAGGTGGGTGTTGGTCTCTTCTGCCAAGCAACTAGCGATAGGACGAGAGGAAATGGCCTCAAGTTGCACCAGGGGAGGTTTAGATTGGACCTTAGGAAAAATTTCTTTACTGAAAGAGTGGTTAAGCATTGGAACAGGCTTCCCAGGGAAGTGGTGGAGTCACCATCCCTGGAAGTATTTAAAAGACATGTAGATGAGGCGCTTAGGGACATGGTTTAGTGGGCATGGTGGTGTTGGGTTGACGGTTGGACTCGATGATCTTAGAGGTCTTTTCCAACCTTAATGATTCTATGATTCCATGATTCTATGATATATATCAGGCGAGCCAGACAAATAGCAATAATATTTCTCCTGCTTGCTCATTCTTGGATGTCTCATTTACTTATTTATGCAGCTCCTATTTTCTTTTTAAAATAAAACCCTATGAAATGATCTGCCTAGGCTTTCACAAGGACACAAATCACCGAGCTTCTGAATTTGTGATTAATTCTATCCACTTCATTTTTGCAATTCTGGACTTTCCTGAATGGGAAGGCTACGCCATCATTCATTTGCCTTCAGCAAAGGCTCCAGAATGAACTGTTAATTATGGTCAGCATTTATGTCAACACTGTCCATAACAAAACAAAAATTGATTTAATATCAGCTTTTTTATATTTATCTTGTAGAGCTGACTTACTGTACTATCATACTAAGTTGCCTAACAGAAACAGGAATAAAATAGGATGAGTTTTGCATTGGTTTTATTTGTTTATTAATTTTCTTTAAAACAACAAGCAGATCACAAAACTGCTGGAAGAAGAAGAAAAGAAATGGAACTAATCAAAACAGGCTGTAACTTGTACATTCACAGGATTCATTACATAGTCACATAGCCATGCAGTTGTGACCTAAGTGCTCTTTCTATCTGCTTTGTACTCAGTTATGCTGTGCTTTATATAGACTGAAAGACCTACAAGGAAAGAGTTATATCCTGGATTGTGGGACAGCCTTTGTGCTATGCCTCCGACAGCAAAACACATGCTTGTACCAACAGCAGATTATACCAAGAGGTGTAAATCCAGCTCAGCTATCAAAGGAAGGATGAACCCAAAATAGAAAATAAATCAGTGGCCTAGCGTAAATCTTCCCACTTCAGCACTAGTGCTGGATATAAATTTTCTGATGGAGAAAAAAGCTTTTCTGGGAAATCCCAGCATTTGAGCATGCAGTACTTAATCTGAAACATCTTGGGGTTTGCTGAGTTTTCAAAGAATACACAGATGATCATTGCACTATGACGAGGGAACCAAGGATGGGATTTACTCCTGCCTTTATAGCCCTCCCTAATGGAGAGTTATAGAGAAAGACAGGGCCAGACTAACACCAAGTGAAAGGATCTCATGCTGCACAGTGAAGGGACAAGGGACAGCAGTTAGCAGTTTTATCAAGGGAAATTTTGATTGCATGTAAGGATTTTTTTTTCCTTCCCAATGACAGTGTTGCCCAGAGAGGCAATGATATCTCCAGCCATCAATATTTCAAAACTCAGCTGGACAAGGACCTCAGCAACCTGATCTAACTTTGAAGTTAGCCCTGCTCTGAGTAGGACTTTGGAGCTCCAGAGTAGCCTAAATCATTCTGTGACTCCTTGACTTCAGACAGATGAAACACTGATATTTCCACTTGATTTAGTCAACCAAGACCTCCTTTATAGTCAGGAGAGAGAAGTTGGGTGCCACTTATTTTCATCCTGAGCTATTTAGGTCTGACAGGTTGCACCTAGAAGGGCCTGTTTCTTTCCATTGGCTACAAAAGGCATCTAAGCCACCTGGCTCAGGTGTGGGCAACTACATGGCAGACAACCACATTTAGATAAGACGAACAGCACCTATTTTACCTCCTGAGAAGATGTTTTGGCAACGGGGATCCAGAACTCACAGGCTGCTTGGCCTCAGAGGAACTTGGTGGGATGTGGGAACCATGGAAGCCTTCAGCTGATGCTCAGTGAAACTCATATTCTCACTTACATATTCTGAATATTCATTTTTTATATCTACATCATGATAGATCCTGAAGGGCTCTGCAAAGGTCCTTTTATTGAATGAATTCAACGAAAACTGATGTTGTAACAATTTGAGTGAGCTGGTGCATCCTCTGAGGAGTTTCCAGTTTGGTTTCAGTCTCATTCAAACAAAAAAAGTTTTAGAACAGAGTTCTCATGAAATTCTACTTTTTGGGAAACTTGCAGTGCCCAAGTGAGGGTTGAATGCTGAAAACAGGTTCTTGAAGCTGTTATATTGATATTCACGTGAGATGATCACTATGTTAGTCCTGCTACCAGGTCTGCAAGAAAGGGAAACTGAGAATAAGAAATATTTGCATCGCAGTCAATTTGTGAGCCTGACTGAGAATGTAATAGCTAGTGTAGAAGGATCGCCCTGATTCGTGCATAGTTGAAAAAAGTCATTATATTTAAAGAGATATTTCCAGTGTAGTGGAAAGAAGGGTAGAGCGTAAGTCCTTTTACCTAACTGATACCATGCTGAATGTGTGACCTACATCTGTTACCTCTGAAATGCCATCTAGAGGGGCTTTCTTACCAAGCTGGTTGTGAAGGGTAAGGTTATTTTCGGGAGCCAAGGGACACTCTGCAAAGAGGGGGAAGAGTCATTTTACTGCCTTTCCTCTGAACTCTGTTTTGACTCTGACAAACGGATACTCAGCATTCACCAAGACAATGACAGTAACAGGCATTTCTTGTCAGCACCTGGGAACAAAGCCATTAAGATCCTTTTTTTTCTAGGAGGTACCGGTATGTCTCCCACAACTGTACACACAGTTTTAATTAAGATGTGATGTTTACTACCATCTTTCTGAGCCAGAACAGATGTTGTGCTCCAGCAAAAGGCCCTTCCAAGACGACTGGAGAATTCAGTGGCATATGGAAATTAATGGGATTTTTGTGGTCAAATTTATCTCAGTATCGCTTGCCACAAGGAGGTCTTGATTCGTGAGTGCAGCCTTTGGGGCTATTCCACCACATTAGTCCAATGGTGTTACTAAAAGAAATGATAAAACCACTCCTCTCAAGGTGCTTAGAAACATTCGTGACTATAAATAACACCTCTGAGAGGTAAAAAAACATCTTTATGCCAATAAGTGAACTCTCTTTCTCCCAGGTGAGGGGAAGTTAACTTGCCTGAAGTGTTGGAACAAGCTGGTAGGAGCAGTGGGAATAGTCTCGACTGGTATTTGAGCGTGGGTGGATGCCAAACCCTGCACTTCCCACCGGTGGATGGGCTGAGACCTTCGCGAGAGGCCAAGGCACCATGCTGCGTCGGCCTCTGTATCCTTTGCTCCCTACATGGTTAGCCTGCACCAGAAAGCGTACGCCTTAGCTCAGCCTGGCAGCCTCTGTGTCAGTAGGACCAGCGCCAGCTGTGATCTAAAAGCTGGGGACTGCGTCAGTGCAGTGCTGAGCTCCAGCTCCCCCATCCCGCCTGCCAGCAGGACTCCTCAGGGTGCATGTGCCCTGGGTACGTGGGCTGGGGTCTCCCAGAGCGCAGATAGCATCGGCTCGTGTGCACAACATACCATGTGTGCCCGTATCTCGGGAGACCTGCCAAAATGGGGGAGAATTTGGCCTCTTCTCTGTGTGGACTCCATGCTGAAGGAGAAAACATTATATGGTATTAATAAGAACAGAGTTTGGTCTGGTGGTTCTGAAGCAGACAAACGTCAAATGTGTAAAAGTAAAGGAGCACTTGTTTTGAAGACAGATCAGCTGCAAAAATGAATTGGCTTTGCTTTCCAGATCCTCCTACGAGTCCCCAGAATAGTTGGTGTGGTTTGCAGCTACACCACCCTACTTCTAAGCATGTTTTCCTCTCTTTTGTGCTGGGAAAAAAAAAGYCCTTCTCTGCAACAAGAGAAACAAGAGGCTTCCTACATTTCATGTGGGTAAAATCAAAAGGGGAGTATATACAGGTACGACCGTTTTCACAGCTACATGCATCTCTGTCGCAGGATAAAGAGGGGTTTTGTAAATAGCCTGGTGTTCCTGTATTGACATTTCCTCTGCGGGCAGCACTCCGGCTTTGTGTGGGCGCCTGGCACTTGCACACAGCTCTGCTCTGTTATGGAAAGCCAGGCATGCGTGAGCTGATTGCTGGTGACAAGCGAGGAAAAAGGGGACCTCGGCGAAGACGAGTCAGTTGGGGACAGGGAACACTGCGTCTTTTGTAGAGCGGTGTTAAGAGGGAGAGGGAGGCGAGAGTGATGCTTGCACGGCATCCCCAGGGCCCCCCCTCGCTCCCCAAACCGGTGACGGCAAAAGGCAGACCTGCCGGAGCACGGCAAAACTGTGCAGCAGGAAAATGAAAGCCTTGGGGTGAAATATAACTCCCGTGCAATTGTGGAATACAAGTCCTGGGGAGGAAGGGGGGGGAACATCACGCTGTTGCTGCTATGGAAACCAAATCCTCCCCATCACAGGGAGGAGATGTGCCAAACCCCTGGCCAGCCTGGCTGCTGCTCGCATCACAAGGCAGACCCCCCACTCCCCACCTCTCCACACTCTCCTAAGACCTTAACGGTTTCTACGCCTTGCGTACAGAAATGAAGGGTTACGAAGCTGCAACAGCGTTCAACCAACCGTCCTGGCAAAATATATTAAGGTCTTTCTCTGAGAAATGCCAGAGGCTTTCTAGTTATTATTTGCCGTTACAGGAATGTGCAGATTTTTTCGCTCCCCCCTGAATCAGATGGAGGAACAAAAAGGGGTTTAGAGGGATCACCTGTGTTTCGTGTCTCCCTCTGGGGCTTTTTCCACTGCCGAGGTTGGATGAGAGATACTGGCTGGAGAATTCATTTTGGAGTGGGGCTCCTGGGTACGAGTAACCTAGCAGAGGAAAACATGTTTCCTACCCGTGTTATTTCTGCTGTGTCCGTGTCTGAGGAAATGAGAGCAGGGTTTACTGGCGGAGGCAAGGAGGGGCAAGGACCGAGGTAGAGAAGGGAAAAGAAAAAAGGGTGATAAGGTCTGAGCAGGCCTCTCATTAACTTCTCTTGGTCTGTGCCTGTGCCAAGCTGTGGGGTATGAAAAGTCATTGCTCTCCAAGCCCTGGATATAGAAATATCTTTGGGTTGTTTTGTTTTTTTTTTTTTTAAACAACAGCTGTGTTCATTACAGCATGTGTGTTCATGGCAGTTTTGTATTCATCAGTTTTCTTATACCAGAGGCGTGTTGCTCAGTGGGTTACTGCAGATAGGAAGGTAGCCATATATGTACTGCACCATGCATATACAAACCGTGTGTTTCAGAGAAACCTCTTAAACAGGCTAATCTGCAAGTATAGGTGAAGTAGAGGCTGTGACATAAAATGATCATGGCAGAGCTTGAGACGTCTGCTTGGAGGGAGTCCATGTACCTGCTAGGATGAGGAGAGGAGTATCTGCTGAATTCCTCAGGMGGTAAAAGGACGTTCCCTATATTAGAAGCCAAAAAGCCAGGTACTGCACCAGTGGCATTGGATGTTACTGGAAACTGGTAAAACACATCAGGGAGGTATGTCTACCCTATTCTTTCATTATCCCCTTTGTATCCATAATTAGCTGCTGTTGGAAAGCCTGGGTGTGACAGACTTGCTATAGCTGAGTACAGCTATTCTGCTAGTCAGACACAGTTCCCTCTGCGAGGAATAGTCCCACTGAACTAAATAGCACCAGTCATGGGTATATTATGATGAATTACCAGCAGGTATTTACAGGATTTTGACTTCCTTGAGGTTTACAGGGCTTCTGCATTGGTCTAGCTCTTTCGATATCAGCRGAGATAACCCATTTATGTTGTTGTGAATGCCAGTACCAACCCTGCTTACTGCTACCAAAAGTTTCTGGGGGCACACTGGCAGGCCTGCGGTACATGTTATAAGGCTGCAGCATATTTTAACCATGGTTAAAAAAAAAAAAAAGCATCTGAAGACAGAAAGAGAGACCTGGCCGAGTCCCAGAGTAGGGGCTGGAGCTGGGAGGAATTTCACTGCTCTGATGATCAGCATTTTCTTCGAAGAAGGAAGCAGGAAGAATGTGAAGCATTTGTCATATCTGCATCGTTCTGTGACAAGCGATTCACCCTCTGTTATGAGCCTGTTTTGGTTACAGTAAAACTCCTGCGTGCCTCACTTAAATGATTTTCAGTGAAAGGTCAGGAGGGGGTGGGCACTGGAGCAGCTAATTCAGCAATTGTACAGTACCTGCTCTTAGATTCTTGGGGGTTTATTCTGTATTAAAAATAAGAAGCTGTTGTTTACTCGGGGATTACTGAATGGCCTCTGTTCCCATGATACCTAGAGGAGGTTGACAATTATTCTCCCTGGGTTCTCCCTGGAGCTATTTTCTTTGCTGGCGGGGAGGAAATCGTTCATGTTTCATTTGCGCTACCGTTGTTCCAGCTGCCAGAGCAGGAATGTTTGTCCGCCAGCCTGCATCGGTAGCAGCGGCTTCCCTTCAGACCTGCCATCTGTTAGCGTTATTCCTATTATCATCTGTGCGATGGCAGCGCCTAGATGGATGTCCCTCTGCGCTAGGCTTGGCTCCAGTGTGTCAGGAACAGCAGAGGGGGCCCAGTGGAAACAGGTAAGGGACACAAGGGGATGGAGAGGGGGACTTGTCTGCTCCAGTCCTCTAGGCAAGCTGGGAACAGGGCCTTGAACTGCATCCTCCTGTCTCTGGCCCCTCTTGGTCTCTTAATGAAATACCTCCTTAAATATCCACCGTAAATACCAGCTGCAGCACAACATAAGGATCTGCTAGTCCCCGGTTTACAAAACAAGGCTTCTTATAAACATCCTCATTCCGAATCCTTGTATCATCTGGCAAGATAAAATAAGGAGAGGAATTTTCACTTAATTTCACCCGGTTCTTAGCCGACTGGGATCCTCTGCAACATGGGATCCTCACTGCTCGGGAGGGTATTTTTAGGTTGACTCGCAGGGTCCAACAGTGAGCCCTTTCAGGCCTGGATTTTCGGATGCTGCAGTCTCAGCTTGGGCCCCGTCGTAAGAAATAAGACCCACCCCAGCCCTGAACCAGCTCTTGGCACCTTGAGGGACTGTGCTCAGATACACCCTTTGAGCCCGGCCACGCTGAAACCCCCGTCCGGCGATAAACGCCCGTCAGTTCACCTCCCAGCCTTTCCCCGTTCCCTTTGTCCGGAGCCGGGGAGGCTGCCAGGGCCGCCTTCACCCCGCCGAGCCTGCAGTGCCGGCGCTGCACCACTGAGCGGCACCGTCCGCCCAGCGACGCGGGGCCCGCCCGGGGACAGCGCCCGCGCCCGCCCGGGGACAGCGCCCGCGCCCCCCCGGGGGACAACACCCGCGCCCGCCCGCGGACAGCGCCCGCGCCTCCGCCGCCGGCACCGCCAGCCGCGGCAGGGCTGCTCCGAGCGGGGGGCAGGTGGCCCCACACCTCGGCTGGACACACACACACACACAAAAGAGCATTTTGCCTAAAACTCAACCCAAAAAAGTCAAGGGGCTCTGCACACCAGTCTATGAAACGCGAGTGTTTGCATCACCGGTGTTTGTGAAGGGCGGGTTGGTAACTCAAAACACTGCTACGCCATCCAGGGTTGTGTCCAAACATGGCACCAATTGCCAAGGAGCTTTTCATCATTTACAGCATTTTGACTCGGTGGGAAGTGTTTTGGGGTTTTTTTTCCCCTCCTGCCTTGTTTTTGAAATGACATTTGTGCCTCCAGATGTTCAAATGAATCAATATCAAAATGTTCTCAGCAGCCCTGTCTTTTTTTTTTTTTTTTTGAGATGAAACTTATGAGCAAAAGTTTTCAACTTTAAAATAATTCAGTGTTTGCTGTTTGCCATGCTCTGAATGGTATTTCTAGCAAATGGCTTTATACAGGTCGATATCTAAATCATGTCTATTTTCACTCTCTGAAAATTATGACTATTTTTTTACCTGGAAATCTGGGTATTTGATGATTAGCAGTTGTGTTTTTAAGCTAATTTAATAAGTCTTAGGAAGGATATAAAAATAAACTGGTAAAAAAAGAAATATTTCAAATCCTCTCAAACAGAAACAGGATCTGCACTTTCCATTAGTTCAGTTCCTTCATTTTTTGACTGCGCATCAGCCCAATAGTCCTCCCAGTCCTGATTTGAGCACTGCTGTGGCTGGTGTGGGGCTACCTGGGGCTATGTAGGAAGACACACTGGCGTCCTGGCCCCCACATCATGCACACTAGGGACCCACCTGCAGGATGCCACATCTTGTTTCCAGAGGAGACTGAGGTGACGGGAATGACTGCAGGGTTACCCCTCCATCTCACCCTGGTCACGATGTGTGAGTCCAGCTTCAGGAACTGGGAGTCTCCCAGATTTACCAGTTTCCGTGTGGCCACTCTGTCTGCTTTCCCTGGCGGAGCCACTTCCCTCCTCCACCTTTCCCAGCCCAGAACTGCAATTTCTGTCCTCATTTCTGTGTGTGTTTTGGAGAAGTCAGTCGGGCATGACGTTTTGCCATTTTGGAGAGCAGCCTTGCTCCTGCAGTCTAGCTCACCGCTGGTGCATTTTTAAACAAAGGACTGTAAGTGCTTCAAGCAAGAGGGAGGAGGGTTTGCCAGTTCTTTGGTAACAAAATGGGTTTAGTTTACATACATTTGAAGAAGGTAGTTTTGTGGTTGACAGCCAGAGCTAGAAGAAGCCTGAGGAATGTGTATTTTTTCGTGCTGGATGACTTGATATACGACACCCCCCCCCCAGCAGATTTCAGTCAGACACAGTGTTTGGAGGAGGGTCTCAGAGCTACAGCGTCTGGGGAGACACTCAAACTCACCTTCATAAAGTTATATAGGGTACCTAAATCCCACTGAAGTCAGTAGCCCTACATAATCCCTGGTGACCTTCCATGAAGATCAACTGCAATGTTTTAATTGTTTTTGCTCTCTGTTTCAGCAAGTTAAAGGTGGACTGGGCCAGGCTGACCCCAGCAGTCACAAGCTGGATGGACACCCCACGGGCACGTATGGGAGTCCATGGCTGCACATCCCTGCTGTATAATAATGTACATTGTTTTCTCTGTCTTATGTGTTTTAAGAAAAAAAAAAAAAACAACAAACAAATAGATTGTGGCCTGCTTTCCCTCTCCTCTCCAGACCAGAGTCAAATTCTTGTAGCTCTGCCCTTCCTCCCTCAAAGGCCCTTGCCCCAAGACTGGTGGCACAAAACCCAAGGCTTTTCTAAAGAAATAGAGGTAGCAGAGAGTCCTTTTGCCATTCCCATCCTTTCACCAGCTTTGAGTCCAGAAGGGCTGCTCCCTGACAGTTGTCCTGCCAAGCCTAAATGAGCTTTGGCGGCTCGGGTTTGGACACTTTCCCTCTTGGTCCTGGGCATTTTCTTCTGCAGTCATTGTAGGGCACAGGCAAACCAGGCAGCTGCCAAGGGGAGTTGATGGCCAGACCTGCAAAATGGCCCATCATCACTTTGCCAAGGCTGCAGAGCCAGGTGGCCCGTTGTGGCCAAGGCCAAGCCTGAGGTGGTGAGGGCTGCGTTTGCACCTGGAAGGAGAGGCAGCCTCTCCCCGCATGGCCCCTCATGCCCCATGGAGCTCCCAGGAGCAACCACCCCTTACCCTCCCCTTTCTGTGGCAGAAGCAGACCCACCAGCTGCGCTCCTTGTTCCTCACTGTCAGAAAAGCCAAATGAAGCCTTGTCTAACTTTTGACCAGCCTTGAACTTGACGTCCCAGTGGGGACACCCTCCTTATGATGTATCACACTATCTCTGAAACAGAACTGTGCCTATCGGCACCCCTCTCCTGTCCTGGCTTGCTGGGTGGAGAATGAAGGCAGGGGAATAAAGGTCAATAAGACTGAATGAACAACATAGATGCAGCCCCACAGCACTTCATTTAGGAAAACAGCTGCATTTTTTCCTGTGTGGTCTGAGCAATATGAAAGCAAGGACCAAAGCGCTTGCATGCCGTGGTGCTGGTATGAAAACAGCAACTGGCTGTAAAAGCCTCACTTGCACAGAGATCCCGGTGCAAGAGTTGGCGAGAGATAGCCAGCTGCGTCCACCCCAGGGCTCCCTGCCCTCCTCATGCTCCAGCTCTCCATGGGGAAGGTGTGGACTCACGTCCCACACCCAAGCAGCTCGCTGGTAATGACGCATTTGTCCTTTCTGCCCTCATACCCTGCATCTCAAGGGCTTCCTCCCAACTGAAAATAGAGGGCGAGGGAATGACCTACTTGTCTCTCCAAAATTACTTGGGAGAGGAAAAGCCCTTTGTCTGTACTTTGGGTTTTTAGGATTTCTTTGTATTTGTGTTGCTATCATGACTGGAGGGCCCATTTGAGGCTATATTAGAGGCTGTGCCAGCACTTCATGAAAAGGTGGATGTCTCCTGAGGACCCTCCCAGGAGTTAATGACAAGTGGTACAAATTGATGAGAGCATGGACAGGATATCTAATAAAGCATGCTAAAATGAACATCTGCTTTTTGGCAGGGGTTTACTGTAAATAAAGGAAGAATGGGTTATCTCTGATTTCTGCACAGTCATTGTTTCTTTCACATATCACAACTGAGAAGGCAATTCCAGAGGAGAGGAAGAGCTCACTTCTAATACTGTGGCTGAAACCCAGCAGTAATAGTAGAAATGGATCTTCTGTCTTCTTAAATTTTCAGGTTAGGACTTGCTATCTTCTCAAAAGTCCAATGCAAGTCATTGGGCTTACCTGGAGTTGCACAGTCATGGGATAATTTAGGTTGAAAGTGACCTTACCAGGTCATCTAGTCCAACCCGCTGCTCCAAGCAGCACCAGCTACATCATAGAATCATAGAATCATAGAATCATTTAGGTTGGAAAAGACCTAAGATTGCTCAGATCAGGTTGCTCAGAGCTCTGCCCAGTCAAGATCTGAGTATCTCCAAAGGTGGAGATATCACAGCTTCTCTGGGACACCTATGCCAATATTTTACCACCCTCAGAATGATTTTTTTTTTCCTGACATATAGTCAGAATGTAACATGTTGCAGCGTGTCTTTTTCCTGGTTTTGTGCAGCTCTGAGAAGAAAGTCTTCTCTATACCTTCCCCTTAGGTAGTTGTAGTCAACCGTAACAGTCATTTCCCCTCAACAAATCTCAGCCTTTTCTTATATACCATGTGCTCCAGCCCCCTGACCATCTTGGTTGCCCTCCTCTGGGCTCACTCTTGTATGTCCAGAACTGGAGACAATACTCTAGATGTGGTCTCACTAGTTTCTGAACAGAGGGTAGTGTTCACTGCCGCTGACCTGCTGGCTATGCTTTTGTTGACAGAGCCCAGTCTGTGGCTGGCCCTCTTTGCAGAAAGGGCATACTGTTGGCTGATATTCAACCTGCTCTCCAACAAATCATCCAAATCCTTCTCTGCAAAGTTGCCTTCTACCCACTTGACCCCCAGCCTATACTGGTGCATGGAGTTACTCTGTCCCAGATGCAGCACTTTGCTTTTGCCTTTGTTGAAGTTTGTGGTTCTTGTCAGCTCATTTTTCCAGCCTGCTGTTCTCCTTCCGAACAGCAGCCCTGCCCTCCAGCTTATCAACTGCTCTCCCTGATTTGGTATCATCCATGAATTTGCTGAGAGTGCACTCAGTCCTATCATTCAGGTCATTGATAAAGACACTAAACAGTGCTGTCTAGCCCGGACAGGCACCATTGTTCCATGACCTGGCTGCCAGCTGGACTTTGTACTGCTCTTCACAAGCCTTTGAACCCAAAGGTCTAGCCAAATTTTAGCCCACCTTATTGTCCACTTATTCAGTCAATATCTGACCAATTTGGCTGTAAGGATACTATGGGAGACTGTGTCAAAAGTCTCCTAAAGTCAATATCCGCTGTTCTCCCATTGTCCACTGAGATGATCATCTCATCACAAAAGAAAACTAGGTGGGTGAGACATGTTCTGCCCTTGGCAAATCCATGCTGGCTGTTCCAAATCACCCTCTTGTCCTTTGTGTGCCTGGAAATGTTCTCTCAGGGACTGAAAGGTGAGACCTACTGGCTTGTAACTCCCTGGATCCTCCTTCTTGACTTTCTTCAAGAACACATTTGTGACATTTGCCTTTTTCCAATCATCAGGAACCTCCCCTGATTACCATGACCTCTCAAAGTTGATAGGGAATGGACTTGCAGTGACATTGGCCACCTCTCTCAGCCCCATCTGATGAATCACATCTTGTCCTATGGACTTGTGCATGTCTGATTGACTTAGGTGCTCCCCCTTGCCGAAGGTCCTGCTGCCACAACTTTGCCACATTTGTTAACTCCGTAGACTAAAACCAGCCACTGCTGCCTACCCACCCCACAGTCATATTAGCAGGCCATTAAAATCAATGGGATTCCTTCCTTTGCTTTCACATTGTTTGGACAGAACTTCGTGGCTTACAAGTTTTTTGATGTCTAATCAGGAGCGAAAGTTCAATTATAGACAGCAGTGGGGAGTGTTTGAATTTTTGCCTCCCAAAACTACTCTATGGCCCAGTCTTCATTTTTTTGTTAACTGATGTCCCAATTTTTTTTTCCCCAGCAAAAACCAGAAAACAGATTAAATACCTTAGAACCACGGGATGCAAAATACATTCAACTCCTAGCTGAGTAAGGAGCCTCTTTGTCAGCTCCAGGCCTTCTATCATGTCTTTCAGATGTTCTGTGGAAGTGTCCACAACCTTCATTGTCCTCTCACCTTGAAGATCAAATAATTCTGATGTCAATATGCTGGTTTTGAATTGCTGTGTGATGAAGACTGGAGACCAGGAGCAAATGGCTGCTAAAAGCAGAGATATACCTGGGAAAAGAAATCAGTTGTGAGTTGTTAGCAAACACACACACACGAGATCTCTTTGAATGTTCAAAAGAATACATGTTACTTTCCTCAGAGTGGAAGTGAGATTGAACAGTTCTTAAATTCATACAGGATAGGACTCAGTGACACCATATGGTCTTGGTTAAAATTATTTTATATTGTGACAAAAGYCAAACCATCCCACTGAAAGGAGACCTTGGACCAGTTATCTGAGTGCTGCTGAGGGCGTGAGAAACGTGAATTTTATTTGCTGACCCACCATTGTGCGAGTCACTTTGTCAAGATACCTTATCTGTGTACTTTAATAGCTTTGAGAATTTGGACTTTCATTTCTTCATCTGTAAAATTATGATGTTGGTAATAACACCTCTGTGTTGTGAACTACTTGGATACTGTGCTCCTGGTAATCCTATCAATATCATAATATAAATTAAATAGAAATGAAATTGCTTTACTGCAGACTGCTTTATCCTAGTCTAAATGCTGCCCTTGAGATCAATAACTATTTTTGCTCATTTTTAATGTACAATTTCCTATTCTTTAGTTGTTTTTTTTTCCTTCTTCCAGTAAATACTGCCAGAAGGGTCACACATTAGAACCAGTCTCTTTAACTCTGAGGAAAACGGGACTTATCCTGCCACTTTTTCCACTTTAAGAAGAACTACTCTGACTGTATCCGTGTAGAATAATACAGCTTTTTGATACATGCCAGCGAAATGTTATATTAATTTATATCACAGCTCAATGTCCTGACTGTATTTTACTATCAGAAGCATAAGTCTTTGTTCTGAAAATGAATTTCCAAAATTATAGCCACAGTACTGTTGGCCATGGTTGGCTATTAGCCGTGACCATTGCTTGGCTTTTGAACAGGATGGGAACTATGCCAGGGAAGTAATTATTCCAATAAAGAAGAACTCGACTGTTTAGAAGAACAATTCCAATTGTAAAACTGCATCTATTATTTCTATGCTGCTGTAATCACTGCTATGTAATGCAAAAGCAATGGCATGGGATAGATGGAATATGGGACCAGTGGTCAGAACATCTGGCTTCTGTTCCTGGGTGTGGTGTCCCTTTCTTCGGCTCTAGCATGGGCGATCACTGTTAGCTTGTCTCCTTGAGGGATGTTTTCTGATTAGCTGTGGGTGATGTTCTTGATGATGTGTGGAATCAGTGCTGAGGTACTTGATAAAAAACAGCCATTTTCTCTCTTCTTGAGGCCTGTTTCAATATTTGCAAAACCAAAGATGTCTCTTGAAGCATGGTTTGTGTCCAAACAAAGTTCGAACATTGCTTGATTGGGCAAGTTGGAGTTATTCCTGTTATGAGAAAGGGGTTCAGAAGCCACTCCCAAACCTAATCCACTCCTAATATGGGGCTCCATGCTTCAGAGTGAAGCACACCAAGATTAATAAGGCATTATAAAGTCTATTTTTTATTCTCAGTCATTACTTCAGTGTAAACAGATTGCAGTGGTTTGCATGGGGAGGAGTGTGAGCTTCAAGAGCTGGTGAGCCATCAGAGATGATAATTGGAGTTTCTGGCTGTGGATAGAGACACACACACAAATCCCCACTGCAAACAGAGTATAGCCTGAGCTGCAAATATGAATGTCATTGCTCTGTGCTCATTTTCATTTCTAGTCAGTAAAATAATTCACTATGTCAATAGTACACGGGAGGCATGGATGCTAATTTACATTCCTTTGTAAAGGGTTTCAGATGATTATACTTCCCTCACAGCCAATCCTATGCTAATGAGAACTCTCTGATTCCAAAACACTGCCAGGATTAATGTTCGTGGACTCTGCACCAGGGTAAATGACCTGTGGCATAGCTTTAATTAAGGAAGACAGCCACATAATTAGAATAACAACGGCTTACTATCAATTTCTGCAGCAAGTCTCAGCCCCTGGGTGATACGTCATTTGTGTGCACCGCCTGCATGTGGGTGGACTACTACATGAAAGGCCCAGAAAGGAAAGCTTTGTCATTTCTAAATGGATATTACATAAACTGCACCCTTTGTAGAATCCCTGAAGCAGCAGTTGCAGCTTATTATTGCAAGAAGAGGAACAGAAACCAGCATTGCACAACAGAGACCTGAGGTGAGATTTGTATGAACTGATCCCTGCTCTTTTGGCCTGCCTTTTTGAGCAGATGTAGTAAAAGATTTGGTGATGTTTCAGCCTAGGAGCTGGCAGCTCTCTGGAGAGCGGACTACGTGTCAGAGTATCTGGGTGCCTGGCCCCACTCCCCTCCTCCATACTTCGTATGGCACGTTTTGCAGTGACAGAGCCTACCGTGGGTATTTTAGGCTGTTTTTACTTGCCAACTACAAAAATTCCTGTCTGAGCAGGGAGCTGGTTAGAAAAATAAGTCACCATTATCCATTAACCATTGTGCTTTCCAAATAAAGCTTTGTATGAGGGTGACTGGCTCTCAACAGCCTGGTACTGAAGAAATTGGATGTGGACCCATCTCTGGCAGTCACTAGCTTTTGTGCGTTTGCACAGCACCATAGTCAGATAAAGGCCTGCTTTTCAAACATAGCCTGTGGACTCAAATTCTTTTACAACATAGATTCTTTAAAACTGCATTTTAGACCCCCCCTGCCAAGCCCCAAATCTGGTCCTATAGTAGCTCCTGTGGGCCTTTGCTGTCACCTAAGCTCTCCTGACATCTCATGACTAGAGCCTCCTGCCAGCTCCTGTCCCAGTGACCCTAGACAACTCTACTGTTCTTCTGACCCTCACCCATCATCTCAGAATATGTCTATTTCACTGCCTTGACAGCCTGCCCAGCTATCCCATACAGTCACGAAGCAGAAGGAACCTTCAGGGGTCATCTAATCTTATCCCACAGCAGCATCCACAATGATGGCAGATGTTTAACTTGCTCAGAGAAAACGTTATCTGCAGTTTTCCTAGGAAGTCTATTCCACTGCTTCACTGTCCTTGCAATTAGAAAGTTTTTTCCTCATGTTTCAATGAAATCTTCCTTGCTGCAGGTTAAATCTTGTCCTATTGTCATGGTTTAACCCCAGCCGGCGACTGAGCACCACACAGATGCTCGCTCACTCCCCCCCAGTGGGATGGGTGAGAGAATCAGAAGAGTAAAAGTGAGAAAACTCATGGGTTGAGATAAGAGCAGTTTCATAATTGAAACAAAACAAAACAAAACAAAACAATAATGATAATAATAATTAAAAAAAAATATAAAAAGCAAGTGATGCATGATGCAATTGCTCACCACCCGCCGACCGATGCCTAGCCAGTCCCCAAGCAGCGATCGCTGCCCCCTGGCCAACTCCCCCCAGTTTATATACTGAGCATGACATCATATGGTATGGAATACCCCGTTGGCCAGTTTGGGTCAGCTGTCCTGGCTGTGCTCCCTCCCAGCTTCTTGTGCACCTGGCAGAGCATGGGAAGCTGAAAAGTCCTTGACTAGTGTAAGCACTACTTAGCAACAACTAAAACATCAGTGTGTTATCAACATTATTCTCACACTAAATCCAAACCACAACACTACACCAGCTACTAGGAAGAAAATTAACTCTATCCCAGCCAAAAACAGGACACCTAACTAACACAAATACTGGAAAGAAGATTAATTCCTTTGTTATTTGCAGCAATCTTTCATGTGCTTGAAAACGGTTACCATGTCCCTTCTCAGATGTTTGGTCATTCTTTTTGTTGTCCTTGATGTCTCTACAATTGATTTGTATTTTTTCTAAAGTGGACTCTATCTGCTTTTGTTGCTTTTGACTTCAGCTTCAAGTTTCCCTGGATTTTAGAATTTCTTTTTTTTTTTTTTCTGTCTATGCACACAGGAGCTTGTAGACCCTACAGAAATAAAAATAAAATGTTGTTATAATTATAGCACATAACAGTAACAAGGACAAAAATAATTATAGCAACATCTTAGCTGTATAATGACACTTCAGTGAATAAGGTGGTACAGAGATAAATGAAAGCAGTGAGGCTTTTCATACGATATCCAGATGAGTTGTCTCATTGTCAGGCCTTTGAACCTTAAAAAATAACATTTCAGAGATCTGGTTACAACATGACACAAGACTGACTGATGTTCTAATTAGTCTGGTGGACAACAGACTTGTTAGTACATAACAGGAAGCTAATTATTTTTGCTTATAATAAACTCTTCAGATTTCACTATTAACATCTGCTCTTTAGCATTGGCACAAGCACAACACACAGACAATGAATAATTATGTTAACACCCCAATGTTACCAGAAGCGGGGTTTTATTCTAAAGTAAGACTTCATTAGTCAACACTGTAATAAAGAACAGAGAGTTAAGTGCAGTAAACTCAATTATGAGTTGTGTAACTGTGATTGCTTCATACAGAAATTCAGGGAGCCTGTAGTTGGTTTTCCTGATCCTCTGTGATTGGGATAGTGTTTCYGCATGTGTAGGACAGGTCTTCACTACAGAGCCAGCCCAAACTCTCAATCTCTTCTTGGCTTGTCTGTCTACCTAGCATGTAGAAAACAAAACTTTCCTACAAGCATGGCAATCCCATATCAGCTATATAGGCTGACAAACAAGTTTTTCCTAAATGACGTATTATTGCGTATGAGCTGCCTAGTACTTACTACCCTATGTCAGGCGGTTACTCCAAGGCAGTCTCAGCAGTTTCGTGATCTCAGACAGTCTTGGGTGCAGCGCTGGGTAAGAGAAAGGATCCAGAAAAGTACCACAGGTGACAGCACGCCCACCCCCTAGCTTGTATGTCCATAATGGAAATCAAGATTAATTTACATGACTAGCCATGAGTTAGAGCCAGAGCTCTGCTTTGGCTTAGTCGAACTCACCTCCTTTTCAGATCACTTGGGTGATGATAGCCCTGCTTGTTCTCTCCCACAAAGGGAGAAGACAACTTCTCCTACAATTGCCTGGGGAGGACTCCTACAGGAGTGGTTTCCAAATGTTTGGACCAGCAGGTCACCAGTAGCCTTCAAACTTTCCATGGGTCTGTGGCCTATCCAATAGGAAAATTAATAATATCTACTATTTAACATCATTCAGCAGATCAGTTACATGCCTTACGGGCTATGTGCCATCTGCTCATTTTGTGAGCCAGCACCCCTAACCTCTCAGGACAAAAATCTGTGGGATGTGCCCTGTACACACATGCACAAGTACAAAAGCAGTGAGGATAACAGAGGGAAGGCTGTTTGCCACAGCCATGCTCACCCCTGCATCAGGCTATGTCAGGTGTGAGCAGCCACTCCCCCGGTTAAGTGGGAGATAAAAACATATGTGCACTGTTGATACGGGGTGGGGTGGGGGAAGGTAAATATGGCATTCCTGGATGTTCAGTTGTTTGTGTACTTCTCCTTATGCCAGAGCAAGCTGCCCTTCCCAAAGTGAATGGGGTTTTCTTTATTGGGGTGTGTGTGCTTGCACCTCTCTTCTCGTTGGGATTCCCCACCTTTCATCTCTGCTTCTTCCTTGCTTTAGGCCATATGCATGACTAACCTGTCCTTCCAGCTTAGATATGTTAAACACGACTCCTCCCTGAAACCATCAGCTGCAGTCCTCAGACCTGCCAGGTCCTGTGTGTTTTAGCATGAAGCTCCCACCTGGGTCCCTCCCTATCCACCTTCGCTTAATGCATTTATAATGCAGAGCGGTGGTGTCTCTCCCACCCCAGGATGTGCCACGCAGGTATAGCTGGTCAGGGGATCCTCTGAGCTGCTGACAGCTGGGGTAGGTAAGGCAGGTCGCCCAGGCACTGCTCTGTTGTCCCGATAGCACCCTCTTCAAAGGAGCCCTCTTAGGGTGCATGTGATCCATCAGGAGCATCTGGAGCTCCTCATCACCCTGTGACCCAGCGTGTCAGCAGGAAGAGATGGGCTGTGATGCCATCTCAGCTTGCTGAAATTCAGATATGTGACAAGTCAGACTTTGGGGTGGGAGGGGGTGGCAGGTTGAGGGGCAAGCACATTCAGCCACTTTGATAGGCAGAGTTCACTGCCCCTGCAGTGCTTCTGGGCAGTGATAGCAATGCGGATGGGGATTTTTGCAGGATATCCAAGTATGGATCTCATTTGTAGACACCTGACCCTGCCAACAGGCTCCTTTAGTGCTAATTTGTGGTGCAGGATAGGTGATGTTCAAGGGATTATCTAAAAAGTGTTGCTTAGTGAAAGAAGCTGTCTAATAAAGTAAAAATGTTCTTATCTTCACTGGGATACTTTATAGGAGATTGCATTTATTGGAGGTTCACTATAGGTCTAGCAAATGTTTTACCTTGTGAGGATTAGAGAACAATCACTGCAGGTGAAAGACACCAGAAGTTCAATTTGTCTCAGCCTGCAGAAATCTTTTACAATAGATCAGGTGAAGGATGGCTTGGAAGTGCCCATTTCTTTCCATTGAATGTAAAGGGAGCTTAGTCTGACTGGCTCACACGTGTATGTCAGAAGTTAAATAAGCTGATTCCCACACTAAAAGCGCAATAACCAAACTTAAATCTAGCATATGGATGTTCCTATGTCTCCCACTGCTGAATGAAGTGATATGGTCCTTGTGCTGTGGGGTATGCCTATAAATACAGATTCATTTTCCAGTACTGTATTTTTAATCTGCTCCGAATTAGAGATCCATACCCCTTTATTCATCCATCTCCAGATTCCCCGGGTTGTCATGGACCACCGTACCAGGGACCTGCTCTTCCTTCTCTCTGACCTCATGTGAAAGCAGAAGGTCCTCGTACATGGCAGACACGTTTCCCAAGCAGGTGACTCGCTCAGCCCCAAGCCAAGCAGCCGGAGGACCCTTGTTTTGCTCAGTTCTGCAGAGGGAAGGCATCAAGGAAAATGAGTTCACGGCACCCATTTTGGAGATACTCAAACTAAACGAAAAAGCCCAAATGCCATAAAAGTCTTGCTCGTTTGTACATTTTAGAGCCAGGACAATATCTGTTTGGACACATTTGTGGCGTGTTTGCTGTTGGCTTCTGTTCTCAGGTACCCGTGGAGTCCGGCCACTCGCTCCAGCACAGGCTGGTGTTAAATGTCACTGGATCATGGGGGAGTGTTTCACCCCTGCTTTGTGCTGGGGTGGATGACTGCCATGGGGGAAGAAAGAGCCCCTCAGGCTTTTGCATTGCTTCCGCGGTTGATTCTGCTCTCTGCCAGAGGAACAAAACACCGGGCTGCGCTCATATGTACAAAGTGAACTGACTGACCCCCATCACGATGAGACATCTCCGTGTTTCCCAAAGCTTGGCCGGAGACTGTTTACTCTGAATCAGGGGAGATTTTGGTCTAATGCAATTGCTTCATGGGAAGCAGCAAAAGCAGACGAGGAATACACATTACCGAAGGAGGAGGATAAACTATGCTAGTATAGATCGTCTTTGCCCTGATTTTATTGATTCACAACAAGATGAATTACCTACCACATCAGTAAGAAAATCACTCTCCCTTTCCCTGAAAAAGTTAATCTGATATTATGCTATATGTGTATCAGGATCTGTGCCAAGATAGCACTGGAGAGGAATGTTGGACTTCGTGATTTGTGAATTAGCATTTGGTACCTAGTGCCTTGTTTAAAACAGGCACATTTTAGGAAACATATCTATGTCTATATTTTCTTCTACCCACAAATAGAAAAAGAGTGGAAAAAAAGAGGATATGACAACACCAATCCTTAGGAACACCAAAAAACTAAACATAAGCAGCTGGAACTGATCCTTGTACCTATTCCCTAACTGTCACTGCACTTAACTGCCATTGCCTGAAGACACCATTTCAACCATCCAATTCAGAGAAATGCAGTGGGAAGAGTTTCGGGGGTTTTTTCTTCACAAGGTAAGTGAAGTGGCCTCACTTGTGCAGGTGGTAGTCAGGAATAAAACACCCTGTGAAATGGCAACCAGTGTAGGCTGTTTTGAGGATGTGTGCTCTTGCCCTGAGATGGAGCAGGGCAAAACCCCTTCTTCCTCAGTGGCTCCTTTTCTCTCAGCTGAACTGGCAGTGATATGAATGATAAGGCAGGACCAAACTGGAGGTAAACTGGATGGAGGTTTTTTTTAGTTTCTGTCATTGCCAAGATGTTTGAACGTCTTTTGCCTTGCATTTTATCATATAGAATAGCGCAAAGGACTCTGAAAGCAGGTAGGAACTCTGTCAAATCAGAATGAGGTTTTTTCTCTCTCATCCACTCTGAAATAAATCAGTCCACACAGAAACATGGCAACAAAGAAGCAGTCCCACTTTCTAAAAATATTATTTTCTCTCCTCTATCTTGCATTACAGCATTGAATGAGAAACAATTGTACTGCCTTTCAGGATGGTAAGAGTGCTGGTGGGTGGCTAGCCTTCAGTCTAGCACCCTCCTGGTTTTTCTCTTTCCTTGGAACAGGATACAGTGCCAAAATCATCTCTGAAGAACAAAGGACAGGATGATAAGCAATTTATGTTATGAGTACTTCTGCAATGCTTTCTCATCCCAATTCCTGACATCGCCACATGACTCATTCTGCCTTCCTGCTGTGAGTGCTACTGGTCCTACATGTGAAATTAAACTCTGGAAAGCATTTCACAGCAAGAGGGGTTTGCTCTTTGACTTCAAGCTCTTCCTTTTGTTAGGAGGCATGCGTTTAGTTTGTGTTTAAAGGCTAACTGGTTTCACTTGCTAAACCTGCTCTTATTTATAAGCAAGCTGCTCTTGCAAAATATGAATCATCAAAGCTCAGAGACTGAAAGGGCAGATGAGGTTACCCACTCCACTCCTTTGCCAGGGCAAGCTTGTACACAGCTGTCTATTCTGTGTCCGGTGTAGTAAACATTTGAAGCAATAGGATATCCAGCCCTTCTTTGGGAGACTTTTGGCTGAAGAAGCAAATGATGACTTCTGTCACATTTCTCCTAGTTTTACGTTTTCAGAACCTGTAGCATCTGTATACGCAAAACTTAATATCGAACTAGTATAACTATGAAGCTCACAAAGAGGAGAAAACAAATGGCTCAACAAGCCTCAGGCGCTGTGTTAGGTATAATGAAATGGCTGAAAAGGCTGTTTTTTCTGGAATGTACACTAACCTCTTATCCACTTAGACCTCCCTGTCATTCTTCCATCTGCAGCATTCACTGTAGTTTGTTAAAACTAAATCAGGCTTTTTGTTCCTGTGGTCTATCCATGAGGTTTTTTTTCCTTCTCCTCTTAAATCAAATCTAACAGAGAACTCATTTTACTTGTGCTCAGATCAAGTTCTCCTTTAGAAAAGACTGTCCATTTTTCAGTACCACTAATGTGGGCTTCAATTTACTTTTGTCCTTCTCCGCTTCGGATGCATTGGATTCCCTCTTTTTCAATACAGCTGATTTAATCTCCTCCTCTTCCCTGCCTGAGGCATCTGGGAGCAATTGGAATGAATTTATACTCCTCTTTGGTTTCACACTTTTGCCTTATTTTCTGATGTTGGCTAGACGGATGGAGAGTTTTGTATTTTTTTTTCTAAGCTCTTAGCACGGTGACAGCTTCAATTTTTGTGTGTGCCGTTGGTGTGTTTTAGGAGTTTTGTATTTTTCCCCCATTAGCTGTCAGTGTCAATCTTTTCCCCGTGCCAGAAATGTTCCCTTCCTCCTATGACATTAGCTGTAATATATGTCACAGTTTACATATTGTTTAGAACCGTGTTACAGCTTCATTCTCACTTGCTATGAAAACTCAATTATCGCATTTTGCTTTAGGACTTCATTGAGCCAAGCTCTTATATGTAGATATAGATTTAAATACATGGTTACATTTGGATAAAACAAATGGCCTTAAACATACGTTTAAATATACAGGTAAAGAAGCTTTGCAGAATTGAGACTATACACTGTAGTGACAATAAATTGTTTAAAACACAGGACTATGAGCCTTGTGTCTATTTTTGCTCATCCCAAGGCCCTTTCACAAAACCAGGTCACGCAAATTAGAATTTGCAATCCTTCATTTTAGCTTGAGCATAATCAAAAGACTTGGAACAATAAAATCAACCTCAGACATCCTGGGCAAGAGAGATGTACAAAGCAGCATTGGTGAGGCAACACCAGGTGGAGTTTATTAAACTGTGACTTCTTATTGAGCTCTGGAGCAATTAGGTGCTCTCAGCAGAGTGGCAGGGCTGAAGGGGTTTTTTTAGCTGATTTTTTTCCCTGTGCTGTTTATTAAATCATAAATCTACCGACTGGGATCATAGAAACGTGTGCAGCTTTCACCACATTCATTGCATCTTGGTTTGCAAGGGAAGGTCACACAGAATTGCATTGTACAGGAATATGTGTTATTAAATGTAGTCTGAGAGCATTTTAAAGCAATTTGCATTAAGAAAAAACATGCCTACAGTAACTTAACTACAAAAATACATATGTGCAGTAAATATATGCAAGCATATATGCAAGTCTCATAATGCTTTGAGAGAGCCAGTCTGTATCCTTCTGTTCTGTTGATGTATGAGAAATGTAACTCATATTTAAAAAAAGGCTGATGTGTCCATTTTTGGCCATGCTGGATTCCATAGCATCCTGCAGACATAGATGGATTAGTGTTTGATCTCATTCTGTTTTCTAGGTGGCACTGGCAATCTGTGCTATAAATTCATGTGGTGCCTGGAGGGTCTCTTTCATTTTATTCATTTGAGTTTCCCACTAGCAGTTCTGGTTCAAGCTACAAACCTGCAAAGCAAACCAATTTGTAACCTAGACAAATTGCAGAGCTGACATCCCACAAAAGGAGCCCAGAAGGTGATGAACATGTTCTGAAGCCCTGAAATTAAAAGAAGAGCAAAGAAAGAAAACAGGCTTAAAAAAATGTAAAAATGTTTAATTTCTTTTAGTGCTATCTTAAAAGGGAACAATCCCACAGCTAAAATAAAACTACTAGAAACAATTAGTCCCACAACAGAGTATACCATTTATCTGTAACTGTTTAAGGTTAGAAGCACTGCCTCTGTCTGCCTTGTAACAGATAGGGACAGAACCATGTTATTCATTGGGAGATTGTCTATATGTATCTATATAAGTACCTACATGCATACACATATGTATGTGTATGAGTGAAAATGGATGTGTGTGTATGCATGAGTTTATAAGTGTCCATAATTCAGGTATGTCCTGACATGTATGTTTATATATCTAAGTCAAGTAAAATAAATTTGTGTGTGCACATGCGTGTATATGAAATCCAAATATGTTGTATATCTCCTCTTACTCTCCCTGTGGACATTTCTGTGCTTATTTTCCAAGATACAGTGTCAGTTAAAATGATAAGGGTTGGCTCCTCTTCTCTTGAAAGTAGGAGCAATGGCTTGATGCTGGCTCTGATACCCTATGACAAATGTGGTGGTGTATCTCTGGAACAAGCACTCCAAATGCTGGAGTATGCAATAAAGAACAAGCAAAGGTACCACCGTCCTTAGTCATGAACTTACATACTAAAGCTGTGTCCACTTTTGTAAAACAAAAAGCCCAGAAAAGCACCATCCAATCAACCCCTCCAATGTACCACCAACTGGTCGCAACTCAGAACAGACGTAGCTCTCTGTCCATCCTCCACCATGCCTGTACAGCTGGGTAAGCAAAACAAAAGCTACGTAACATAAATTCTGCTCCTTTCAGTACTACCACCCTGGGTAGTTGCCCAGGCCAGCTTAGTCCTGCCTGGAGGACTTCCCAGCCTTCCAAAGGCACAACTGCTTCTCAAAATCGCCCTTCTCTGCATTGTCCTCACCACAGGCTGAGGAGGTCCAGAAAGAGCACACTCCTAACCCCATCTTCATCTCATTAGTCAAGATGTATTTGCCAGGCTTACTCAATTGTACAGGAGAGAGCTGGGTCAGAAGCTGACAGCACAATTACCAGGGAGTTTCAGAACATCTATTCAATCAAAGGTTTACACCTGAGTTTGCAGGGCTTCAGGAACTGGAGGAATTGTTCTCTATAACACCAACTAGCTTTTTGTCACGACACTTAGCTGGAAATACAGCAACAGCATAGATGCGACCAGGAGCTATCAAAGGATTAGCAATAGCTTACACACAGCCTCAAACTCCCTGTGCAAGTACAAGCCATGGCTACAGGAGATAACACTTGTAATATTTTTCATTTTAAAATGGCCTTGGTGGCGTGACAGAAATTCTCACTGGTAGATAGTGCTGGTGTGTGATGTACTTTCTGACATTACTAGTGGGAACTGGATGGGCAAAAGGGCCACCCATTTTGAAGCACTGCCATTAATCTCCCAACTGTAAGCGCCCATCTAATATTTAATCTCTCAGCTGGAGTTGCTCTGTAAGGGCGAACTCACTCCTGGAATCATTCAGCTTGGCTCAGCTCCATTCAGATTCTGGACGAGCATCAGCATATTGGAAGGAGCATCTGGTTGATATAATAATTCAACAAAAGAGGATTTTCTCCTGTGACAAACTAGGCTGCAGGATAAGCTAAATAGTGTATTTAAAAAACTAGAGCCAGAGGAAAGCAAGCCAGCCAGGTGAAAGTCTCAAACTCTTGAATGTAAATCAAGTCTCAGAAGGCGAGAAGAAATAATGGTAAAGCTGGAATCTGCGAGGCATGGTCATTATGGTAATTGTGTGGATAAGAGATGGATGGATAGCTACGTACTGGAACGATCTCTTTCCACTAAATACCCTTTCCTAAAACTGGGAGAAAGTCCATTAACATCAATGGAAAATTTCCTATTGACACAATGAGCCTCAGAACAGGCTTATCATTACCATCTATCTATGGACAAGAATTGAACTTCAAGACTGCACTAATAGTAAAGAGATAGTACAGTTGTCTACACTGATGTAAATAGGTACATGAAATCAGACGTCCCAAGAGTCCGAAGAACCGTCAATTCTTTGCAATGGTTCTGTCTCCCATTAGAAATGAGTTTCATTTAATCATAGAATCATAGAATAATTTGGGTTGGAAGGGACCTTTAAAGGTCATCTAGTCCAACMCCCCTGCCACGGGCAGGGACATCTTCAACTAGATCAGGTKGCTCAGAGCCCCGTCCAACCTGACCTTGAATGTTTCCAGGGACGGGGCATCCACCACCTCTCTGGGCAACCTGTGCCAGTGTTTCACCACCCTCAGTGTAAAACATTTCTTCCTTATATCTAGTCTAAATCTACCCTCTTTTAGTTTAAAGCCATTCCCCCTTGTCCTGTCACAACAGGCCCTGCTAAAAAGTTTGCCACCATCTTTCTTATAAGCCCCCTTTAAGTACTGATAGGCTGCAATAAGGTCTCTTCAAAGCCTTCTCTTCTCCAGACTTAACAACCCCAACTCCCTCAGCCTTTCTTCATAGSAGAGGCGTTCCATCCCCCTGATCATTTTTGTGTCCCTCCTCTGGACCYRCTCCAACAGGTCCATGTCTTTCTTGTGCTGAGGACTCCAGAGCTGGACGCAGTACTCCACGTGGGGTCTCACCAGAGCAGAATAGAGGGGCAGAATCACCTCCCTCGACCTGCTGGCCGTGCTTCTTTTGATGCAGCCCAGGATACAGTTGGCCTTCTGGTCTGTGAGCACACATTGCTGGCTCATGTCCAGCTTTTCATCCACCAGTACCCCCAAGTCCTTCTCAGCAGGGCTGCTCTCAATGCCTTCATCCCCCAGCCTGTATTGATGCTGGGGGTTTCCCTGACCCAGGTGCAGGACCTTGCCCTTGGCCTTGTTGAACCTCATGAGGTTCACACGGGCCCACTTCTCGAGCTTGTTCAGGTCCCTCTGGATGGCATCCCATCCCTCAGGCGTGTTGACCGCACCACTCAGCTTGGTGTCACCTGCAAACTTGCTGAGGGTGCACTCTCTCCCGCTATGTCATTGATGAAGATATTAAACAGTACCGGTCCCAATATGGACCCCTGCGGGACACCACTCGTCACCGATCTCCATCTGGATATTGAGCCGTTGACCACTACCCTCTGGATGYRACCATCCAACCAATTCCTCACCCACCAGACAGTCCATTTCATCAAATATCCTTTGGAGAGAGAATCCCAGGGGTCTATTTAATCAGGTCTCATGAGTTTACAGGGAAGATGAAACTACATGGAAGACAGAATAGTCTTGCAACTAGTTTCTAAGACATAACCCAGAGGATCAGATCTGCTGAATGCTAGCAGAGCTCAGTACCACTCCATTCCGGATTTTGGGGCTGTGCAGCAAGCTGCTCCATTGCCATGGGACTGAGGGTGGGCAGAATTGAGAAGGGCAGCCCCAGTTGCTCCCCAGTAAAAGTTCAGCCCATCTTTATTTTCAATTATTCCATCAACCTTCTTTGCCTTTTTGGCAACCCTGCTTTCGGGAAATGAAAACGGAAGCTGCTGTCTCTTTTGGGCCAGGCCATTGGTGGCTCACAATAAATAGTCCCTTCTACCAGTGCCAAATATCATAAGAAAGGACTATTGTGAAAGAGCAAGTCAAGGTGAGATCAGACTCAATTGGCTTAATTGCTGCTCCAGCTTTGCAAAGACTCTCCTTACAATCGCAAGACCTGTTTTTAAAGCAGGACAGTAGCTAAGAGGAAGGACTCTCCAGCTTGTTTTCAGGAAACAGATGGAGGACTGGGCTCATACTGTAGTCCTTGATAAATTGTACAGGATACTGCTGAATCCTCGTTTCATGGACAGCATTAGTCTTGAGAGATCGCTCTTTYCAACGGATGATAATGCAGAGTTTAGCATCCCTGCTCTGCTTTGCTAGATCACTTCCCTCAGGAGGGGGAGAAACCCAGGAGAGCTGGCAGCAAGATCCTGATGGCCAGGGAGTTCCCGTGGCTGCCGTGCACACCACTGCAAAGGCGCCCAGGGCTGCACAGCTTCCCCGCGCTGAAGCAAGCCCGAGGGCAGGCACTTCTTCTTGTCCTTGCAGCAAGGGCCAGAGAGGGTCTGTAGTGCACGTCACCCCCATCCTCAGCCAGGTGTTTTATTCCTGTGGTTATGGAGGATGATTATATGTCTTATCATAACAGAGGGTGGAGACACTTTTGAGATAGACAGGAGGTTATTGTTCTTTAGGTTGGATAAGAGGTCCAAATTACATCCGGGCCCCTGTAGGCAGTATCAGTGCAAAGGGACAAGACAGCACCTGCCCCAAAGAGTTTATGGTATTGTGAAGGTTAGAGGCTGGATGGAAGAAAGGCTGTGCTACTCCTGGCAAGCGGAGGCACGAAGATCTGTTGGGACCCTCACACTCAAGTTTTCCTTTCATCAGAAACTTGGACCAGGGAGTGGAGAGAGGGAGAAGGATGTGGGGGCCTGCACCCCATCTGGAAGTGGTGCACAGCTGGGGGCACACCTGGCCTGGGGAACCAGAAGCCCTCCTAGGTCCTGCTTCTTCTACAGAAACAGCCAGAGGATGAGGGAGCTGCCTCAGGGGGCTAGGACCTGACCCAGCTGGCTATGGCCACTTAGTGGTACCCAGCCCTTGTACTGGTGCTTCCAGGGGTTTCCCATAATTGCTACAGGGAGTGCCTTTTACAGCTCATCTGCCATAATTGCTACAGGGATGTGCCCTTTACAGCTCATCTGCCATAATTGCTACAGGGACGTGCCCTTTACAGTTTATCTGCCCCCTCTTGCCAGGTACTTAAAAATGCTCAGATCCAGAGAGGCAGTAATGTAGTATATCCTCATCGCGTCATCAGGATATCTGAGAGTTTCAATCCCTCGTTTGGCACTATTCGTTGTGACAATTTAATAAAATACTACAGTGGGTTTTTGGGTTTTTTTTTTTGTTTGTTTGTTTTTTTTTTATGCTTGTCTTAATGTAATGCTGAGCACAACTGAGACAACCAAGACATGAACTCAAAGGAAAAGTTCAGAGGCTAAGAGCAGCTTTTAAGCCTCAGGAAATGCTGAAATGGAAACAAAGCAGGAATTGTCAAACATTTAGGAAATAATTTCTGCTTCAAATTCATTGAAGACATTGGAATTACTCCAAAGAGGAGCTGGTCCATTAAATCATATAAGAGTGGCTGCACTGAGTCAAATCAAAATCCCATCAAGACAGTATCATTTATTTGTCAGTTATCGGTAGCAGCTGCTGAAAAAGAATAAAAGAAAGAGGAAAAGGAGAGGGGACCTACCTAACCACTAATAAAATCTGTACATTAGGGACTTCTGGAGCTATTCTCCACAGTGAGTCCACCCTATCCTTTCAGGCCCAATGTTCACAGTCTCTTTCGTTGACCTGTTTGTACTTTTGGCATTCCAAAAATTTATGGCGGTGAATTTATGGCAGTGAAAAATTTATGGCAGTGACTCTCCTYGCTGAATTATGGGCTGTGTGAAAGAGTGTTCCCTTTAGTTTACTTGAAATGTTCTGTCTGATCATTTAATTCAGTGTCCCCTGCTCCTCCCCTGCAGTGAGCAATTGCACACTTTCTGACCTGTCTGGAAAGCTACATGATTTTAGATTTCACCTCATTCTCTTTTCCAGACTGAAGAATCCCAGCCTATTTACTTTCTCCGTAAACAGGAGCTGATCACCTTTGTCTCCATCTATGCCTTTCCTATAGTTCGACTGTAAGGCCCTCAAGAATATAAGAGAGTCCTGCCTCATGCATATAAAGCGCCTTGCCTTCTTCTGACCCAGCTGACATTACAGACAGTCAGGAGGAAAGCGCAAGATGCAGAATTTCTGTAGGTAGAATTTATGCAAATGGGTACAGTTTCTGCATTGCGGACTGGAAAAAAGATAATTTTGCCATCTCTGCCACTCCACCAGTGATATCATCTATTTCTAGTTACCACAGGCAATGCAGCAGCCTGGTGACGTTGCATTGTTCAAGGTTGGACAGGACAGAATTAATAGCAGGAGATACTTTAATGAAAACTGAGCACCAGGAAAGGAGTGATGTGTTTGGATTTGCTTTATAGCCTGAGATGCAAAGCAGGTAGGAATACCCTGGACCGATTCCAGCTATATTGCACAGCAGCATTCAAAGATATCAGCACTAAAGAGCCCTTTTATTTTCTGGGCCATGCCTCAGTAGTCAGGAGAACTTGTTCGGTGGGCCTGAAGCCAAAAGGCCCAACCGTCTGACTTTCCGAAGCTGATGTTTACTGTCCCTTGTATCACAAAGCTGCTGCCTGGAGAGCAGCTGGCCGGAGGTGTCTGGAACAATCCCAGCCACGGTTTCATAAGAAAGTCTTTCTACGTCTCTGCTTTCCCACAAAGGCTCATATTTTATGATTGCTGGTGGGCAGGAGGCTGATGAAATGCATAGCTGATCTGAAAACATAAAAAGGCAAGAGGCAAGATTTAAAAATTATACCAGTCATGGTTAGGCCTGTGAAATAAATAACACACATAGTCATTGTGCAAGGAGGAACAACAAATTCACTGCCCCCTCCACCAGCTGGTTTCCTGTCTGTGGTGCAATGGGTGGGAGTCTGGGTGGTAAATTTACACCTCGCTAAAAGCCAGATTATAAATTCATTGTCCTCTCCCTTCCTCCCCCTCTTCCACGTCCTCTCCAGAATTAAGAGCTGGATTGTACCAGAATAATTTTAACTACACATATATTTTTAAAAAGCCCCAAACTTCACTTTCTTGTGCCTGAGAACTAAGGTTTTCTGAAACAGAATCCGCCTTTGAATCAGAAATGGGGTGAAATGCAGTGAAATGCAGTAGTGTCAGCTTTGACACCCTGGAAACTCTGAACTCTACTGCTCTCCTGGTGGTCCCTTTCCGTTCCGGTGGGGGGGCTCAGGAGTGAAACCAAACGAGCCAATACCTTGCTGGTTCCCAGTCCCCACGGTCTGGGAAAAAAACCCGTGGGATTTGAATCTCCCATGCTCTCAGCCCGGCAGACAAACACCCTCCCAAAAACAAACTGAAAAGCAATGAAAGCTAGTGAGTCAGTAATTGCTCATCCCCGTCAACGTTAGCCACATGCATGCTGCCGTCTCTGTACCACCTCCTTTGCCCCTAGGTCACAGGTTGGGGAACCTCCTGGAGGGCTACAGACCTGCGGTGCTGCCCTTTCACCTCCCCTGGTGGTAGCCACCATCCTATGTGCTCTATAGCCCACCTGCACGGATTTGTCCGGGGATGAATGCCGTGGCTGCCCCTTCTGTCCACACATGTTGGTAACATTGGCTAGGGGTCACTAGTGCTCAGGCGAATCTTGAGGCTGACCTGAAGGAAAGCAGATTACAAAGGTGATTTCAAAAGGCATGTTGTGAATGAAAGGCCAGCTCCTTTCCCTCTGATTCCTTTCTGATGCTCACAGCCCATGCCAGCAAAAAGAAAAGTATTGCTTAGGCTCTGAGTCCCAGGTGTACAAAGGCCAGTTTATCCTAATATGTTTGTTAAGGATGCCTCACCTTGCCATGATTTGAAAACAAAAAATCTCTAAATGCTTGAGAGCCACACATCACCTAATACATCTCTTGGAGAGTCAACAGGAAGGGAAAGGGCCAGTAGAGGTCCCATTTGCTTTTTAGCACATTGGGGTTGGTGCAGGTAGGACACAGAGATGTTGGATTTTCTGGTTCACATTCTTCACCACAAGAGATGCAGAAGACCCAGCAGCCCCGTGCCATCACAGGGTGGAGGTATTTATATGGAGCAGATTCAGCTTGGGAGGTAGGTCTGAGCTGCTTGTGAGCCACCCTCACCTGCTGACCATCTTCTAGCAGATGATAAATGGACTTTAGCATGAACAAGACCAGGGTCCCATTTTGCTAGAAGGATTTCCTCAAAACTTCCCAAATATGAGGGAATAGGTGAAATGAGGAAAAGACAATGTTTCAGAAGAACTCCAACCTCCTGGGGCTAGCTCAGCTACCTGAGTATTGCCGTGCGTTGCAATGGCGAGGCAATTGTCAACAGGGTTGCTCCTCAAGATAAACAGAGTGTTTATGTCAGTGGTTACAGGGGTAGTCTGTATATATGATTCATGACAGATATGCTCATCTACTGGGAACTTCTTTGAGTAGCTAAAACATTCGTTCCAGTTGATACATTCACTGGCAATGATAAGTGTAAAGGGAAACCAAGCACACTATTTTTATTCCTGTCTGAGTACTTGTGTTTTCCACATAAAGAGACATGAAGATGCTGCTTTGCAACCTTCTCTCTTCCCGGGGACAGAATGAGAGCACAGTGGCTTTTAATCGAGTAAACCGTTGTCAGAGCACAGTCCAGAAGTCTCCAGCTACCCTGGCAAGCAGCCAGACAAACAAGATTGCTCCATTTTGAGCCTCAAGTGTCACTGAAGTGTGACATATTAGCAAGAATAGCCTTGGATGGAAAATATACCTCAAGCTGTGACTCAGCAAGCTGGGCAGCAGAAGTCTCTCGCTCCGTCTTCTCATTTTTGTAGTCTGGGAGAATCTCTGTTTCTGATAGCATGGACCTCATCTCAGCGGTGAAATTGCTCTCTGAGCAACCTCTCTAATTACATCACATACGGCCCTCTGCTCCCTTTCACTGATAATCACCCAAGCACCTTGTGGCTAACAAGCAGATGCAGCTTTTGCTTCTGTGGGAAGCGCCGTTAGAGAAGTATTAACGTACTTCGGCTTTCTGTAATATAATRAGGGGTTTTACTGTTCTTTGTATAAAGTTGACCATGGACGTCTGCTTTTATTTTGTATTTCATTCCAGCCCACCCATCTGTTCTCCTTCTCTGCGGTGGAAATAAAGGAGGTAGGTTGGCATCTGATTAGCCAGTGCTTCACAGACCAGCACTGGCTCATCTCCATTTTCAGGATTCTTGTTCCTGTACACAGCCTTCAGATGTGTTCGATGCTATGCTATGCTATGTTACATTACACTATTCTATTCTATTCTATTCTATTCTAATTTTCTCGCCCTTGCCTGGATGTCAGGTCAGATGATGTGTACTTCAGACACTGTAAATCAGATAAATCTGATGTCTGTAAATCGGATATTCCATAAATGTGTTCACCATGGCAAAAAGCCTCTTCTTCTTTCCCACCTCCTGACTAAGGCCTCATCTGGAGTGCTCGATGCCACTGCGGGGATGCAGGCAGAGTCCCTTCCAGCTGGTGTGCTGCTGATTCAGTGGTATTTGCAGGAGCTGCACCACCCATTGCCAACTGTTCTGTGGATTAGATACGCAGAAATTGCCATGCCAGAACAGGCCACTGGTCCATCTAGTGGCTCATGTAAGATTTTTTAGAGAAAGACATAAAAGGCTTATAATGAATCCAATTAGTCAATACTATACCAGTGGGGGATATTTCTTCCTGACCTCAGCTGGTTGTAAGATTATGTACCCTGAAGCATGAGGATTGATAGCCCTTGTCATTTCAGTGTATCTGGAGTAGCTGCAGATGCTCTATTTATTCATATTTATGTTTAGGAACAAATTCAACTCATATACAAGAGCGTGCAACTCCTCTAGTTTCAGTGGTGTCAAACTAGCAGTGAATCAGATAAACCTACTGATTAAAGACATGTCTTTGAACATGGAAGAATAATGTCAAGCTTTGATTTTTTTTTCTCCACACTAGAAAATAGATCTGTTCCTACAGAAGAGCATTGCTTACACTGCAATATTCTTAAGCAGATTTTTTCAACATGGGCACAGCAATTTAAAAAAACCCAACAAAACCAAACAGCTGGCATTTACTGAGGCAAACTTTACACACGAGCGATATCAATCTTAGGAAAGTAAACCTCAAGTGCCTACTATAATATTGATAAGTACCTCAGACTTCAGTGTTTTTTAATTCATTTCTAATGAAGAAACGCTTTTTAGAAACACAGCCCCTTCAAAATATTGCCATGATATTTTCTGCTGAATTCACCTCGCTCTAAAAAGTAACGTAATAGCAATGAAGGCAGGTATAAATTGCCCCCAAAATCCCAATATTTATTACGAATGTGACTTCCATTTGTGAGAAGGGAGTATACATGTGCATGTGTGTGTTTGTGCATTTATGAGTCTGGCATCAACCTGTTCTGCTGTTTACGATGAGAGGTTGCTGAGAGTTGTACACAGGGACCAGTTTCTCTGATGAATTTAACCAGTCCTCTTCGTGGTGTTCAGGGTGACTCACTGGCTGGTGTGTGGAAAGATAATTCATCCTGCAGATTTCTCCTAGTTTTTGCTGCGATTATTACCTTGAGTATTCACCGATTTACAAATTAAGTCCTGTACTGATCACCTAAACCACATGGTTTTATTTCTACTCCCTGATGGGGATTCCCCAAGTCGTTTAGGGGCTTTCAGAAGCACATGTACAATACGTGCTGCTATTTTGGGAGAATACCCATTTGTAAAAGTTGTGCATAGTACGTTTTTTGCATTACTGACACATTCATTTTTTAAAAGGTAGAGAGGCAACAGAAGAGGTGCTGTATGAATCAGAAGATGAAGTGTTTGCTATAGAAACTACCTCACATACAATTAATAGTGAAACATTTGTTAATATCTGGTGAACACCTGCATATACTGTTCCTAAGAATAACATTTAATTCCAGTTTCTCCAGAAGAAACATTACAGAACCATGCCTCTTCCCTATGATGTGGTACATTTGAAAATAAAACAAGAGCCTGGAGCTTGGAAGAGTTCCTAAAGCTTTCCCAATTCATCATTTGTCCTTCTTTAATGTCTCTGAGTTCATTCCCCGATATGTCATTGTGTTGCAATGCTTTTCTGCAGCTGTCCCTCCCGCCTTCACATAGGGTTTAAGTGACACATTTCCTCTAAGGCCCCTTGCAGGGTTTCAGATGGTCATTTACACTTGTGCCAAGGGGATGCACGGGGTGGATATTTGCATCACCTGCCATTAGCATGTAAGAGCGCAGTGTCCTCAGAATCCCCTTCCCTGCTGGAGGAGGAGGGGAGGCTATTCCAGAGACCAGCCCAGAGGCCAGGCCTGTCCACGGGTGCATGGGATGGCATGGCCTGATTAGATCCACCCACTGCCCTCACTGGGGGCCCTTTCACAGCAGACTGTCGCTACCATCTGGTTTGGGTTGCCTCTCTGTGGAGAGCTGGGCGACAGAAAAGCTCAGAGTTTGGTGAGCACCTGGACTAGGACATGTCTGGAGTATGCGTCCAGATGAGGAACTTGGAAGTGTGCCCAGGTACAGTAATATAGATACAACTGTAGAGTATCTAAGTTAAGCTCCTCTTCTGAACTACCATCTGGAGGAAAGTGTCTCCTTCTGCGCTGCAAATTAAGCCTAAAAACTGGAGACAAACAATAACAACCCACTATAACCTAGCCATGAGGAGAAGTAGGGCATTTTGACTTGCTGGAGTTTTGGACACACTTTCCATTGGTGTCGTGCTGGGATAATAATCAACGTCTGGGATGCCCTTCCAGCCTATGACTCAGCTGTGCTGAATCCTCCTAGTCTAAAAATTGGATGAACAATCAAAACGTGGACTGAAAATCAAAGATGATGCAGGATGGTGTCTATCTCCTTCTCACAAGCATTGATCTTCATATGCTTTCTGAATATTTCAAAGAGTTTTGGCACGTATTATCCTGAAATGTTTGTTTCAGCTCTGGCAGTTAATGAAAACTCATCAAATACAGTATTATATCGACATGTAGATGCATGCTATCTCTATTAGTAGTTCTTCTCTATTCATTTTCATGAACATAAAAGTTGAGGAGTTGAGCCTTGGTTTCTGATTTACGTACTGCCTGTTCCTAGCACAAGGATTTCTGTAGAGGACGAACTGCAGCAAATTAATCCTCAGCAGACTGCCGGTGAAGCTACTGGAGTGACCCCAGACACAAATTTGTTCCCCCATATCTACTTTGACTTTTTGCCTATTTACAAGGGATTTGGCTGAAAAAGCCCTTGGCTTGAGCATGTCTAAAGTTCAGTTTATTTTTACTGACTCGGGTCCTGCAGGACTCCTAAGGATTGCAGGCACCAGACAGCTGTGTTTAGCCTTGTCTGTTACAGTAACATCAAGGAAACCTATCATAACTGGCAAGCCTTCTAAAAACATGAGTGCTCATGGATCACAAAAGGAGAAAACAGTCAGATTAAAATAAACTGTTACCAGACAAAAAGACACCCACCCTTTTCCCCTCTAACTTCTTAAAAAGCAGGGAATTCGCTTTGATCAGACTTTAAGGTGAAAGCAGATCTCCTGGAAGTTATCTTCAAGCTAACAAAATAGTGATAAGCAAGGGAGGAAATGGAGCCAAGATACGACATGTTTGTTAAAAGACAAAAATCTGGCCATTGTGACAATCTCTTCCAAGATCTCCCAGAGAGGACGTTACAGCTGAGCCCTGAACAGGATTTCCATTCTTGCACAGTTGGTCTGTTTGTGTTGCTTTGGGATTACATAGAAGTATTCTCTGGAGGAGACACAGAGAGACTTGAAAATTCAGCCACCTTGTTGTCCCTCAAGCAGGGTCCACCACCCGGTGTGCAATAAGCCAATCTCACACACAGAGCCGAGATATTTGTTTATTACATGTCTGCGCAGAGATGGGTGCTAGGTGGTAACTCCACAAAGCTAGCACACTGAAATACAAAACAAGTCCTTATTTATATCTTAAAATCAGCTAACTACTGCCCATTCTACAAACAGATTGGTTATTATAATTTTCTCATTACCATTTTGGTTTGTCATTCTCAACATTAACTATGCATGTTCAGTGAGTAGGGGCCTTAATGTGGTAGGGGGAGATTTCAGCAGTAGAGGTGTGGGTTTTATATTATAATTAGGATAGGTTAACTTAGGACACGATCTTTGAGGGACTTGGCACAATTTTTACAGTTTGAAAGACACTTCATTTATCTCAAGTTCATGCCTACTGGTTCATGACCATCCGTTCCTTTCTTGTTCTAAAAATCAATTTATCAATATGTTATATTATAACAATTCCCATATTATTTTAATTAAACATTTACACGATTCAGCAGCTTTCCCATGTAACCATACTACAACCTCTAGTTGGCTTTCCCCTTGCTGGGACAGAGTAAAAGTATAGTATGCAAGTGAAAAAAAAAAAACCCAAATCCCAAACCAAACCAACCAAACAAAAAAAAACACCCGACAACAAAATACCGAAACCCCTCCCTCACTATTGATGTCTATCGAGGAGTTGAACCACTGAGGGATTTCAAAGCCAACACATGCTCACACCCAAACTTCTTGAGACACCAGAAGAATGAGCTTCCCAAGGGAACACTTCATGCTATGGAAAAAAGGCTATGAAAAACAAAAAGTTGTGGAGAATTTGCCCCACTCGGTCAATGCTACACTAATGTGAATCGCTTTACTGGCTCAGGCTGGACAGTCTGCTTGGCTGGAGCCAGGCTGCTGTAAACCCAGCTTCACCAGCCAGTCGACAGAGGGTTTGTGTTAAGCAGCTGGAAGACCCCCATGAAAACGAGCCTTTAATTTTCATGGAGCAGTTCCAGGTTTAAAATGGAGTGAGTGAGACAAGAATTTGCAGCGAAAGACCGTGGCTCCATCAGCCTGCAGCCAGCAGGAGAGATGGAAAGTCTCCCTGCCACGAGAGGAGCAGCCAGCTCTGTCACCAAAGGGGGAGGCACCTCCAAGAGTGAATCACCCCATCCTTAAAAAGGTGCCTAGGAGAGGTGGGATGAATCACCCTTGTGGAGTCCCTCCCTCTTTTTGTTGACTGCAAGAGAAGCACAAGCAACTTTTTGACTGTTTGCTCAGCTTTTATACCCCTAAAATCTGAGTCTGGTGGAACAACTCAAGGAAAATTGCTTATTGCCCCTGCAGGTGCCACGGCCATGGTGCAGATAAGCAGAGGACTTCATTGTGTTACGGGTCAGGGTTCCTCCACCCAGCTATATTTAGAGTGAAGAAGCCCAACAGCACAAACAGGATTTGCGTGTGTGGTTATCTTGTTTGTCTGGATTTTGAGTAGCAGCAAATCGCTTGACAGGACATTCAGAGGAAGGTGAAAACAAACAGCCTTCCATCTGGAGTTTCTCTGACAGTACAGATTTTTTAACCTGAGAGCCCAGCATAACCTAAAGTCACATGGAGAAAAGGTCAGAAGTGGTCATGGCTCTGAAAGGAATCGGACGCTCATAAGCTGATCATCAGCAAGGACTTCTGCTTAGCACATGATTTCCACAGAGCAGTTTTGTCCTAGCTGTGTTAGATATAATGCTTAGATAAGAACTACAAAATGTAGACAGTAAAAGGACTTTCTGTTTGAACGCATGGTGGATGCACTAAGGATAATTCAGGTCTTACATGGTGTATTCAGGATAAGGGAGAGAGTAAATGTCAGTAAAAAGGAGCGTGTCTTTGCACATCAGCTCAGAACATTTTGATTTTATGTGCTGCTGGCCAGTGGCTAACCACACTGTCCTGAAACTATCTAAGAGAGGGGGAGACATTCCTGCAGGCGGTTTGCTGTGTGTCCTGAGCCCCAGGATCCCTTTGGATGCTGTTGGTGTTCAGGAGAGGACCTGGCCTTTTCGAAGCTTGCTGTTTATTGGGTCTGATGCCTATCTGTAATTGTGAATTAATATGCTGACTATTAGTCACTGCCACTCTTGCTTAAAATTTTCTCAAATTCCACACAGTGTCTTGCAGCTCCTGGATGTTGGCATAAGGTAAAGAAGGACATTTTAATGATGCCATTTATGTACTCTTTGAATGTTACATCAATCTTTGGCTTTGCTTCCCCTGACTTGGTAACAGGACAGTTTTGCTTCATTCCTAATTTCTCCCAAGCCCTCACCAAGCACTAAGTCTGCGCTGTCAAGGAAGGCAGGAGAGAGAAGTCACTGAGAACTGTCACAGGCGTCATGCACCACGGCTCCGTTGCCGATTCAGAGCAGGAGCAGGAGCAGGAGCGAAAAGGCAGCATAGGCAGCGTGCGCAGTGGGGGAAGGAGTGAAATGGGGCCCTTTGTCCGGCCAAGCACCTCAGCTAAGTTAGGAAACCAGGACAGTCCTCACTTTTCTTCACAATCTGACAGCCTGCACAGACATCTTGCAGTTCTTCCCACAGTTTTCCAGTTGTATGTTCCTCCTCATGTTGCTACTTCTTTGCCCTTCAGGCCTGCCTCCATCCCGTCCCGTCCCATCCCGTCCCATCCCATCCCATCCCATCCCATCCCATCCCATCCCATCCCTGCCGGCTGGCCCCAGGCAACTCAAATGACAGGCTCGTTGAGGATAGCCTCTCCCTGTCCAGGTGCAAAGCGGCTGCTGTTCCCTCACCTTTCCTAGCCAGCCATCACGCCCACATCCAACTGCCACTAAGCAAAGCAGCACAAAGCCAGCAGATTTGCATACATCTGTGCAGGCTTTCTGTGAGGTCTGAGTGGCTGAGTTTCACTTTTGGGACGTGTTTAGTCACTTCTGCTTGCCAGGGTGGGTATTCCGCTGTTGGATAATTCACTGGCTACTTATACAGATATTCAAAGGTTCCCTTTGGTGGGACTAAAATTATTGTCCAGACTTTGCTKGTTTTGGCACTCATACCTGTGAGGGAAATCTCTGGGATTGTTTAGTCTATGGAAGAAATGACCAAGGTGGTGGTGAAGGTAGTGGTGGTAGGGATATGGTACCAGTTTTCAAATAGAATAAATATCGCTAGCTAGGAGAAGGACAAAACGGAAGGGGCTTAAATCATCAAAAGAGAGATTTTGCTTAGGTACTAGGGAAAGCTTTCTAATGGTAAAGATGATAGCGCAGCCATGGAGTAGCTTATCAGAGAAAATTTTGTAGCGTTCACCATGGTGCCAGAGCAGGAGATGGCAGAGGTCCAGCACAGATTAGATCAGTACCTGACTCTGTTGATCGACTGCGGAACAGGCAGATGGACCAGGTGACCTCTCAAGGTCTCTTCTAGCCCTGTTTTCTCTGACTCACTTATAATAACTAGCACCAAGAAGCCGCAATCATTGCAGTTTTGGAGGCTGTATTAAGATGGATAAGAGAGGGCCTCTACCCAGGAGAACCTAGAGTCAGCAGAGATGAGACAAAATGTGCCCGGGGGAAGAGGGAGGCAGAGCAAGGGGAGCCAGGTTTCCCAAAGCTGGCCAGTGGCAAGGCAGTGGCGAGGAATCTGTGCTTCTGGAGCCACCATCTAGTGACTGTCTGATCAGAGGCTGGCCAGAAACATTAAGTTCCTCTATTGCCACCGGGTCTGAAGTTTGGTGAGTTTTATATTGCTTTCAAATACTTTGAATATTTTGCAGCCCCTACTAGGAGGCTATAGAACTTCCAATTCTGCCTCTCAGAGGCCAAGGTAATGCCCTGAAGTACTTCAAATCCCTTCTCAAACCCGTAGCACACAAGGCTTTGCTCAGATAGCCCCACTGTCAGATTTCCAGGTGATGCTTTTCTGCCAAAGAGCCCAAGGGCTGAGGCAGACATCAATCCGATTTGATGAAACCGTGAAGTTCTCTCCATCCTTCTTCACTTTTCACCCTGGGAGAGCAATTGGCTGGTCATTTGTAAGCTGAAATCCCAAACCACGTAGGATGCTGGTTTCACTGTGAAGGGGCTGCCAAAGAACCAGGCTGCAGCAGCAGCCATAAAATAACTGAGGCTGCTCCTTCAGCTTCATTTGTGGAGCTGGGAGCATTTAATAAATTGGGGGAAATAGTATTTATATTAATCATTCGATCTTGATCTTTTTGTGCTGTAAGTCACAGTACTACCTGAGGGACTTCCACAGGCTCAGCTGGAGCTGTCGTGTTTGACACTTGAGTTTGGAGCACAAAAAGCCAACACACGTACACAGGCATGTGCATGGAGGCAAGCACGCCTGCCCCTGGTCATTCCCTGTCAGCAGGAGCAACAGCTCCCAGAGTGATGTTATGTCCTGGGAAGATGGAGAGGGGGCTGGTAGGAAGCATGTAGCAGGGAACCTGCCTCCCGTCTTCTTATTTCCCCATTCACAAGACAAGCAGTGTCCAGCCCCGTGATTACCAGAGGGGAGTTAGAGGTAAGCCACGCTTCTGGCCGTGCTGGAGAGCCTCAACAGGGTGGGCAGCAGGGCAGCGGGAGGCTGCGGCATGCTCCGCACTGGCCTCTGCTCTGCCAGGGCAGCAGGAGGAGGGTGCTGGCAGGTAGCACAGCACCGCTGACACGGCACGCTGAGCCCCCGCAGCCTGGCAGGTGGACGGGCTCTGCCAGATTGCCTGCGAGCCAGCAAACAACTCAAGCGGCGTCGATGGTGTCTCCAGGCAGCTCAGCTCCCGCCAGTGTTGTTTTTATTTCCAACATCAGGGGAGCAATGCTGAGGCTCTGCAGAGAGACTGGGGAGAGGGCAGCTTGCCTTTGTTCACTCCAGTTTCTCATAGAGACACAAGTACAGCCTTTCCCAGCACTGGCTTAATCGCCTTCTGTGTGAACAAAGCAAAAGCTACCTAATTAGGGAGTCATGTCAATAGATTTTTACCCTTTTTTTCTTTCTAGGAATTAATCTGACTCACCAAACATGCTGTATGGTGATGCGTTCCTTACAGACCATTCGTTTCTGTTTACCCATCGCTGTGCACAGCCCTGCACTCTCTTCTGGCTGCGAAACCACAGCACTGAGCTGGTCCTCTGTGATTTCCCAGTAGCTCTGCCAGCCATCCCGGAGCTTCCTCCTCGCAGGGCCATGCTCCCTCCCCAGTGGGCTCACTGCTAGGAGCCCACTGCTCTCAGTCCGGCTGCTCTGCATTTACGCAGAGAAGCCCAGGACGGCTGGAATAAACTCTTTTCGACAACAATTGATATTTCCGCTTTAGTGGGCAGTGGTGGCATTCTCTGGGGGATCTCACAGTCTGGAGGAGGTCAGGGCATCCTCCAGTCTATCTGCTGTTTGCCATTTGGTATTTATTAGTGGCAATGAATAACGGGAGAACTAAATCCATCCTCTCCCCTGGGAGCCGTTGGCGTTATTTAAAATAGCAGAACAACCAAACCAAAACCAGGAGCAGACTCTTAGGGATATCATCCCTCTCAAAAACAGCACCACAGTAATCCTCAAGCCTTGCAAATAACCTTCAGCATCGTACATCAGCCTGTTTCAATGGACAACCACCCTCGCAGAATGCCCCGAAGAGCAATAATCACTGGTTACTTCCAGCGGTAAAAGTGTTTGATAAAAGTGCCCTCTACACTAAGGGGAGCTTGCAGATACAGTATCGTAAGGCTAGAAATTAATCTAGTTGGGAAGTCTTTGACCCACCACAAGGTGGTGGACAAATTGGCTTCTGAGGTGATGACAATGGGTTGTGTCCCAGGAGTTCCCACAAGTACCTCTGGGCAGCAGACTGAAACGAATCATCCCACAAGCCCATGTGGGATGGAACTGCAAATGGGAGTTGGTATTGATATTATAAAAACTACATGGTATATGTAAATTTCCCACCTCTGCTGCTCTGCTAGCCAAGGTCTTCATGTCATGGAGAACAAGGGAAGGCCAATCAAGGGCAGTTTGGTAGTGTGAGTATGATGGCTCTAGTAGAACACCACTGACAATTCATAGGAAACACACAAGACTTGACCTGAAGTCTCTTATGGAAGAAGAGCAATAACATCTGTCTGACTTCTCCCTAACTAGTGAATATGAACCCTACATATGACCCAGAGACTGTTGGATGTGGTCAGTCATGGCTACAGATTAAGCACTGAGTGCTTTGGATGATTCCCACCTGAATGCTGAGTGAAACACATGCAACAGCCTGTGGAGTGAAGCTGTGCCCCGTTGCAGTTCTCAGCAAACAGGCTATCAACGTGTAATTGCTTCAGACGTGAGCTGCTCGCGGTGGCAGGCCTGTGCAGGGCAGCAGGGTACCTGCTGATAACCAGCAATGGATGAATGTCTATGTGCAGCACCATCTGGCATAGCTGGAGCTGGCCCCAGCCATTTGTTACTCTGAAGGAAACCTCAGGAAAATGTGGAGCCCTCTGTGTTTCACTGATCCATCAGGAAAGATGAATTGACAAGCTGAGGGCATCTTGGATATAGGTACAACAAAATAGCCTCTGGGTCAATGGCTTGACTGCTAAGGCCGTTACCCTTGCGCATAATTTCAGGAAGGTGGGGGGGTTTTAAGGTGACTGGGGTAACAAAGTATTTTATTATCTTTGTTGCTACCTTGCTGCGTGAATCTGAGGAGTCATCTAAGCTCTAGCTGCACCAATTTCCAGATCCAGGGATTTGTGATAATTATGATACAATGATACGAAAATCAAAGTCATTGAGATGTGATCCAATTTCAGGCCTCCATGTAGGGCACAATCCATATTATTTGAGTCTAATTGAAGATATTTGCTTGGCTACAAATGAAAAGGAAATGATAAGATGATAGTATTGACACAGGTACTTCAAGAAGAAGTAGGGGGTAGGAATAGTTTAAGCTGGCATTCACTGCAGAGAAACATCTATTAAATCTCAACCTAAGTATTTGTCCATGTTGAGCCAGTTGCTGCAGTGGTAACATCTTCTTGGGAGGTGTTAATAGACGTTATTAAAATATAAAGTAGTATTTGCAAATGACATTTTCATAAACAGGCACAATGGATGCACATGCAAAAACTTGTTTGGGTGAAAACAAAGAGTAGTTGCAAATGCAGAGCAGCTGCTGGTACACGTGAGTAGCTGATGGAATTTACCTTGAACACAAAAATGTTAATTTGCATGGTTAAATGTTGGCTTCAAGCAAGCACCTGGGTTTGATGCAATTAATGGATCTGGTGGGTGCTATTCCAGTCACCCAAACACTCACCAGACAGACCTACAAAGTAACTGAAAAGGCTTAGTAAAGAGTTTTCTTTTGAGTAAGTTTTATGGTTTTATTTACCATCTAATTTTAGAGCTTTTCTGGCTTATTTGGCCATGTCTCTAGCTCTTCAATAAACCCAACAGAAGTTCTGAATTCTTTTCTTTTTTGGCAATTACAACTTGAAATTCCATAGTAATCATTTATTCACAGGAACTAGGGTTTCAGGAGTGCTTGGTTCAGGGTCTAATGAGGATGAAGAGGGTCAGCAACCACCACGTCATTACTTCTTTGGGAAACATTGGGATTAAAGCGAGGCAGGACAGTCCCTTCTTCCACTCCCGTGCCGGCAGAAGACCTGACCAGCTGCCTGTATGTCTCAGGGTGGGAAGCCAGTGTCTGTCCAGGGACCGTACTTCATCCTGGCTCTTCAGGATGCCGGGTTATGCCACTCTGTTAGAGGCTTCATCTTAAAAGTGCAACAAATAAAGCAGTGGTATTAACTTCCTGCCTTGCAATACTGGTTTCCACACACTCCACACAGACTCTCCAGAGAGTTGCAATTAATGGTTGTAAAGGAACAAAATTAAATTCTGGAAAATAAACTCTTTTCTTCAGGTCTAACTTGCCTGGCAGAGATTGTGATTATTATCTCCCAGAGAGGTGATTGCCAGCCACTGAAACAAGTTACCACATATCTTTCCCCTCTCCACACCCCTCTCTTCTGCAGGCACAATCACAGTGGCTTGATGCTAAGGCTCTAAGGAGCTTGATGATGAAGATTTATTTGGGCTGAGCACTGGCTGCCATTTCACTAGCACACTCAGGCAGTATATAGAGCACTTTTCAGAAAATGTCACCGGAAACCTGGAAACATCAGTCTGAACCAGGAAAAGTCTGCGATGTTCAAGAGATCTGAGGAAATCTGTCCTCACAGTCTCTCCTTTGTTTCTGGACATGACAAATYGTTATAGAGAGACACAATAGAAGGTGTTGATGAATCAGCATCTGCTTTTGCTGTTGTCCCAAGCACGGAGATAGTCTGCAATAAACAAACGTTTCCTTTTGGTGGTTTAAAGTGATGACTGTATGTTTAAGCTTCACCAACACCCATGGAAGGAAAAATTTCCACATCCTGGAAATGGGAGGCTCCTGTATGGGTAATACTTGAGGGTGTTGCTAATTCTCACATCAAACACAAAAATCCCGCCTCAACTGCACTTCTCAAGCCTGGAGAAATCCCAACAGTTGAAGGCAGAGCAAAATTCAAGTCTCCCAAGACCTTGCTCCCTTTTAGTAATGAGTCTGGGACTCAAATGCTGCCCAGCTGTAGGTAATATTAGTGGAAAGAAGCTGAATTCTGTATTCCAGGCATGGAGCTGACAGCAGACCTGGGCAGCACACACACGAGGCTTTCTGGGGAAAGAACCTGGTGCTTCCTAGTACCCAGAGGCTCTGGAAGGTGTTATTTGACTTCAGCTTCCAAAAAGAATTTTGTAGCACTGGATTCCCCCTTGCACCATAAGTAAACCTTACTGCAGGTTGGTCTTTTAGGGGTTGTTATTCTGCAACTGTATGCAAATGGCTGGGAAGCTCTTCAGGGGTCACTTCGACTGCAGGGCCCATTGCCATGGGTGACCTGCACTGGGATGAAGTGTTGCACATGCGTGTTAGATACAAAATAAATTGCTACAGCTGCATAATCACTGTCTGAGGCAGTCGTGCTCACATCACCTGTATGCCCATATACCACAAGTGGTGGAGGAGTGGTCAAATTCCTTCTGGATTGAACAGGTGGCATCTACACAGCACAGTGCCAGGAGCACACCGTGAACTCAAGGTATATGTTGTTGGTTTGCCTCCATCACCTACTCTGAGCAGATCCATCCTGGGCGGATGATGAACACAATGTTTGAGGAGCCCAGTGTCCCAGGAGGACCCTGAGAAGTAGGTAGAAAACGTCACAAATCTCTGTCTTGTTGTCTTGCCACTATGACTGTGTCCTGAGCCTGTCGTGCACTAGGAATTGAGTAGCACCTGCCTGGTCCCTTCACGGCTAAGACAGAGGCTATCAGGCTCCATCTTATGTGTGAGGAGAACAGACTTCAGCACAGAGACAAATATAACCTGGAAACGTTGTCATATCTATGCAGCTGCCTTTGAGCTCCAGCTTCTGTTCCGAATCTGTATGTAGCTGGTCCTTAGCATTTCATAGGCTCATACGATGGTGGCATAATTCAGGCTGGAGGTTCAGAGCAGGCCAGCAGGCATTGCTCCCCAGCTTCATGGCTCTATGCTGAATCACCTCCAGCACTGTCTCCTTGTATTGCTGCCGGCAGGGGTCTCCTGGTAGAAGCAGCCAGGTGTGTTGGCCATATCCAAACAAATATCAACAAGATCTTGGTTTTCTTAGTGTCTGTTTCAAGGCTAGATAACCTTTTAACCCGTCACACTCATGTTTAAGTGATGTACATATGTGTGCAGGGGCTTGGCATGAGGTTTTGGAAGACCTTGGAGCCTCCAGAGCGGTGATGGAGGATGATGAGAGGGTGAAGGAGCTCCTTGTGGCACTGCTCATGTCTGCCCTGTAGCATCCACATCACGGTGTGGACACTCTAATAGCCCATGTCCAATTCACCCCATAGTGTAATTTTTAGTTCACTTTAGAAAGTAGGTTGTCTGTAAAATAACATGTATAGGGACTGGAAGCCCGGCAAGTAGCAGGGGAGCTCTTTAATTTGACAATATAGAAACATCCTGTTATCGCCAGTTATTTTTTATGCCTTTGAAGCTGTGTGCCCAGTCTTAAAGAAAAAAAACTGCCCAATTTTAAAAATCAGAGGCCTGATTTTAAAGGTGACCCTGAGCAGTTCCAATGTGAAGTTGGGCTTTCTGAATGTCTCATGAGCCTCAAATCACTGTGTTCTGAGAGGTCTTTTTCCAATAAGGGAAAATGATAACAGAGCAGATGCTAAGAAGTATGTTGCAGTTAGGGGTTACTAAAGATGCTCTTAAAACTTCTTTCTGAGGATCTTAAGGCTAAATGTATTTTTTTCTCTGGAAGTGTCTCCCTCTACAGAATGATGAGCTTGGAAGTAAAACCCCCGGTGCTACTTGCTTAAGAACTAAGAACTGGTAGTCAGAAAACAAAATTACCTCCACCATCCAAGGATTTTCAGGTAAACAGTTTGTACTTCCCATCTAAAAAGAAATCAGTTGGTCAGAACCATGGGTTTCCCTGGAAAAAGGGGACATAGAATCATAGAAATCATAGAAACATTTTATAAGCAAAACCAATCATGGTGCTTAGCATGGTGTTGGGGGAATCTCTTAAAATCACAAATACAAGCAAATACTATTCAGTGAACCCAGCAGCAAACTAAGTCCCCATTTATTCCTCAAAACCAAGTTGCCACTGCAGGAGTTTTGGATTCCTGGCAGGATTGCCTGAATTGCCGTATGCACAGGACCCATGACAGTAAACACTCTCAGATCTGCCAAGTCTACTGGCTTTCCCAACAGAGCACTGGTTTTGATCCTGTCTGTGGGGATATTGGACCAACTTAGTGCTTTTCCAAGGGGAGCTCCAGGTTTCATGTGGGTATTTCACAAAAGCAATGTGCTTTTTGTATGTGTGAGAGATGACTAGCAAAAGAAAAACTATAATTTTCTGTTCTTGCTTGCACTTTAAGGTGTTTGAAGATAAGCCAAAAATAGGTGTGTGTTTCGTTTGGTTTTTTTTTGGTTTTTTTTTTTTTTTTTTTTTTTTTTTTTTTTTTTTTTTTTTTGAGAAGGAATATTTACTTTGCTGTATATTATACATTCCAAAAATAACCTGTTTTTTCAATGGGGATATTAAGAGCTGGGGAGATGCTTTTCCACCTACAAGGCTAAAGGTTGTGTTTGGATACTTGTTTCATTTAGTGTTAACGTAAGTTTTCTCAGTCAGGGAACTCTGTGATACCTTGCCAGCTGCTAGCCTGGCTCCTGCCCTTCACAGCCTCTGCATACAGACCTTTTTTACCAGGTGCCCCTTAGATGTTTGGCCCATATTACTGCGAGTACTCCTTTTCTCCAGTCCTCTTGCCTCAGCACCATCCAAGAACAAAGTGGTTCATCTCTTGCCCTTCTATTTCTGCCTGTGCCATTGAAGGCGTAAGACTGGTGTAGCTTCCTTTGCACACCATTGCCCTTGCTGTCTCTAAGGGCAGAGACTTCCCTCTGCACAGCTATAGCAAGGGACCCATCAATTGCGCTACACGTTTAAAAAGTGATGGCTCAATGCTGTAAGTGTGAGGACTAGAAACTGGGAGAGGCATCCCAGAAAAGTCAGGGAGGTAGTTAGAATCTACTGTTGTGGTCAGGGGCAAAAGCAAAGTTCATCAGCAAGTATGACCTTCCCCAAAACCAGAGGATTTAGGTCTGTGATGGAGTTCCATCTTTGGGATAAGCGTGGCTTTCTGTTTTCTTCATCTCTTATAATCCAGTAGATCCAAATCCGTTTTCTTTCCACTTTCTCTCAAAAGAAATAAAGACTTGTTTGCTCTGCTCCATTATCTTCAATGCTCATTGTGCTCAAGGTTCCCATTTTGCTCCAGTCAAGAGGTAAACAGTCTGGGAAATGTCTTAGAAGCAGCACTGGGCTTCAACAGGTTGCTTCCTGGGAACGTGTACAAAAAGTTTTGAAGAGCGAAAACTAGTAGTAGTTAGAAAAAGATGAAAAATAATAAGTAAAAGCTCAGAGTCCCACAAATTGCTTTTAAAATGCTTAAAACAAGGGAGCCTTCTGGGGCACAAGGGAGCCAAGAGTTGAAAATGGATTGACATTTCTGCGTTTCTTTTTTGACACTGCTAGGGTTGATTAAGTGATAATTAAGCTAGAGAGTGTGCCAACAGTCACTGCTTCATCCTACTCCTTTACCCCTTCTGGACTTGTCACCACTGAATGAAGGGTAGAAATGATATTAGAAATGTCTGCAGTTTTGGGACTGTGTAAATTAAGAACCTTGTGCTTTTTAATGCTTTATGGCTGATTTGAGGCAAATCAAATTTCCAGACTGATTTTTTTCCCCCCAGAAATGAAAGGAGATTGGGTTACACGCTCTTTACTAGTAGGATCTACAGTCCACAGAGCTGGCACGTGGTCCTTACTTGTGTCTGCGTTCCTGTAGACTTCATAGTGGAGGTGGATGTTCTCCACACACAGAGTGCAAAACAAGGACAAATGTCAGTGTATAATACTAGCTCTCCCAGAGGACAGACAGACAATATTAACAATTACACAAAGTATTTTTCAATGTATCTTCTGCTGCACGGCTGAGATTTCCAATCCGAGGGGGGGGTGTCATATTTTAACTTTTTTGTTCTGATTCAGAAAAACAAATTTTTTTTGTAAAAATCTCACAAAAAGAAAATTCCATTAAACACATCCCCCACTGGTTGGAGAAGTATATAGTTTAGGAAAATTTTGAATATCCATTTAAAAATTCCCTAATCAATTCACTTGATTTCCAAGTGAATTTCATTTTACTTTAACATTTGTTACATAATTTTAGATTCTTCCATGAAGTTTTTAACATATGACTTCTAGTTTTGTGACATTTTATGTGTAAAACTAATACTTATTTAGAAAACAAGTTATTCTATAGAAGTCAAAATATAATAAAATATTCAGAATGTAAATAACTATGATGGAATAAAAAAACTTACATTCTAGAAGTTAGTGTCTCCTGTTGATTTGCAAAGAAATAATTTGTTGCATTGCTAAGGGAAAGATGAGCTCTGAGCACAACATCTACAGGGGTTTTAACTTCTTATTTAATTAAAATATCAGTTGGGGTTTTAACTTCTTATTTAATTAAAATAGGAGTTAGGTGTGTGAATATGAATTATGTGAGTGTATCTGGTAGCTGCTGCTTCCAATTTCCTAGCGTTCGCTTGCTACCATTACCCATATAGCTTAGATAATGTCATAAGCTCCTAGGCCATTTTTTTCCTGGCTTTTTCAGGTAAACTCTACAAAAAAATTAAAATTGATAACCTCTCCATAGCTTCTGGGTGAGAAGAGTGCGGGAATGACAAACAGAACAGAGTATGAGTGTGGCCTAACTAAAGGCATGATAAAATTTGAGCAAATATTTGATGGAAGTGGCTAGTGTACTTACCTGACTTTATGCCCCATCCCTGGAAACATTCCAGGTCAGGTTGGACGGGGCTCTGAGCAACCTGATCTAGTTGAAGATGACCCTGCCCATGGCAGGGGGGTTGGACTAAATGACCTTTAAAGGTCCCTTCCAACCCAAACCATTCTGTGACTCATTCTATTAGAAAACATGGTAAATTCACCACTCATTAAATTGATTTTTTAAATTTTTTTTAATATTTGTGATTGGTTATCAACCCTGTAGCACCTTATACTCTGACACACAAAAATTAATCTCATTTCCTATCTCCCTTCTGAAATGACCATAGCCTAATACTGAAGCCTTCCCTCTGTCCTGGATTGCACATGCGGTCATCCTCAGGAGGAAACAGTTAATATAAATCACATTTAAAGACTTTGGCCACAAAGACACAGGCTACGTTCACATGATATAAGCTCAGAAACACTTTTGTAAAATGAGGCCAAAGTACCAGGAGCCTGACTCCTCTTTATCCCTGGCTTCCCATTGATTTTGAATTGTCAGTTTTCAATGGCCAACTTCAAGCTGACCTTTGCTTATATGTCACATTGCCCATGAACAGCTGGAGTGGGACTCGTCTCACCTGATTTCTGGTGTCTACAGTACAGGATTTTACCTCCAGGGTCACCAGTGAGTTTTCTTAGAGTTGATGGAGAAAAACAGGTACGTCTGCAACGCGCTTTGGCTCATCCTTTCCTGCCTGCATTTACATTCCCCTGCTCTTAATGTGTTTTGTTCCCTGAATAACAAATGTAAAACACAGCAGTGCAGATGCTGCATGTACCTTCCTGCCAGTTCAGAGGAGATGAGTCATATGGCCCCAGCTAGAGAGCCTTGGCTGTTACCTCAAACTGTATTATTTGGGGGTCCGAGAGGTTGTCTGATTCGATCTCTTGTGCATCAGGCAGGACAAGAGCCCACAAGTGCCCTGAGCGTAGTGCTTGCTGCTGGATGCTGCCCCACCAGGCTAGCAGAGCTTCTGAGAGGTGAAGGGAGACGTGGCACTTCAGGAGCCTCCTAAAAGTGCCTCCAGCTACCAAAGGGTATGCACAGCGCCTGATGCGACTGCTTTCTTTACTTAACCATGATAAGGCCAGGGCTTGTAACTCGACAGACCATCAGGAGGCATTTTCATTTAATTCCCCAGCTCTTTTCAATTGTGAATTTCAGCGTTAAGCTATTACCACACTGAAATGTGAAAAATATAGCCAAGAGGTACCTTTAGCTATTGTAGCTGTTGGCTCACTCCTGGGAGAGGCAGGACTGCATAATCTATCTATCTATCTGATGTTTCTCCTAAGTAAGAAGAACATATTTTCAAAATCAAAACTCAAGATAGGTTTGTGGTAACAGTGTTGAGATTCCTGAGATAGTTCTGTGCTAGTGCCCCGGCCGTCTGTCTGATAAACCCCACTAATGTTGCTCTTGGCACTCTCTGGCTGGCTGGCAAGTGGGCATATTCCTCTCAATGGAGCGTTTTTCCAGTACCAGAGCTGAACTGGAAAATGAACCTGGGGGCACAATTCAGCGGGCTGAGTGCCTGTGGAATGCAAAAGGAATCCAGACATTTAATTCCCTGGTAGCTCTCTGTAAAATCCCTGCCTCGCTGCTCTCAATAGCTTCAGCACATAACCCTGAGCAGCCAGCGTCACCAACAAGCACCACAACAGCTGGGAGAGTGCACAATCATGGAACATTTCTCTTTGCAAATGCTTTGTCACGCAGTGGAGCTGCTGTTCCAGGGACCTGCTATTTTCCTGGCAAACCTGTGGCGAACACCACTGATCCTAGAACTTACAAAAAAAAAAAAAAAAAAAGGAGGGATATGGTTGATGAAATCCTCTGTAAAAAAATCCTGGCCATTTTAGCAGGCATGGCATGTTGGGTTGTGATCGCTCCTGTTGTTATCCCACAAAGGGGACAAAAGGCATACTCCTCTGTGAGTATTTCTCTCTCTAACCTTGTCAGTGAGACCCCTTCTACAACCCACACGGACCCCTCCAAAGGGCAGTTCACCCCATCTTGGCATAGTAACTTGGAGTAGCAGACTGCATCACTGTCCACGGGGCCCTGTCTTAGATGCTGACATGGAAGGAGCCAACACCTGACTTTAAATGACCACATTTAGGTGAGATGAACACACCCCCCCATGTATATAAACATTTAGCTCACATGACTGAAGCATATGGACTGTTGTGTTTATAACTTCAGTACTCACCATACACTAAAGAAGGCAAGGCTAGTTAAAATATACAGAGGAAAAAAGGGATTTTTTCCTCATGTCACCACCCCTCTCCAGCACCACTGCAAACACCACAGATATCACTGCATACAAGTAGCTCAAGTGGTCCCAAGATGTCACAGATTTACCATCACCTCCAGCTACAGAGTATTAAATCAGCAGCTGTGCCTCTGAAGCGAAGGTTAGCCATCACTCAGCAAGCTCCTGATGGGTTGCCGGTGGCTTCTAAACCAACAGTTTCTCTGAAGAAAAAGAAACTCTCCTAGGAACAAGCAACTCCCATGTCAGCTGATGCTCAGCCAGTATACAGACAGATGCTAATGACTTCCAGCAGGGGAAGAGTCAAACTCAAAAATCCCCTAAATTTCCTGACCTAGATGAGACCAGTCTCATCATGGATGAGCATGGTATCACCATTGACACCCCAAAATAATGATTATTGTCATGTCTAGGACTGGTAATGAGACATATCTGTTGAAGTTGTTTATATTTTTTAATACAAAGTATGATTGTCACTGTGCGTGTTGTAGGAAATGCCTTATTTATTGAACAGATTGGAATATGAGATTGGAGTATGACTTCACCAGGTGGGAAAGCATTTTACCCTAACAAAGGTTAATGACTTGCTGGCAGTTCAGCCAAGTCATTATCAGCGATATCTATTTGCTACCAGGATGGGAGAGGACTGCCCCTGCCCACCAAAAAATCCTTCAGCGTCCCTAGAGAGCGGAAGGCAGACACTAGCCTTGGGGCAGGAGTGTGGAAAATGCTTCCCAAATAAATTAATACCGATAATCCCAGGAGTGAAGAGTGACTTGAAGTTGGAGAGAAGCTCAGGGGACCCCAAGGAAGGGAAAGAAAATTAACTGAGGTTTTCTGTCAGGAAAGAGTATTAAAGACATGAAGCTTAGGTAAGAAGTGAGTCCTTAGTTACGGCTCATTAGGTGAGAGTGAGAGTGAGAGTGAGAGAAGTCTTCTTGGAGCTGATCTTAAGATAAGCAAATAAGTGCTTGTGCTTTTGTCTTCTTCCCCTATCTCTAGGTCCTTTCAGGGTTTTGTTTGCATTTAGGCACAAGTGTCTGCTATGTGTTAGACTGGTGTTAAGGATGATGAGAATGTGTCTGAGGCACTTGGCAAACAGCAAGCTATTCCCTATTGCATGGCTGTTGCAATACTTAACCTTAAACAGCGGTGCCCCAGCTGTGTGCTGAAGTTCACTTCTGCGGGCATTTAGATGGGAAAAGAGGGCTTCCCCACATAAGTGCTGAAGGAAGCACTTTATGCTTTAGGAATGAGAAGGAAGAGGATCTGTTTGGAAGAAAAGCTTTCCGATGACCTGTATTAGCCGGGAAAGTGCATAGCTCTCCAGCAAAACAGTAAGAGAGTGTCCATACCACCAGGGTTTTAGTAATAGACACGTGTTAGCAAGTAGCATTACATTTCAAGTAACAAGACCCCAATGAAATGAGTCATCATGTAAAAGTGGAAGATTGGCTGATTTCCTTTCTCTGTAGCAATTTTACAGACAACAATTCTGCGTGATGCCATGGTTTAGCTCATCAAGTGTAATACAACATCTTTAAGGTGGTCATGACTTCCTAAGTCTGTAAGAATGCCTCTAAAAAAAAATACTCTCCTTTTGAGTCATGAAGAGTACATACAGCTCACATGGAAATGCCTCTGAAAAAATCCAATTCTTCATACCTGTATTGTGAGTTTTTGCACGCACACAGAGTGGTGTTACACTGACATCGTGTTCCCAGCCAGCCAAAATTTTAAACCAGTTCCTTTCTGCCTCTTTTGGCAGGGGCACATCAACACGTATCAGATGAAGTCGTCCCACGTGATGTAACCCATGAAACCATGTACTGGGTCTGGCTGGGATGGGCTTAACTTTCCCCATAGAAGCCCATATAGTGCTGTGCTTTGTACTTGTGGCTAGGGTGGTGTTGGTAACGCACCCATGTGTTGGCTGCCRCTGAGCAGTGCCTGCACAGCATCAAGGCTGTCTCTCCAACACCCTACCCAAGGGCCGGTAGGCTGGGGGTGGGCAAGAGGTTGGGAGGGGATTCAGCCAGGACAGCTGACCCCAGCTGACCAAAGGGATATCCCATATCATATGACATTGTGCTTAGCAATAAAAGCTAAGAGAAAAGCAGGGGAGGGGGGAATGATTCATTATTGAGGCGTTTGTCTTCTGAAGCAACCGGTATGCGTACTGGGCCCCTGCTTCCCAGGAAGTGTCTGGACATTGCCTGCTGATGGGAAGTAGAGCATACATCTCCATTGGTTTTGCTTTGCTTCAGCACGCAACCTTTGCTTTTTTTCATTAGACTGCCTTTATCTTGACCCATGAGTTTTTTAGCTCTTATTTTCTCCCCCTGTCCTGCTGAGGGGGGGAGTGAGAGAGCAGCTGGGTGGGCACTTGGCAGCCAGCCAAGGCCAGCCCACCACACCAGCTATGGTATACCTGGTCCTGAATGAATGAGAGCGGTATTCATCATGTTCCCAGATGAGTGACTGGGAACAGTCCTTGTTCAGAAAGCCAACTTGCAGTTCTTTAAAAATTAAAGCAAATGCATGGGAGAGAGAGAACTTCCATCCTGTGTTCACTGCAGCAAGACTGTCTATGTAGGATTGTAACAAAATGACACCTGACTGTATTACCCACTGATTTCTTCTCTTCGTGGCAACAGTATGAGTAGCCACTTGTGCTAAGAGGGCAGCCAGAGGAGTGACGTGAGGGGGAGCCATCCCCTCCTGCAGACCTCTTCTTGTGACCCAGTGGGAATTCTTCAGCACCCACCTATGCCCATGTGTATTTGCCCTGACGAAAAATATGAAGAACATAATGGACCCATTTTTAGCTCAGTGCAACTGAAGCTATGTATACCTAATACTGTTAGTGGCAGTATTTAGTACATTGACCTGAAAACCTAATGCAAATTTGTCATTTTGTTATGGGTTGTTTTGGATATTTTTGCTTTTTATAATGCAGCTTCTTTAACCCAGATGAATTGTTATGTAATTAAGGGACCTGCTCAGAGACAGGAAATGAGAAATTTGCCAACCCCATGGATAGGTGATGTGCAATTAGCTGAGTAATTTTAACAACTTAGTGCCTCAGGTCCTTTATTTATTATAGAATCATAGAATAGTTTGGGTTGGAAGGGACCTTTAAAGGTCATCTAGTCCAACCCCCCTGCCATGAGCGGAGACTTCTTCAACTAGATCAGGTGGCTCAGAGCCCCGTCCAACCTGACCTTGAATGTTTCCAGGGATGGGGCATCTACCACCTCTCTGGGCAACCTGTTCCAGTGTTTCACCACTCTCAGCGTAAAAAATTTCTTCCTTATATCTAGTCTAAATCTACCCTCTTTTAGTTTAAAGCCATTCCCCCTTGTCCTGTCACAACAGGCCCTGCTAAAAAGTTTGCCACCATCTTTCTTATAAGCCCCTTTAAGTACTGATAGGCTGCAGTAAGGTCTCTTCAAAGCCTTCTCTTCTCCAGACTTAACAACCCCAACTCCCTCAGCCTTTCTTCATAGAAGAGGCATTCCATCCCCCTGATCATTTTTGTGTCCCTCCTCTGGACCTGCTCCAACAGGTCCATGTCTTTCTTGCACTGAGGGCTCCAGAGCTGGACGCAGTACTCCACGTGGGGTCTCACCAGAGCAGAGTAGAGGGACAGAATCACCTCCCTTGACCTGCTGGCCACACTTCTTTTGATGCAGCCCAGGACACAGTTGRCCTTCTGGGCTGTGAGCGCACATTGTCGGCTCATGTCCAGCTTTTCATCCACCAGTACCCCCCAGCCCTTCTCGGCAGGGCTGCTCTCAATGCCTTCATCCCCCAGCCTGTATTGATGCTGGGGGTTGCCCCGACCCAGGTGCAGGACCTTGCACTTGGGCCTTGTTGAACCTCATGAGGTTCACACGGGCCCACTTCTTGAGCTTGTCCAGTCCAGGTCCCTCTGGATGGCATCCCATCCCTCAGGCGTGTTGACCGCACCACTCAGCTTGGTGTCACCTGCAAACTTGCTGAGGGTGCACTCTCTCCCGCTATGTCATTGATGAAGATATTAAACAGTACCGGTCCCAGTACGGACCCCTGTGGGATGCCACTCGTCACCGATCTCCATCTGGACACTGAGCCGTTGACCACTACCCTCTGGATATAAAATACCCTCATTCAGAGATGGTATTTTCCCCTTCCTTTCTCAGAGGGGGTTGCGTAGAATGCAGGGAACAACTGCAATGGCCTTTGATGATTTCAGCTGCTATAAAACTCAAAAGTATTAATGGACCCTCGAAATTTTGGCTCAATGGAAAGAAGGACTTCTTAGAAAAAATAACATTGRGAAGTGCATGTTCCAGGCTCTAAGCTGTACTTAAGATCTATATTAAAGACTCTGTTAAGGTCCTATTGGTCTTATTGGTGATTTTTCTTTTCACTCAGTGGGATTGATTCCACATGCTTTGTACTCTTTTAGCTATTACCCCAGGCTGGAGGAGTTGCTGCTCTTTCCTTTTTGCCATAAATATGTAGCTGGAGCCTACTTGTGAGGTCCTTGACTGCCTGACAGGCCTTCAAAATGAGGAGGGCAAACTGGAGGAGTGTAGTTTCTTCCTTGCTCTTCTTATGTAGTCTTGCCTGTTTGGATTTCCACAGCAGAACCACTGATGGTTACTGAGTTTTTCTCTAGTACAGTGGTCCTCACAAACACTGAAAGATGGTACCTGCCTGCCTGTGTGTCTGCGGTGGTGAACCTCACCCCCAAACTTTTGGGTGCTTCCCCAACTCCCTAGACCTTTCGTGATTCATGCATGCTCATGGAGAGTAAAACCCTAAACACAACAGTGCTTTGGAGACGAGGTTTCATATCCACATCTGCAAAAAGTATCGGGCCTTGTCTTCTTAAAAGGCAGTCCTGACATCTCAGGCTTGCTGTGGTGCAGTAAGTCATTTGAACACATACAGCCTTGGAGTAACTAAGTGGGTGTGAGAGTGTCTGCGGCTCTTGGGCACCTGTTGGTTTCAATGTCAGAACCAGAAAAGGCTTATTAAAAGACATGACGTAGTCCCTTTATTTTGGTCGAGAGTTTTCAGCCGGCAATTTGATTTGCCTGTGGGTGACAGGTTATACTGGACAGTTCCTTATTCAGCCTCAGTCTTCTAATATTGTAGATCTCAACCTTACCTTGTTTGTTCCACAGCCCTCCTCCCAGTTCACCCTCCCGCACTAGCATACAGTTGCTTTATTTTTAGATAATTAACCTTTTCTTTTGCCAGCAGTAGATGAAGTGCAGGGCTTCATAATTGGTGTGCTGTTGTCTCTGACTTCTCTACACCCCCATGTGGGCTTTCAATCATTGTTAGGGCTGGAGTCTCGGTCTGAATCCACGACACAGAGCTGCCTTATTATTTACCCTGGATAGGAACACAGCAGAAATTGATGAAATGAATGATTATTGTTACCCAGAACTGACTGGAATTCAGATGCTGAATGATGCACCCAAATGAATTTTTAAAAAGGCAGAGGTGCACAGCGGCTGCGTAACGCCAAGTTACACTTGAAGGCACAGCTCTCGTTAGGAGGTGTAACTGGATTTTCAGTGCCTAGTTTCCTAGCAGGAAAATGCGAGAGATTTTGTTGACTAAAAAATTTCTCAGGAGGCATGTTGGTTAAAGCAGCACCTAAATATTGAAATAAAAGGCAGTGACCAAGTCTTCAAGTAGAGACAAGAAGATAAGCCATGTCCTAGTGAGCTCCTGTCCCGCAAGCCTAATTTCAACAAGCAGGCCTTAGAAATCAGTTTAAAGTACTGCCCATGTGGATATTGGCCGAATACAACTTTTGTCCTGGGGCACAGGGGTTTTTAATCTTCAGATCATTGAAGGGTTGGGTTTTTATGAGAGCTGTAAGTAGGATATGATTTATGAATGCACATCATCACTTCTTAGCACTCGTGAACACTTGGGAAGTCAGCATCACCTGGGATTGCATCTGATTTTTCTAGAAAACAGGGTTCTGTACTATAACTATCTCAGAGTCTGGCATTGCAGGTGTAATGTAGTATGATGTGCAGGTACCGTAAGATTTGCTGCTGATTGTGTTCCCTTAATTTGAGTTAAGCTACACTTTGCTTAGAAGTAAACAAACAATGTGTGGGGGAGAGGGGGAGGGAAGTCCTTTGCTTTCTTCAGCCATGGACAGGGGATTTCACAGGCTCTGCCTGGATTCCTTTTCAAACCTGTCATCGTTCCCAGTCCTCTGGACAAATACATGACTTTACTGCAGTGTTCAGGACCTGTGTAGGCTCATAGGCTCAGTTTACTGGAAAACCAAGGCGAGATTATGTCAGAGCAGTTGTTGATGCCCAAGGGACTTAAATGCAGTCTTTGTTTCTGCTGCAGATGGTCGTTCCCTAATGTAGGCAAAAGAAAGAAGACTGTAGTCATTGGACTGACACCATAATGCAGCCCTCGCACCTCACCTGTAAACTCTTACTCTTGCTCTTTGCCATGACTCTGCAGAGCACAAGGTCGCCAGCAGCAGCCGCGATCCACCAAAGGTGCCAGATGGGAAAGCAAGCAGCTACGTGATCTGCTCTCCATCACCTCCGAGTCTTACCATCTTCATCCCCCCTGTCTATGCCAGCCCCATCTCAGCGACAACGCACGGCAACAGGGAGCGACCGTGCAAAGGGGAAGGGGGAGAGAGGCCCTCGCCTCAGCCTTGGTCTGCACAGCCCCATCTGGACTTTTATTGAGCCATCCAGAAGCATGCCTGCCTACACCAAGTAATTGCGTTTTGTTGTGGCTGTTATAAAACACATTGGAAACATGTGTGGCTAGAAGGGCACATTAAACTCCTGCGTCTCAGTGTGCATTTTTTTTCTCTGTTTTGTTTTGATTTAACAGGCCAAAGGAGACATTTCAAGGAGGAGCTGTGGCTCTCTCGTAGTTTTCTGTTTTCTTCAATGGGCTGCAGGCATCTGTATCAGGGAGGGAGCAAACTCAGGGCTGTTATATGTTCAAAGGGAGGGTTTTGGTCTGGCTAAGTCACCCCAAATGGCAACCCAGGGTAGCATCCCCTCCCTCTAGGACATTTTCCAGTGGTTTGTGAAAAGGGGGTTCATCTCTAGGGGAGCATTTGGTGTCAGGGCAATACCTGATAAGAAACAGCAGTCTTTCTCAGCAACGCTTTGTGGATATTGTGTCTGTCAGAGTCATATTCCCATTGCTACTTGTCCTGGTTCCAGCTGGGACAGAGTTAACTTTCTTCCCAGTAGCTGGGGGGGTGCTGTGTTTTGAGTTCGGTATGAGAGGAACATTGATGGCCCATTGATGTTTCGGTTGTTGCCCAGTGGCACTTGCACAGGGGACTTTTCAGCTTCCTGTGCTCTGCCAGCTGCAGGGGAAGCTGGTGGGGGAGCATCGCCGGGGCAGCTGACCCAGCTGGCCAATGGGGTATTCCATACCATGTGATGTCATGCTCAGTATATATTTAGGGGGCGTGGTCCGGGAAGGGGGGGGGTCTCGTGTCTCGTGGCAGCCTGGGCGTCGGTCAGCGCATGGTGAGCAGTTGCATTGTGCATTGCCTGCTTTGTATATTCTATTACTGCTGTTGTTTTTGTTATTATTACTGTTTTACTTTGTTTTATTTCAATTATTAAACTGTCTTTATCTATCTCAACCCATGACTTTTCCTGCTTGTGCCCTCCTGATTCTCTCCCCCATCCTACCAGGGGTGCGGGGTGAGCGTGGTGTCTAGTTGCTGGCCAGGGTTAAACCACGACAGTACTCATGGGACAAGTCWGCTGCATTGTCCAGGGCTCCTGGCTATCTATCTGAGTGGGTTATCTCTTTGTTATTGGCAGTGGTACTTAGGGCCTGATTCTGTATAAAACACCTAGGAGCTACCTGAGGTTTTGCAGGATCAGTCCCTGGGTTTATGGACAGGTCCTGTTTTGCCTTTGTTGGGTTCCTCTTTGTGCAGCCCTGTAATCAGGAGCTGATCAAGCAAAGCAGCGTGATATGTCAGGTTTCGTTATCACCCCGGTTCCTGATAAAGAATGAGGATCGAGCAGCCCAGTCCTCAGAGTTTTCAGCTTTCATCGGCCTTTGTGCACAAAGCAGTGTTTAAAATGTTGCTACCACTCTCCCCTGCAAATAAGAGAAGTCTGTGCCTCCAGCAGAAGGTATAAAGTATTTTGTTTATTCAAGGAAAGATAGCAATCGTGAACGTTAGGCTGGATTTAAAAGCCTTGGACTTTATTAGGGAAATTGACTTCAGTTTAATAGGAAAGAAGGGGAAGGGTGGAGGGGGTGAGAGGAACAAGAAGGAAATTTCAAACAAAAATGTTCCAAGACCTCTTATTCATGAGTTTAGCTTTTGCCTGTTGAGCTTAAACAACTTTCCATTAACATTCCTTATTGAGTACTACAAATGGAAAAAGCAAATAAACATTAGTCCGTGGCCTGATGTGTTGTCAGTTATGCTGTTCATGATTTTTTTTTCCTCTGTCAGTGAGAGGGAAGGTGCCAGCAGCACTACTATTTGCCAGCCTGGTCAGACTCTGTGCAAAGCAGGCAAGAGAAAAAGCTTTGTTTCACCTTCATGCTGCCCAGACTGGGGGCTGATGTGGGGTCTTAAAATGCGCCCTAAAGTAAATTAACGCTTGTCAAAGATGAGCCTTCTGCCATCACATCCTACACTCCATTTCCTGAGCTGGTCAAGCTCTGTTCTGCAAAGTCAGTAGGGTTTTCGGGAGTCTACCATTCTCATCTGAAGACCTCACAGCTGTAATGAGCAAGGACACCTCTTTAATTTCCAATCTGTATTTCACTGACCTTTTTGTTCTTATGCCAGGATTCTCCATAGCAGTTTCCCTCTCTGCCCCATGTTTGCCGCCTCTACCTCCTCACTGTCTTGAAGTACATAGACATCAGTTATATCCTGTTTCAAGACTTCACAATGAACTAGCTAAACTATTCTAGACCCTTCTTATAAAAATGTCTCATCACCACACCCAGCTCCCCAGCAGGATTCAGCAGACTCATTTCACTAAAAGTGCTTTACCCACCGCTCTCATAAATACCTGTATGCTTCATCTCTTGGCTGGGTATTCATCCCACCACTCACATTGCTTTTTCCATTGCTGCATCTTCCTTTGCCTTGCTTTCCTCTTGCAGTCTGCTCAAAATTACGTGTAGGAAAGACACTTCCAGTCTTGCCCTTTTATCTCTTAGTTTAAATTTCTTCTTATCAGAAACAACAGCTGAAGCCAAGTGAAAGAAACCTTCTTATGCAGAAAAGATCATTTTTAGGAACATCTCAGACCTGTTTCAGCACACAAGTTGTTTTGAACCACCTGTTCTTCAGATTTCCATAAGCCTTCTTTTCCCTCTGTCTGCACAGACCAGAAGAATTCCACTACAGGGCACCTGAGGGTGTTTGAGCTCTTTTCCTCCTTTGGACTTTGACAATCCCAAATCTCCTGGTAAGAAGGATGCTCAGTTTCATGAATTGGCCTAACTTCTTGTTTCATACAAGCTTTACCACAGGCTAAAATCTTTGTAACACTTATCACACTAGTCAGCTTTACCAAACAACATCCATCTTTGGCTAAATTCAGTGACAAAAGTTGTGGGTGAAGAGGGAGAAAAGGCCACTCACCTTATCCTTACGCTTTTTCTGTGTCAGACTATCTGGAGGGAACTCTTGCCCCAGCATAGACTGGGAACATCATATCAGGTCTGGTTGGAGTCAACACAAGATCAGCTACGTGCTGTAGTGTTACTTGGGTGCAGAACACAACTTCCTACCATGGGGTGAGGCCAGAACACCTAAGGCTTGCATGGAAGTGCATCATCAGGTCTCAGATGATCTTTCCATATCTCTTCTCAAATGCCAACACAAAACTGACCAGGCAGGCCAGCACATCTTTCTATACTATTGTGATTTTCAGTTGATTTTTTGTTCCTAGCTATTAACGTACTCTAATAATGGGTTCATATAGAACTTTCCCTCTGATAAAACTCTTGCCCCAGATTCAGGACAGGAGAGGCAAAGAACAAGGGAATCTCTCTGTTTGTTCTTGATCATAACCCAAGGAAGCCAGAGTACTCAGCGAGTAAAGTATGTGTGCCTTTGCTGGAAATTATTATACTTTGTACTTAAAATACCYGCTCTGCATTGTTTAGCAAAGTTTCTACTTGAATTGTTTCTATCCAGTGGGGAATTATAGCATCTTCTGAATTCAGGCTTCTTAACTGGAGGTGGGAGTCTTCTCCGGACTCTTGACATAAAAATTTAGGCATATGAATGTAGGTGTCTTCATGAGAACAAGGTGACAAAGCTCCCTATATATTTAATGGAAAGCTGGAGCTTGATTCAGTTGCTTAAGTGTAGGTGTCTGATAACTATTTATGTTGCCAGAGGTCATCTAAGACATCTGCACTAAGCTTGCAGATATGACACAGGACCTACAAGAAAGCCACGCCTTTCTGGAAAAGCATCTCAAAAGTAGGTGGTAACCTCAAGGGCATCTCAGTGACCCGGCATGCCTACGCTTCAGTAACAGAATCAGAGCAAAAGAGCACAGAGCTATCCAGGTCACCTACACTAGGCACCTACACCTGTCCTCCAGATAGCTCTGCAGACTCCACTGACTGTATTAATGAGCAACAGGAGCTGTTGTATTGGTGACGGCAGGAGCTCTGACACCCCGCTCCCATGTATGTGTGCATGTTGAAGGCACCTAAATAACCTGCGCCTGGGGCTGAATGTCAGTGTACGTGCTTAGCTTAGGATGGAGGGCTTTGAGGGGGCGGTTCAGAGCATCCATTAACTGGGTAAGGAATCTCTGCTGTTGAAATTAGATGATTCCAATGAGATGGTATTTCTATGGAGGAGTGAATGAGGAGAGGAGGAAGACAAAGAAGAAAGCAGGAATGGAGTTGTACAGCATCTTGGGTTATTATAAAACAGCTGGTCGTGGCAAATATTTGTGGAGTGATGGATTATGAGTCAGATATATTTCAATTAAAAGACAGTATAGACAAAGGTAGGCTGGTAAGGAAGATCATTTTTTTATTTCAAAAGAGGAAGCTTTGATGAATTGAAGGAACTAATCAGCAAAGACAGCTGATCTCAGGATCTGAATGTGTGTGTGTATGAATTTTAACCAACTACAGAAAATATCTTAGACTTCTATTCCAAGAAAGAAGAGAGAAAAATAAGTAGAGAAGGACTGCAAACATAACTGGATGAATAACCCAGAGGTAGAGAGTCCTAGGAAGACAGAGGGAACAGAGAAAGAAAAATGGGAAAATGGAAGCAAGGAAACTCTCTTAAGAKTTATAGAGGTAAAAGCAAGATTTTGCAAGCTTGCAATAGGAAAGAAAGCACTTTTGCAAGTGAACTACAGGCTTCAAAGTTTGTGAGAAAAGGATGAAACATTCACTGGTTATATAAAAAATGAAGAAGTAAGGAAGCTGAGCATTATCGGGTGAACATTAAAGATATTATAACTTTGTTTCCAAAACCTAAGTGAACGTGTTGCCTCTGTTTTCAAGAACATGGGGAGAAAGGCAGTGGTTAATGCAAATGGGGTTATCTACATGGAGCTCAGGTGCTTATGAAATGATGAACAGATAACCTCCATCACAGGACTCTGAAAGAACTGGCAAATGACACGAGGCTTGGTAGCAAAGTTTTTCAATAAAATTCTCAAGTTAGAGGTGATATTACCGAAATGGAGAATAGCAAAGGTAATACCTATGTTTTAGAAATGTGAAAAATGTGACATGGGAAATCATAGGCTTCTTAATCTGATTTCCATTAACCACAGATCCTTGAATGAAATAAAAGAACATGGATAACATGTAAATGAGAGAAATGCATCATACCAGACTAAACTGACCTTTCCTTGATAGGATAATTCATTTTTTGAGACAAAGGAAATTAAGAAAATCATACCTGTCTAAAATTAAGTGGAGCATTTGAGAGGGGGCTACATGGGCATTTGTTAGGTGAGCTGGAAAAGGGGATTAGCAGAAGAAATGTTACAGAGAACTGGTTAAAGATAAGACAAAAATGGGGCTAGTATTGAAAGTAAAGGCATTATAAGGGAGGCACTCTCTCTGATGTGGCTGGTGATTTAAGTATTTTTTGCCAATGCAGAGGGGAATCTTAATAAACTGGGATGTGATTCAAGAATACTTAGGTTGTAATAACAAGAGTTTCTGCTGTTAGCTGAGAGTTTTTCTGAAGCAAATGGCTGAGAGAAAAGCCAGGTGACCAGAAGCCACTGAAGTGAAGCAGCCATGAAAAAGACAAATGTGATCTTAAAAATATCAGTATGTCCAACAAAAATAGGAAAGAAAGTATGCCATTGTGAAAGACATTAGTGAAATTTCAGGTGCAATATCTCAATTAGCTACAACTAGGATTTTTTTTAGCTTGCTTAGAGCAGGTGACCAGGAAGCTTTACAGCACATTAGATTTGTTTGTTCAACCAACAGTGGTTTCACTCACCCTGCTTTTCTTCACGTGACTCAAATTCTCTCCTTCACACACACGTCCCAGTAAGTCCTGCCAGCACTGCCTGGCGATAGTCTGTCACCTTTGTCCCACCTCTGCTTTGTGCATGATTTTATGTCCCAGCTACCAATGGTGACTTGACTGGGTGATGGTAAATCATAGCTGTGGAGTGACACTTCATATCTGTAATGGCAGTGAAAGTTATTTCAAAAGTGTTCCTGCCTCTCGTACTCCTTGCATTACGGGGGGGGGGGGGGGGAGCAGATTACAGTGCACCTGAGGCATGCTGGCGGCAGTGGGCTTGGCTCATTCCCACTCAGGCTTTTGCCCTTCTCCTTTTTTCTCTCTCACTCATCATATCCTGATACGACACAGCAGGAAAAAGAATCCACCTTGGCTGGCGTTGCAGACTGTTTGACTTGATGACATGTCATCATAAAACCATCCTAAAACCTTTGCTACCAAAGGTTAGTGTATGAATTTGTGTTAGCTGTTCCTGAATAACTTCACAGAAGAAAAAGACAAAGGATGTTTTCAGGTTTTAGACCTTAAACTGAGATGCTTGAGATCAGGCCAGAAATAGCTATGAAATCACTACAGATGAAATTAATGGCTGGCACAAAGTTTGGTGTAAAGGCAAATCACAGAAGATTTATCTGCAGAGACCTGGCTCTCCTGGTACACCAGGCTTCTTAAAACAAAAAGCATTAGAATAGAAGCCAAGAGCAAAACCTGGCAAAATTTAGCTACAAGAAACACAAGCCCCACCTAAGAAACGGAGGACGGTCTCTTGGAAGCAGTGATGAGCTCCCATTGCAAGTGCATGGTAAGGAGAGCTAAAAATGTAATTCTAGCTTGTATAAACAGGCGGATGATGAGTAAAGAACATGATTTCCCCCCGTGGAAGTATATCTTGTGCTGGTAGTCACAACTTCAGCGTGGATGTCATAAGGGAGGAGACAATAAAGAAACGCAATAAAAAATTACTCAAGGGCTGGGAAGAATGCCTGCAAATGAGAGGTTGAAAGTTAGCACAGAAAGGACTGGGAAGTGACTGTACTAGAGTGTGCAATTACATGGAGTCAGTAAAAGGTGCTTCCATCTAGTCGCAACACAAGATGGGAAGAGATACTTGAGAGAAGGGCAGGTCCCTGACCCCAGTGCCCGCTTATATGGGTGAACTGGTGTATACGGTGCACGGGTGGCGCAGCTATATGATCTAATGGTTCCTCTCCATCCTAAATTCTGTGAATCTTTGAATCATGCTGCAAAGACCTTTCTTCATTCAGGGCTCCCATCCCTCACCAGAAGACGGAGCAAAAGTCCTCTGAAAGGCTTTCCACTGACTTCAGAGGCTGTTGGCCAGGGCCACAACATAGCGGTGACATACAGAGGGAAGTAGTAACTCTTTAGAGAAGTATCAAATAACAACAGTGGCCTGAAAAGTATCTGTGCTTCTAGGGCTGTGAAATTAAGATAGTGAAAAGACAGATCAATTCTGTCTTTCCAACCAAGAAAGACTTGGGAAACCTCACCCCACCTATGGCATCCCTTACAGATGTCTGGGTGGCATGCTGGAGCTCTGCTGACAGGACTATGAGCAGCTCTGAGAGAATTAGCTCTTCACCTTAATTTTCTGGCAGGCAGCTTAGGACCAATCTCTTCTATACATTACCTTTGATCTGCAATTTTACGTTTTTGCCAGGGCTTAGCTCGCTGCATTGCCATTTCCTCAGGCAAAACCGTGTGGGCTCTGTTGTGCTGCACAGCTGGGAAGATGTGCTTCCCCTCTCAGCCCTTGCACAAAGCCCGAAGGTCAAAGCAGTTATGAGCTCCTCACTGGGACCGACTTGCTAATTATCAACTTCAATTTCATGCACTGTTTTTATCCATTTAGCTTCTAAAGAAAGACTTTCATGCTGTATTTAACAGAAAAATTCCAGTTCACGCTCATCGGCTCTTCAAATCTCCTTTGCCACAAGAGAAGAGATGCATTTTTCAGGAGGCTGAGAGACCTCTTTGTGCTGAGCTGTTACATTCACTGTTAGGTGCTATAGCAGCAAGAGTACATCGCATCTTTCACTGCCAGGGCTTTAAAACAGTTAGGTACTTCTACCTACTACAATACGTATGTGCCACAGAAAAAGATGAGGAGAGACTCAGGCCCAGATTTCTCCATCCAAGTCCTACMCCACAGCAGGGCATGGAAGGCAGGTGAAGTGGCATGCAGCCCCTGCTGTGGTCAGTCGTGGGAGATGACAAGGGAGGATGCCTTCTGGAGGTCTCTCACTCTCCACAGCCCTTGTGGAGAGTGTAAGCTGCTGTGTTTTTAAATGACATGCCAAATTTAGGCAACTGAACTAGGCGTCAGAGGTAAGTTAGTAAAACATGCAAGGACAAGAACAGAGACAGCATTAGGAGTCTAGTGCATCCCCACCCCATAAATTACACCAGAATTTCATCAGACTTGCTTCTTTCAAGAGTGTCTTCTTAGGACCATGCATATGACAGGACAGTCTATTTAATCCTAAGTATGTAGATGTTTTAGCCCTGTTCCCTGGGTGCACCGAGGAGAGGGAACTGATTCCCAGCAGCATTCTGGTGGATGTGGCCAAGAAAGATTATGGGTAACCTCTGTCTGGCAGCAATCACCATCCAGGCTTGTGACCCTGATTTTCCTCCATTATGTCATCAGGATGATTATTTTTCCCCCATTCTGCCTGAAGACACATTTCAGATCCAATCTGTCCCAGCTGAAACAGCTCAGCTTGGTCTGGCAAAGAGCAGCCAGAGGATTTCATTACACTGGATGTTTAACTCTGATGTTGAGTATCTGAATGAACCCTTTCTTTCTCTTTATGTCTGCAAACATAATGCAAACTCATTAATACCATCCTCCTCTACCTCCTCACCACAGCACTGCAGAAGGAGCCCTTGCTAACAGCATGATCAGCCCATAGTGGGAAAATCTCCACGGGATTTCTCCAAATCAAGAATACGAAGGGGTAGAAAGGCTCCTGCTGCTCCCAGGAGGAGCTCCTCGGGTGCTAGTGCATCCAGGCTGAGACGTCCCAGTGTCAGCGTGGGATGGAGCTAGGCTTGGAGGGGCTTGGAGCTGGGTTGTGTCTGCACATACGGCACAACGATGCTGCCTCTCTCTGGTGGGTGGTCTTTACTGGTGGTTCTTCCCAAGGAAACTTCAAACAGAAAGCATCAAGGTTTTGGCCCTTTCTGTCCCTCACTGCAGAGAAAAGGGTCAAGCAGCATAGAGACATGAATTAGCTCAGTGTCAAGGCCTCTGTGGTTTCTTATTTTTTTAATCAAACCTCCAGACTTTGGAGGCTTTAGTAAATCCTCCTATTTCAGCACCATTTCAAAGCAAAAGTAAGAGTCCTAGGGCTTACCTATGACCTAACCACTCAGAAGTGCAATTTCGTTTCCCTTAAAATTCAGACTAAACAGTTTCAAGCCTCCAGAGAATTTACCTAAGCTTTGCCAGGTTCTGAATTAATCACGCTAAAAAAAGGTAAATAATCTTTACTAAAATGACTGCCCATCCTGGTGCCTGAAAGAGAGGTGTTACCAGGGGCAGCTAAAAGCAGAGGCATAATTGCCTTGGGGTAGCACCCACCCGACACCCCACAGAGTGCCTTTCCCCTCCCCACTGAGTAACACTATTTGAGAGTCTATTGCATTCTCATTTTCTGTGTATATTACTGGGGAATAAAAGATGAAGGAGAGGCAAAGTGTGATGAACTGCTCCTGAAGATGACAGTTGAAAACTGCAGTCAATCTGCCGCAGCCCACCTTCCACCCAGACCTGCAGCAAGGGTTAACGAAATCAGAGTCGATCACAACCATCCTCTGGAGTTGAGTGCTGAGTGTGTGTGTGCTGCGGTTCAGCAGCTGTGGCCCGTGAAAGAAAGGGTTGAAGCTTTAACTGCAACAAGAAAACCTCCCCTACAAAGAAAACACAGAAGCAAGAAGGTGAGAGCTTAAACACCAGTGACTCCTAGCCATGTCTCAATAAGGAAGGCAGATTGTCTGGCCAGCATGTTGTTCAGAGGTAATATCAAGTATTGATTTATTTCCAAGAAACCTTAATTACATCGTTCAAAGTCTTGAAAAAGAAGGACAGTCTTGGAGTTATCAGCAATCCGAGACTAGGCAGTAGATAACAAAACCCATCAGTGATTCTGAGCTGTTTTAATACACTTCTTGATGTGTTTCTCAGAAAAAAACAGAAGGCAATCATCACCAGATATGCTCTTTTAATCTAACTAACCAGCGCTATATGCTGGCATCAACTTGTTCCATTACCTCCTTACATTGTTGAGGCTTTATGCTTCACTTATCTGAACAGATGAGCGGATAACCTCTACTTCCAGAGCATCCTTTGGATTTTTATGGTGTTTTGAATTAGTGATGCAAATCTAATTTTGCTGAAACAGACCTGGACTCCATCACTGAAGGAGCGCTTTCTATTTAGATTAACAAGGCTGCATTGTGTCACTGCCTGATGTAAGGTGCAGAAGTGCCCAATTTATCAGAATATTAAACGTGAGAGCCTGTTGTGGTTTCTCTCTAGCCTACAGAATGTGCATTTGCAGGTCTACAGCTGAACTCCTTTCATCAAACACCTCATTACCTTGGCAAAGTGAAGGGAAATAGCAACTTAAATACTTCAGGAATATACTGGTTACACATTAACCCATGAGTCTGTAGCTGTAAGAATCAGACAAGCACCACAGCATATCTTTTGTTTAACAGAAAATCAAACCAGAAAAAAATACAGTCCTGTTGAGTTTGGGATGTTGCTCCTGACAGAAATGAGTGTGAGGTAGGAGGATTGGTGTTGGTAAGGAATTCAACCTATATCTGTACTGAGGTACCCGGGAGCATTTCTGAGGTGTGTGCTCCCACTCTGTGTTGGAATGAGACATGGGCATGTGCCACCCACCCCCTCCAGTATCTGGTGTCCCCAGTGGGTGTGTGGGCTGGGCAAAAGCTCTGGCATAGTCTGAAAAAGTCTCCCATCTGCACTTCCAAGGGAATACGATCCCACAGTATCCCACACACTATCCCACTGGCCAATTTAAACAGAGACCAAGAAATCAAGGTTTTCTTTCTGGCTGAGTAAAAAGCTTTCTGAGTGACCTTGTAGAGTTACTTGTTCCTTTGTGGCTGGTCCATGTTATATAAATCAATGATGTGGATAATTTTTATCTACTTAGCAAACATGTTTGAGGTGGAACAAATGTTGGAAATTACAGATGGATACTCCTATAGGAGGAAGTACCTAAATACGCAGGAGCAATCTTTGGGGTCTTGCAAACCAACATGCCATCCCTTGTAAGGCTCTGTCCATTTGCAGTGGGATTGCCAAAGAAAGAACTAAATTACAAAATATCTCTGTGCAGTGGGGAAAATGCATAACCCCCCTGACACAGCGTGACAAGGAACAGGATACAGGTCTATTGAGGCTTCAGAACTAATGTTTTAGCTGTAAAACCCTCCCCTTCCTCAGAGGAATCATTACAGAGAAGTTCTACACATCTCAAACCAGAAAATGCTCCCAAATTCATCTGGAAAGCCTTTGTCATTGTTAACATTTTAGCTGCAACCAACAGGGAATGGTTGCCAACAATCAGCTGAGCAGCTGCCCCACCGAATGAAGAAGTTGGGTCGGATGGCAAACTCTGAGTTTGTGGCTCATATGCTGTAAAGCCCTGCTGTGTTCCGGTTTGATATACCTGCTACAATGCATAGGAAATGACAATGCAGTGGACTGCTGTGTGCAAACCCAGAGCTGTTATGCAAGACTTGCTTTTCCAGAGAACTGTAAACTTAAGTGAACTGTGTATCTTCTCTGTCTGTTGTTGTTTATGTGCCTATTGATTTGTCTATCCATCCATCCATCCATCCACCCACCCAAAAGTAACTCACAGCTAGAGACTTCTCAAACGCTGTACAAGTGTTTCCATGTCCTTATTTCCATTCTCCCAAGAGTTATTATTCTGGTAGTTCACAAAACTCTTTGTCAGTCTCTATAAAGTAAAGAACTTAATTGCGCAGAACAGATAGTTATTTGCTGGTGGCAGTCTGCCTACCAGTTAGGAAGATGGCCAAAAACTACCAGCAACTTACTTTTGGCGTAAAGTTTGCAACATAAAATGCAGATTTTTATTTCACTGGAACAAAAGTCACTGCGTTTTCAAAATGTGTCTTCATTTGTATGTACTGCTAATCACCCACATAACCAAAGGGGAGAGCTACTGCAGCAAACCATATGGGGCTATAAACAACAGGAAGGAAAAGGGTCTTCGTGTTACAGAAGTGATGGGAGTAGGTATAGTTGAAGGCCCTTTGTTGCTTCTAGTCTGCCCTACAACAGACTCTATAGGGATGCAAGGAGCAGAGGGGATCCTCAAAGATACCCAAATCCCACTTTAAATCCCAAAGTTCCTTACCGGTGCAGAAACATTTTAGCATCCCAGGAAGTCCTGCCTGCTCCAGTGAGCTTTGAAGACCTGATCTTGAGGGTCCTTGGCCCAGATCCTTAGACGCATATAACTCCCACTGAAATGGGACTAAACGGGAGTTAGTGAGGTGATGAAGTGAACCTCTGGTGTCAGTTCCTCATCTTTACTGTCTAACTCAAAAAGGTATAGGGACATAAAATCGGGGCACTACCAATCGCAAATCATGTGAGATCAGCGTTGGAGGCCAGACCTAAGGCAGGCAGATCTAATGATGCATCACTCAAAGAGAGTGGGCATTAAAATATTTTTGATCTTTGAAGAGATTATATGTTCATACACTTGCATAAAATAGTGTCTTAAAGGGGATGCAATTATTTTAATGATGTCCCTAAACTGGATCTGGGCAGGTGCAAGTGGCAAGTTGCCTCTCTGCAAGTGCTTCAGACCTTTCAAAATAATATATTTTTTGCAATTTTTGATTATCCTGAGAACATTAACTCAGTTGGCATCCTGGCAGATCAGGCCTGAGTAGAGTAAAATCTAATGACAGTAGAGGTCGAACAAAGCGGTTAGCAATTTCTGCTTAAAGAAAGGAGCCCATGGAAAGATGCAGTCTTTTTTTTGGTGGTGGCTAAAGATGCATTTGATCCTTAGCCAGGCTTAATCTGTCTGTGTGGGGGATTTCCCTCAAGACYGGTTTGTATTATGCAGAATTGACTAAGCGTGAGCTGGCTCCTCTTCTTTCTTGTAGCTGGTGTGATTTCCATTTGTACCTATCCTGGGCAGAGGTACAAGACTATCCAAGCAGCAGCACAGCTTTTCTTCACTCATTTGGTCTAAGTGCAAATGACTGTATGAAATAAAAAGTCAGAAGAGTTAGGCCATATATCACATTTTGTTCCCAGTCTTAAGGCTCTGAAGAATAAATAAAAATTATGTTTTCTGAAACCATGACTCTTATCTCAAATGCCCAAGATGAATTTCTCTGTTCCCTTCCTTCCTCCCCTACAGCATTTTGGGCTCAACTGCCTGAAATGTTTCTTATCTCTGTTCCTAAAATGGACCGTATCTCCTTCCCGCCTCCTCTTTCTCACAAGCACTCACACAGCCGTCCCTCTCCGTGGCAGGAAGCCCCAGAGGGGTCTGGTCTCATGACGATTGGCAGAAGAATCAAGTTGTTTAATTTCTGGTCTGAATTCACTGCTGGCCCTGCTTTGACGATCTCTTGAGGTTCCTTCCAACCTGAATGGTTGTCTGAGACGACGAGGGGAAGCCCTGAGCCTCTGACCAGCCTATCTGCAGGGAAGCAGTCAACTTCACAAATAAGTTGCAATCACGCTCCGGCATTAACTGAAACTGTGCATGCAGATCATTGCGCACAGAAAGTGCAGGCAGAGGCGCAGCTGCCTAAAATCTGCCTTTTGGAAAGGCAATAGTGTCAGCCCTGAGAGAAATGTTGCCTGGCACCTTGTTCTTGTCAGTTCTTTGAACACAGGGAGAGCTGCCTCCATTGCAGTCCTGGGAGAGCTGCAAGATGGAAAGACATACAGGACTTCTCTGAAGTCAGCGACATGTGGATTTTACTGCAATACAAAAATCTGGGAGTGGTACTGGGTGCTGTAGCATGCATGCTAGAAAATAAAAGTGGCTGAGGGAAACAGCCCACTTGTAAAGACTCATAACGCCCCTGCATCCAAAGCAGTCAGGAACACATGCACAGAAACCACTTATGCTGTGGAAAGGAAAGCAAGGAAAACAAATAGCCTTAGGGCTTGCTTTCATACAGTTTAGAAGCAGACTTCCTGTGCGATAAAGGAAACTACTGTGGAGTTTACGGTTTGATCCTGACCTCCTCATACCTCCAGGTTCCCAGGGACTTCAGCGGTGATTTGCAGAAGGGACCAGCTCCTCTGCCACGGCCCAGGTGCCTACGTTTGCGTTATGTTAATTAACGCATTCAGCACCAAGACATTTTTCAATCACCTGTTCTGCTGATGGTATAAATATTAAGTCAGAACTGGAAAGGCACCAAACTAGCTGTGGTTCCCTTCGTTTGAGGATGACCCGTGATTCCCACTCCTGTGACAAAACATGGCGTTCAGTAGAAGACTGAGAAATAGGGTTATATCAAGTCATTGATATAAAATCCTTTTAAACTCTTGTTAAGATTTGGAACTGAGAAGCCAATTTAAATTCATCTCATTTCACCCATTGCTGATTTTATTTATGCAGCAATACTTTCAAATAATATTTAACTGGCATGCAAGCAATATATGTGCAGATGGTAGGTGGGTAGAAGGATAATTTATGACCTAGAGCAAGCTACAAGCCAGCTTTACCAGTTGTAAATGATGCCCTATGTGTTTCAGACCTTTGACACTTTAAACTCTAGTTAACATATATGATGATTTAGCCCACAAACCAATTCCACCCTGAAACAATGCATTTCCTTGATTAAAGGGTTTCTTAAGGGAATATTTAATGTATCATATAACAGTAAAATCCTTTTACTTAGCAAATAATTCCAGATTTCCAAAATTGCGCCAAACCAAGGTTGTACTGGCAATCCCATATCTGCTTCATAGGAACCATATTTCTCTTTTTTAAACTAGATTTTTAAAAAGTAATAATAAAATATTGGAAATGCAAACAATGCATAGAATAAAAATATTCAAGCCTTTCTTGGAAAAATAAGACGACCGTATAGGTATCTGGACGTATTTTCAGGTATGTGGATGCATGCCATTATTTCATGGAAACCAGGATATGCAGCACTGGAAGGGATCTCAAGATGTTTTCTGAGCTGGGTGTTCCCAGACTGTGGGACGTTTATCACTGATGATATATAAAGCTGTTTCTAGGATGTTCATGAAGGCAGCCCACCTCTTTGTTGAGATACACCCATCCATGGAGGCCATTGCAACAAAACCACTAGATAATGTAAAAAAAAAAAGGGCAACATTAAAGATACCAGGAGTGTGGGAGAGTGGTGGGAAAGTAGAGAGCATGGCACTGGGAACTTAATTTGAATTGGGTGGGTATATGTGATAAGAGGAGGATAAAAGGCCAGAGGCAACTCTCTTGCTCATGACACTGTTGCCACACCAGCAAATTTACCCAAAAATCTCTTAGGAGACTGGTCCCTAACCAGTTCTTAGAAAACCCAGTGAAGATGATTGCTGTATTACTTTAGCTTTTTTCTTTGTAATACATTTCCTGCTGATGCCCTCCTCCTCAGAGCTTGACGCAGAAAAGTGTGATGCAGGGGATTCAAACAGGTTTCTCTGCAAGAGCCTGCCTGGATTGCATCAATTTTCCCAGCTCTACTTGTGCACCACCAGTGAGCAAGTGAGTGCAGCTGGTTTGATCTCTGTGCAATGGCAGAAATGGAGGTCTTCTGACCAGCCCACGTCACGACTCTCCGTCATCTTTGCCCCAGGCTCTGTTTCAGTCATGTCACCGGATTCAATGCCTACACTTCTCAGGGTTGGAAAACTGGCTCAGGTCAGTGTGTTCCCCAGAGGTGCCTCAGTTTACATCTGGGCATAGTGATATTTAAATGCTATTATGTGAGTCAGCGGCTCTGTACACATGCTTTGCCTATGGAGGAGATACCAGAGTGACAAGGTGTGCAACACCTTTGGCACGGGGCGTGCAACAGCAGCAGCAACCCCAGGCCTTAGTTGGTGCTTTGGAAAACCCATGGCATGTTACCCTTGCTCCCAGTCAGCTATGAGATATGATACACATCCATGTGGAGGGACAGGACCAACCACCATAAAGACAGACACAGCAGGAGGTCAAGCTGATCATTCAAACCAGACACAAATGTTTTCTAACCTCTGCCTCTTTATCCTGTTCTCCTTGCATTAACAAATTTCTGATGTCCTTTTCTCTGCTATTTTAGTCACCATCTGTGTCTATATTTTATTTAAGCACCTAGAGCCTTTTTTTTTCTTTAAAGAAAACTGTATTAATATCCAAGCCTAACTGAGGGTTTTTTTCCTGGATTTATTTTCTTTCACTGGTTTTTAAGTATAAGCCTCAGCCTCACTTCCTCCTTTGGATTCCCTTTCCATCCTCCAACCCTGATGTTTTCAGACATTTCTAATTCTTTGCCCTCTTAACATTTTGTGTTGCATCTATACATACTGAACTGGAGTCTGCTGGCAGTACAGCTACATTTCTTAACTACATTTTGCAGACCATGTAATATTAGTTTATGAGCCATAAGCTGAAAGCTGCTGCAGTACCCTTTTCTCTCTGTTTTACTAACAGCAAAATTTGACTCATTTGCACCTGAGATTGTGTGTGTTACAAAACACCATGGGAGCAGAGCTTGTCAGAAAATGCCTGTGGCATCCAGAAATTAGATGGAACAGTCTTTTTTTTTTTTTTTTAAAAAAAATAAGTAATTTCCAATCAGTTTTGGTGCCATGAAGGCTTTACCCAATTTACGCTGTGCACCCGTTATTTCACTCAGACCCACACGTTTTCAAAAAACCCCATTCACAGAAATCTAGGGATGGGAATGCAGAGATCATTGCTGGGTGCTCCTTGGACCTGAGGGAGGTTGGCAGCAGCTCTCTCCATAAGTCAGCCTTACTGGAAATGATGGCCAGGCTCTTGCCAATGATGGCAAGGCTCTTGCCTTGTCCTCCCCATGACATAGCAATCCAGGAGGCAGAAAAGCCAGTGTCACTCATAAGCCCGTGTTCACCGTGCCCATCCTCAGGTGGTTGCCGGAGGTGAGATTGCTCAGCTCAGCAGCTGCCTGTTTTTTTTTGCCAAGTGGAAACGGGCCCTATGGCTTTCGTGCAGGCAGGCTTTACCTTGGCTATGTCCCTTTAAATCAAAGCTTTTGCAATTCAGTAAAAGCAAAGTATAAGTACAATGAAAGCCAGGAGTTCCTTTCAATATGGAAATGTTTCCCCAAGTGACTCAAATTAAATTTCATAAGAAGAAATCCATAGTTCCATGAAATTTATAGATGCGTTATAAAAAAGAAGTATATTGCAGGTCACTTGATTTACTGTTGATTCTTTGGGCAGCACTCAGCAGAGTAAAGGAGGAATGTGATTTGGAAATACACTGGAGGGGATTCAGCAGTATGCTGGCAGCATCAAGTTTCATCCAGTTTGAGGGGATTTTCACTCTCCTTGGATACTGTAACTAGCTGGGCTTACTATCAAATTACATTTTGCTGGATCTCCTGTAAATCTGAGAACTAGTGAAAATAAATGCAAATATAGGGACTTTTGCCTCATTTGCGCTCCCATTAAGCTTTCAGTTATTCTGACATAATTTGTTTCTCTTTTACTGTCTCTGTTTTTATGGGTTGTATATGGAGACCAAAGCTTCTATACTGCAGGAGGACACACGCAAAAACAGTCCATAGGGGAGTAATCAGAAGAGTGACATTATTTGGGTTTCAAATGAAGACTTTTTTCTGTGACCAGTTACTCGATCTATGCAGGCGCGGAGGCGAAGCTGTCCTTAGGTGTTAGGGCTAAAGCAAGGCTATGGGAGTTTTGAGTATATCCGGGCCCTTGGTCAACACCTTGTGTTTGAAACCAGCACACCTCCACCTAGGAGCTGCAATAGGCTCATGTCCTGTGTGCTGGGCACAGCATTGGACGCAGGCACCAGCAGGTTACACGGTAGGTATTGCTGTCCCGTATGGTGTAAACTGGCATTAAAGATAAGTGGGAGCCTGGGTGACTCTTCCTGCCCACTGTGGTGGATGCATTCAGGGGAAAAAAAAAGAAAGTATTTGTCATTCATGGAAGGTACCTGAAGGTATCTGTGTCAAGAATGAAGATTATGGACAAAAGGTCCTTAAGAACTGGTACTGTCCCAAGTTACGTCTACAAAAATGGTGCAGATACTTGAGTATTGGCTCTTTCCACAATCCAGAGTGGATGGACTAGTGCTCCTTGTGAGCTTACCATCACGTTAATATGTATGTAAACATCTATCACCCTGGAGCAGACTTGTATGGGCTAGTTTGGGTAGAGAGAGCAAGTGATCATCTTCACTTGTCTGACCAGATACATCCTCCAGCATCCTTTCATTTTTACAAATGCTAGAGAATTCTCCAAGCCTTGCAAGCCAAGCCAAGCTCACAAAAGGCAGGCTGAATGCACCCTGGCCACAAGGACCACCCTGTAACTGAGGCACTATGTATCATTACCCCCTGTTTTCTCTCCTCCTCCACTGCAGATTTTGTAATGATGCAGTTTTGCRTAGCCACTTGGACCACCTCTCCTCCACACCTGCAGCTGGACACATGGGCAGCAGACAAACTGGTGGGAAGGACATTGTCAGTGAAGAAGGTGTGGTTACAGTCTCACTATTCCTTGGATCTTTCTATTATTCCTTCTACTTTCCCTTCCATCACTCAGATGGGAAAATATTAGTGCTTTGGAGGCAACTGCAGCCACGGGAATGCCGAGCTTCTATTTTGCCTCTACAGAGTTCCCTAATGAACCTCAGATTTACCTGAGCTCCTTGCTGGGAGAGTAAATACGGGTCTGTCTGTACTCCATTTTCATTAAAAAACTCTCCTGCAATGTCATCTGCAAACAGAGAATGGGAGATAAACTGCACTTTAGAGTTTCAAAACAAATGATCAACTGTGGCAGACAGGAGCATGCACGTGGAGCACGTGAAGGCAAAGGACCAGGAAGGGTGTGAGAGATGGTAAGACCATAAAACCAGCAGCCTGCCTTTGCTAGAGAGAAAGGTTGGCTCCCACAGAGCCAAAGGAGTCTTATCCTAGTAATTGTACACAGCCGTGCTTGCTTAACGTAGCGTGCAAAAAAACATGCAAAAGCAAACCATGAAGCCTGCCGCAGAGATATCGGTAAGTAGACAATTGAAAAGGCTGGGTGCTTGTTAATGTTTAACAAGCGAGTCCTCATCTGACTCAGTGGTGTTGAGCTTTATTTATCTAATCCCTAAATTCACCAAGGGAAAAAGAACTCTCTTTATTAGCCTACGATAAATAAGTAAAGAGGAGGACCTGGAAGAATCTTGCTAAATTTATTCTGTTTAATAGTAAAGGAGCCTGTTCTACATAGCCTTCCCTTTATGAGATGAAGCAATATTTTAGAGTGATTTAAGCAAATCTTCTTACCTCAAATATGATGGTGAAAGAGGTAAAATTTGTCTATCCTGGGGTTTGCAACTGGATTTGAGAACTGTCTTCAAATTACCGTTTCTGCCAGACTCATCTGTGGTGGAACCCGGGAACAAGTGAGCAGGCACCTTTTTGAGCCAGAGTTAGTTTAATTTTAGACAGGGACTCGTAGTTCAAATCTAAGGCCAAACCATACCTTAATGGAATATTGCTGTGGGAATTTTGTAGCTTTTTTAGCTACTTTTTAATAATGAGACTTCTGTCCTATTCTGTGCAAAATATAGGCTTATCCCTTCAACTGAAAATATTTTTTGTGGAATTCTACTGGTTTGTTCTCCCAATTTAGGCAGCAGGGCAAAGATACCCTCCATGTGGGATGACACCAAAATCCTGGCTGATCAAAGAGTTTCCTCCAAACAGTTAGACAACGAGTCTCAACCAAGTCTACTGGAGTAGGATCCAAAGCATCGTATTCGGGGCTCAGATTTTAGGGTTTATTTGAAGTCTCGCTTTTATGGCACAGCTCATGACAAAGGGAGTGTCACAGCTGTTTATAGCCATGTTTCATAAAACCCATGTCAAAAGCGGGACCGCAAATGATCTTGCTTGGAAACAGTCTGTGCTGCGGGACACGATCCCCTGCGAAGCAGGATGGAGAAACCTCACCCCTGTCAGAGGGAGAATCCTCCATTCCTGATATCTGCTTTAAGGGGGGGTTATAAAAGACGTTGCACTTAATGAAGCCGGGAGTGCTATTTTTAGGCTACGGCACTAGGAATTCTGCTAGGTTTGTTTAATACAGAACAGTCATTTCCTTTAGAAATCCTTGGATGGTTTTACAATCTGACTGCCCCTCAGCTAACGTTGGGGGTTTTTTTTGGGTTCTGACTTTCATCTTTTCTGGTTGCCATGGTGATAGCAATACAAACACCTCTGAAGGATGAGCTACTTCCCTTGGAAGAAGAACGTCTTACTGTATGCATGAGGACTGCAGAAATGTTTAACGTAATTTTGACCGCATGGTAAGCTAGTTTGGTGGGTCATAAAGCAGAAAACACCATCTGGGGCCAAGGTCGTGTCAGCTCCATCGAGGGAACATTTTATTTTATTCTCTTCCATTCTGAAGACCACATTTTATTTCTCACTCAGGCCAAATCAGGGGTATAACTTATGAAGAGTGTTTTGCAATCTAAATAGCTATTTATAGATTAAGCAAGTGGAATATTTACTGCCAAAAGAAGTTTCTCCTCAGATTCAGATCTAAATCACCTGATTATATACTTTCAGAAAAGTGTTCCAGCCCTTTATCCTTCTGTTCATAGTGTTTTCCACATAGGAGGGTGAACAAAACAGCCCCTCTGGAGAGGACTGATAGCTGTTAGCACACACCATAAATGCAATTCCACATCTGATGAAACTGGGAGAGACTGTGCAAATAACTTGATCAGAGATCAAGTTGACCAGAGCCCAGAGAGGGCCCCTGCATGGACCGCGTGGTACCCGGTGCCATGCTCAAACTGCTTGAACACAACACACTCTGACAGCAAATATGTAATACAAAATGCTGGTCTCCAAAGCAGCTCTAACATGATCAACAAAGATCTTGCAATGTCCCTGGATACCAGATGATACAATGGCAACATTCCCGCCCCTGGAGTCTTTGCAGGGTTAAAAAATCTCAAACTCTGCTTGGCGGTGGGTTTCTTCTGGAGCTTCTGCATTACTTTCCTGTGGGAGGGAATCGTTGGACTATACTTGTACCTGGAAAAAAAAAACCAAAAAACGTTTACTGCAAATAAATATTCAAGTTGGAGTCAGGAGAAAAATCCTTGCAATACAAAGAGAGGCAGCCTCTATTGTAATTTAGAGTCAAACCCAGGATGCTGTAACGTCTTTTTTTCAGTGTGTAAAGAGTTAAAGCAATGTGTTTTCAAATGCCCCTGGCTGCAGTCTCACCTCCTCCCACTTCGGGTCCCTGCCCTATATTCTGGCACTGCAACTGGTGACGGAAGACTCTGCAGGAAAACAGAAAGAGCAATATTATTAGCATTTGGAAAATGTAAGAACAAACTTCATTTCCTTAGGGAATCGCTTGAGTGACACAATGGAAAAAAGCCCGGGGGCATGTCTTCCTGCACCCTCTGCCTCCACCACCAGTGCAAAGGCCCCTGGGCTTCCAATGGAATTAAGTCTACATTTCGTGTTGCACAAGCGGGGCATGTCTTGAAGAGATCTTTCTTAATCATGAATATGTCCCAAATCTACCTGGTGCTATTCAGTAACAGGGAATTAAGTTCACCCTGTGCCCAGTTTGGCAGCAAATATTCTTCATTTATCTTTGCAGTTCTGAGATTTATAATTTTATAATAAATTCTAACAAAAACTAATAAGTGAAATGTTTTATTCAATATTGTCTCCAAGATAGAAAAAAAACCCTGAAACAACATTCTTGGATATACGTACATGTAAGCATAGACTGTATATTACTACTATATTTACTGCCTGTATTACATCGAGGTAGATATATAGGGTAAAAATGAACATGCTACTCAAAGGTTTAGAATATTTTGAAAGTAACTCTAAAGGTAGCTCCAGGAAGGTTTCAGTCTGGCATTGAAGTACTTGTAAATCTCCTTATATATTTGTGAAAATGGCAGTTAGAAGGTTGCTTTTTTAAATTTACTTGGCAAAAGTTTTAATAGCAGCAGCTGTCCAAACACGCTGCAAGACCCCTCTACACAAATATACAACATCTACTGAATTTTTGGATTGGTATTTTATTTACAAGCAAATCCAGTTGCTCTTGCACTCCCGTCACATGCTGCATTTTACAGACGGTTGGGTTTTTTGTTTTAAAGAGATTTTGGGGTTTCTGATAGGGAGAATGGCAAGACTGAAGTAGAAAAGAGAAAAATTGATGTGTCAGTGCTCAACACAGCAGTTTTGTAATTAGCATGAGTTCACTGCTTTTTAAAGATCCACAAGAAAACTAATACAGAGAGCGCATAACAGTTCAGGGCACAGAAGTAACTCTGATTTTGTATGCATGCAAATATTTGAGAGCTGTGTTACAGCAGTACAGCTGGTGACTGTCCCCAGTTTAACCACGCCAAAGGCCACCTTCGCCGTCAGTCTCTGCCCAGTGCTCCTCATCAGCTTTTGTGGCCCCAACCCCAGAAAGCAGCAACCCATGTCCCCGGGCATGACACTGGCACAGCACCGAGACAGCCCTGCACAGGGGCTTCTGCTGCATGCTCATCCCCGGTACAGACCGCGTTTCCCCTTCTCTGGCCAGCTCTCCTCTGCCACACGTAACCACTAATTTGGGGGAGGCAAGAGGGGCCAAGTCATTTGCACCCTGTCTTTGATGGGCTCCTGACTCTTAGCTTTGCCAATGGGAAACACAAGGTACTGGAAGGTTGGTGGTAACTAACTCAGATGATATCTAGACCTATTTAGGTGTTGCTGCATCTTTGTGAGCCTTCCAGGACAAAGAGGATCTTTATTTAATGAGTGCTTGAAAAAGGCCTTGAGACAGGGCTGGATGTATATGAGTGTTGAAATAGTTGTCACTTAGACTATGCCCTTCACACTGCTGCTGGGACACATTGAAGCAAGTCAGACCGTCACCAACTCAGAAGTACTGGAGTATCCATGCTGGCTAGAAAGGCTCCAGGCTGCTCTGAGAAATTGGCTCTGGGAATCAGCTAGTTTTAACACATAGGGCTGATTAAAATAATTCCCTCTGATATTCACATTTCTGTCTCTCACTCAAATGCTGGCTTTGGCAGAATTTTTTTCAGACCTTAAACTTTCATCTCAGTAAGATGTACTAACATGATGGGAACATTTTGCACCTGCTGGGGTAAGCAATGACTAACACCAGCCATGCTACAAATAAGCACCATGCAAAAATCCCTACTGACATTCTGCTGCTGTTATTGGCTCCTCTAATTCTTACAACCTTTTTACTATCCAGTCATACCATGTATCTTCTTTACTATTCAGCCATACCATGCAACCTCTCTGCTGCTTTAGCCCAGGCCCTCAATAATTGCTGTACTCAGGAATCTTCCAGAGCTGAGAAGGGCTGCAGACAAGACCTAGAGCCTGGTGGTTACCCTGGGAGTTTTATGGATCTACTGGACAGAAAGGGACAGAGTGGATAAGAGACTGTGTCCTTCCACTGATAAGGGCCCTTAGGTTTCCATGGTGTGACCCTTTGGCAGCAGTGCTCCAATGATCCCTCACTCATACAGCAGCCCTTGTGCCTCCCAGCTGGAAATGCTCTGTCTCTCACAGCCTCTTGTACAGTGGTCTGGGGAATCACCCAAGATCTCTTTTTTGGTGGGCTGGCTGGTGTAGAGCTAGTCCTGTGCATGCAACAGGAGGGCCCACACTTAGGCATCTCCCAGGGGATCCATGGAGTGAGATGAGGCTTGACAGAGACTCTGGTTCTTGGACAAATGTAGTAAGAAAATAACCAGCCTATTCCCCCATTTTCTGAGGGGCTCCACTGAATCAGCAAGATCACATCCAACTATTCCAATAACCACTAAGATCATAACTGCTTTAGGAATAACAGAAAAAATGAATTTAAACAGGGAAAGGGGGAAGGAGAAATGCTTCCAGAAAAAACAGGAAGAGAACAAAGCAGTAAACTCTGGAAAGAGAAGATGAAACAAGTGACCCAGAGTCATACAAACATCAGCTTTAGTCAGTCTGTTTCTGAGAAACTGAGAATACATGTGGTCTAACTCCCACTAGACATGAGTGGTGGGTTTCACAGGAGGAATGAAAGCTCAGTAAGAAGTAGCATTAGGTTTAAGAGTAAATTTTCAGACTGAATTAAAATTAAAGCATTGAATCGTCTCCCAAAATGTCATTTTGCCCCCACCCCACTGCATTTCCCACACTGTCATCCAAGGTTTACCTTATTTGAAAGCAAGAGCTGTCTGAAGACCATCAAGTAGTCAGCTTGGTGGCATTTGAGCATGGACTAAAYGTGATCCTTCACACACTTTTCTTATCCATGGAGCTGAGACTCAATACTTTCAAGGAAATAAAAAGATTTACGGATTAGACATCCATGTACGTTCCCACTCAGGTAGCCCCGTGTTCCCTCTCAGCCCTGTCTCGGCTAGACACCTTGGAGAACAGCGTTGAGGTAACCATGGTGACAAGTGCCTTAAAATGGTTATAGTCATGATCACTTAAAACAAACAGCTGCGTAAGTCTGGCCTAATCCTAATGAGATCCTCCCAAGTCTGGCAACCTAAAAATAGAAAGACAAAAAAAAGAACAAACAAAAAAAAGCCATCCACCTACTCAAAATTAGTTCTGTCTCAAAGAAAGGAGAATTTGTGCTTTGCAGCTAGATCTAAATTCTGCTTCTCCACGAGACAGGGCCTTTGTGTCACAAGTTCATTGTTATATTTTTAGACCCAGACACTGAAAGGTGGGGCCTGAATATAAACCTCATTGTACTTTGGCAGCAAACAGGAAGCAAATGATACCTTGCAGAGGTCAAGCTCAATTTGAGTTCTCTGGAAGGTTGGGGTTGGTTTGTTTGTTTGGTTGGTTGGTTTGGTTTTCCCAGACATTGTAGTTTTCTCATTACCTTCCTTCACAGGAAATTTTTAATAGCTCTTCATGTGGCTATTATGGTTGTCACAGTGTGGAGGGGTTTAAAGGCTTTAAGTGACTTTCTGGAAGAGCATCAAGGTTGGGTTAAATAACCACTCTGCTATTTTAACCTGGGTCTTCTGCTACTGCAAGCCCAAAGTCATCCTTTGTGGGTCAAGATGTCAATATCCGCAGCTGCACTTTGCTTTTGAGAAAGGTGCTTGCACACCTGTCAGCACTTGCTGTTATGAATAAGACAGAACTGTACGGTACAGAAACAAAAAGGAGAGATTATGCAAGGTCTGGATCAGGCGTTTGTGTGCAGGACCAGCTCCTCCTTACCATGTACTGGCAGTACAGCCATGTCTCTGGCTATCTAAGGAGCTGTGTTTGTGAGGGGATAGTGTGTTTTCCTGTGCTCCTAGCATCCCACCAGGATCCATCCTCTTTCCACCTCCCAGCTCCATTTATATATTTCTTATGTCTTGAGCATACAAGAGGACCTTCAACTTCCCATGTGTGAAAAACAGTCATTATAATGAGGTGTTGATATGTTTGGAGCACTACCTGCTACTATAATAGAAATGATTAACAGTGATAGATCATTTTCCACGCCCACATAGATAATAACATCTCTCCTGGGATGGCTGACAATCTAATTGTGGCAGAATGCAGGGAGGCCTGAAGCACATTTCATTAGTAGTTATTGACCGGGGTACTCTGTCTCGTCCTTAAAAAAAAAAAAAAAAATCACAAAAACCACCTGACAGGAAAAAGGAAAAGCGTGTGCAGTACTTTTTAAAAATCAGCGCAGACATAATTAAAGATAACAATGCAGCAGCAAGTCGGTGCAACCTATCGGCATTCTCTTGTTCCACTGTGCACGACAACATATTTTCCCCAAGAGACGTTTTTGGAGGTGCAAAAGTTCACCTGCAGCCTGGTAATTCACTTTGAGACAGGACTGCGATCACTTAATGGACTCTTCTTGTGCTGGCTGCTATGGTAACTGCTGCATCATGCTCTCCATAGGCTTGTTTTCGGAAGAGAGTGTAAACTGCGAGAGCAAATCTCAGATGGGTTTGTTACTGGAATCAAAATCCCAGGGCGGATTTGCAAGTCTATACGTGGTCTTGGCCCACTGTGCTCTCCTTTTATGGCCATGTTTCCTCATTTGGCTTAATTTTAAACCCAGGCCTTCAGCATTGTGTGCTCAAAAACACTTCTTAGAATTGAAGTCTTTTGGGTTTGGGCTGGGTTGGAGGCACATGTGGGAGTGTAAATAAAAAAGCACAGAGAAAATCCTAAAAGATGAGACAAACAGAGCAGAGATTGGGTTAAAACACTCAGCCCATCTGGCCTGGTCATCAAGCTCAAAGGCTGCAGAAGCCAAGCCCTCTCCAAAAACAAGCAAAGAAATGTCCTCAGGAGCTGGGAAAAAAAGCTACCAAGTCTTAACCAAATGTAACCAAATCAGGGATGAATAGGCAAACAGTCTGGAGCAATGATGCAGAGACCTGGGAGTGGAGATTTCTCATCCACCTCCTTGATGCAAGCTTTACCATGAAAGGTGACATTTGCCATCCCCTGGCTGACCTGTCTGCAGAGAGGGACAAGGCTGGGTGTCAGGTCCAGGGCAGGATTGCAGTGAGTGGGAAAAGGGAAAGTGCASGGAGAAAGAAAGGGAAAAAGGCAATGGGGGAAGGGACAAGAGAAAGAGAAGAGACAGAAAATGAAGGTAGAGGTCAGCGATCTGCTAGAAGCTGGCAAACATGTTCCTGCAAAAGGTTGGGTAAGTCTGGGCTGAGGTCAGACTGTGGGAGACATGCAGGATAGAGGTAATAGCAGAGGATGCAGGTTCATGTCTGGGCAGGAAGCAGACTTGAGAGCTGGAAGGGGCCTCAAGAAATCAAGAAGGCTAATCCTCTGACCACAGTGGGACCCTCCCTGTCAGGGTCATTTCTCACAGATGCATGCCTGACCCATTCTTAAAGATCTCCAGCAGCTGATGCTCCAGGAACTTCCCAGACCTTCCACTGCAGTGGTTCACCTTCCTCTTCATTAACATGTTGTTCTCAGAGCTAGTGTGAACCTCCCCATTCTTTCCCAAATGAATGAGAACAGAGTGATCGTATCTTCTTTTCAGCAGTGTTTGAAGACTGTTTATTCTATTTCCCTGGGTTCTTCTCTGGGATGTCTTAAAATATAACGCCAAAGTATTGCAGCTGATGCCTTACCAATGAGCTTCAGAAGGATTATTTCATGCAAGCTATATTCATCTCAGGTGATTTCAGTATCATGCCAACCTTTTTTGTAACAACATAATGTTCCTGACCCACGGTCAGCTTGTGACCCGCCATTACATTCACAAGTTCCTCTCCAAAACTGCTACCAACCAATTTTCTGCCACTGTATAATCATATAGTTGATTATTCTAGCCTGAGTACAGTACCTTTTGTACCTACTGAATACCATTTGGATTTTTCTTTTCAGACCATTTCTTCAATTTGTTAAGGTAATTTTGAATTTTAAGTCTTTCCTCAAAAATATTTGCCATCACTTTGATCTCCAAATTTAATGTGTGGCCTTTTGTCGTGGTTTAACCCCAGCTGGCAACTAAGCACCACACAGCCGCTCGCTCACTCCCCCATGGTGGGGTGGGGGAGAGAATCGGAAGGGTAAAAGTGAGAACACCCGTGGGTTGAGATAAAGACAGTTTAATAGGGAAAGCAAAAGCCACGCACGCAAGCAAAGCAAAACAAGGAATTCATTCACGACTTCCCATGGGCAGGCAGGTGTTCAGCCATCTCCAGGACAGCAGGGCTCCATCACGCCCAACGGTGACTTGGGAAGACAAACGCCATCACCCCGAACGTCCCCCCTTCCATCTTCTTCCCCCCAGCTTTATATGCTGAGCATGACGCCATATGGTATGGGATATCCCTTTGGTCAGTTGGGGTCAGCTGTCCCAGCTGTGTCCCCTCCCAACTTCTTGTGCACCCCCAGCCTCCTCGCTGGTGGGGTGGGGTGAGAAGCAGAAAAGGCCTTGACTCTGTGTAAGCACTGCTCAGCAATAACGAAAACATCCCTGTGTTATCAACCCTGTTTTCAGCACAAATCCAAAACGTAGCCCCATACTAGCTACCATGAAGAAAATTAACTCTATCCCAGCCAAAACAGCACACCTTTCTAGTCTCTCATCTATTTTGTTAATGAAAATACTGAATAGACATGATTCAAGACAGACCCTTACAAAGCCCTATTGAATCCCTCCATTTTTACATGGATTTAAGGATAACTGCTTCCTGGAAAAATGCAGAAGAAAAATAGGAGAATGAAGAAGAAAGTGGGAGTATGTCAGTTAGTGTGAAAAATCTGTTGGGGGGGGTGGTAAAGTTAAATATGTAGGGAAATGGACCATAGTGGAATACTACTGCTTAAAGCTGTAAGGTAAGAGACAGAAGTGAGTGAAAGGACTAAAACTAACAGGCTGAAAATCAAGGGAGTCATAACTGAACTGATGGGTTCCCACCGCATTTGATAAAATCAGTGGATCAAATCAATTTTTTAAAAAATCAATACAACCTTCAACAAAATATAGMACTTATATGTGGTGACTCTTAAATCAATCAAAAAGAAAACACTGTTTAAGAATAGGCAGACAGGTGGTGGTGGGCTAGTCCTACATCCAAATCAGAGAGATCTGGCAAGGGTAATAGTGCTGGAGCACCAGTTCATGCAGGACTGGGTTGTGCTGTTCTCTGATGCCTGCATCTGCAAACCACTCCAGTTACATCCACGGGACAAGCCCAAGGAGAAGGCAACATGGTATGAGTAGGTGTCCAGTACAGCAGAGGGCAGGAGAGTGAGTGACTGAAAGTCATCTGATATTGGGAAGAGGGCCCCAAGAAAGCTGTTTAATATTCAAGGATCACCTYCTCCAAGCTCAGGAACGATGCATCCCAACAAAGAGGAAGTCAGGCAAAAATGCCAGGAGACCTGCATGGATGAACAAGGAGCTCCTGGACAAATTCAAACACAAAAAGGAAGCCTACAGAGGGTGGAAGCAAAGACAGGTAGCCTGGGAGGAATACAGAGATATCTGAGCAGCCAGGGATCAGGTTAGGAAAGCTAAAGACCTGATAGAATTAAACCTGACCAGGGACATCAAAGGCAACAAGAAAAGCTTCTACAGGTACGTCGGGGATAAAAGGAAGACTAGGGAAAATGTGGGCCCTCTCTGGAATGGGCCTGGTTACCTGGGATATGGAGAAGGCTGAGGTATTCAATGACTTTTTTGCCTTGGTCTTCACCAGCAAGTGCTCAAGCCTCACCGCCCAAGCCGCGTAAGGCAAAGTTGAGGACGGGGAGAATGAAGAGCCACCCACTGTAGGAGAAGATCAGGTTTGAGACCATCTAAGGAGCCTGAAGGTGCACAAGTCCATGGGAACCAATAAGATCCATCCGTGGGTCCTGAGGGAACTGGCAGATGAAGTTGCTAAGCCACTATCCATTGTATTTGMGAAGTTGTGGCAGTCCGGTGAAGTTCCCACTGACCGGAAAAGGGGAAACACCCGTTTTTAAAAAGAGGAAAAAGGAAGACCTGGGGAACTACAGGCCAGTCAGCCTCACCTCTGTGCCTGGGAAGATCATGGAACAGATCCTCCTGGAAGCTATGCTAAGGCACATGGAGGACAGGGAGGTGATTCGAGACAGCCAACATGGCTTCACCAAGGGCAAGTCCTACCTGACCAACCTAGTGGCCTTCTGTGATGGAGTGACTACATCAGTGGACATGGGAAGGGCTACAGWTGTCATCTATCTGGACYTCTGTAAGGCCTTTGACATGGTCCCCCACAACATCCTTCTCTCTAAACTGGAGAGABATGGATTTGATGGGTGGACTGTCCGGTGGGTGAGGAATTGGTTGGCTGGTTGCATCCAGAGGGTAGTGGTCAACGGCTCAATGTCCAGATGGAGGTCGGTGACGAGTGGTGTCCCTCAGGGGTCCGTATTGGGACCGGTACTGTTTAATATCTTCATCAGTGACATAGACAGGGGGATCGAGTGCACCCTCAGCAAGTTTGCAGGTGATACCAAGCTGAGTGGTGCGGTCAACACGCCTGAGGGATGGGATGCCATCCAGAGGGACCTGGACAAGCTCAAGAAGTGGGCCCGTGTGAACCTCATGAGGTTCAACAAGGCCAAGTGCAAGGTCCTGCACCTGGGTCGGGGCAACCCCCAGCATCAATACAGGCTGGGGGMTGAAGGCATTGAGAGCAGCCCTGCTGAGAAGGACTGGGGGGTACTGGTGGATGACAAGCTGGACATGAGCCGACAATGTGCGCTCACAGATCAGAAGGCCAACTGTATCCTGGGCTGCATCCAAAGAAGCGTGGCCACCAGGTCAAGGGAGGTGATTCTGCCCCTCTATTCTGCTCTGGTGAGACCCCACGTGGAGTACTGCGTCCAGCTCTGGAGYCCTCAGYRCAAGAAAGACATGGACCTGTTGGAGCAGGTCCAGAGGAGGGACACAAAAATGATCAGGGGGATGGAATGCCTCTCCTATGAAGAAAGGCTGAGGGAGTTGGGGTTGTTAAGTCTGGAGAAGAGAAGGCTTTGAAGAGACCTTATTGCAGCCTATCAGTACTTAAAGGGGGCTTATATAAGAAAGATGGTGGCAAACTTTTTAGCAGGGCCTGTTGTGACAGGACAAGGGGGAACGGCTTTAAACTAAAAGAGTGTAGATTTAGACTAGATATAAGGAAGAAATTTTTGACGCTGAGGGTGGTGAAACACTGGAACAGGTTGCCCAGAGAGGTGGTAGATGCCCCGTCCCTGGAAACATTCAAGGTCAGGTTGGACGGGGCTCTGAGCCACCTGATCTAGTTGAAGATGTCCCTGCCCATGGCAGGGGGGTTGGACTAGATGAACTTTAAAGGTCCCTTCCAACCCAAACTATTCTATGATTCTATGATTCTATGATTAGCCGTCAGCAGAAAATGATGGAGAGCTGCTTTTCTCCTGGCTGCTGCATCTCTGCAACCTGCCATGTGTAAAAGCGGGGCTTTCAAAACAGGATCAGTGAGCATAGCCCTGAGTAAGACAGGCAATGGAGAGATAGCGTGGTATATCTCACATGCTGCCCTCCCCTGCTGCCCCTTTCCCAGCTGAGGCTGTCAGCTCCTGGGTCTGCTGTGGGTTTGAACATCAGGCCTTAGCTAAGCTGCGGTAGCTGGGACGTCCTGACTGTCCTCATCACATGGTGTAAGCTATTTAGGCTTTCCGCCCTCTGTCCTGTATGATGAATCCTGAGGTGGCAAGAGCAGCCCAGTGTGAGTGGCAGGGCTGGAGGGCTGGCAGGGATGGACCACCACGATGAGGTCTTCCTGGGGTGCGTCACCACATCTGTCACTGGGAGGGTGCAATGACAGGTCACCAGGCAGGCATTAAGGTCATGGGTGGGGAAATGAGCATCCCAGTGTTCCCAGTAACATGCACCTGCTCCTGACTGTCCCAAAATGTGTGATAACTCAGCCAGGACAGACTTCAGCTGCTTGGGCTTGGCCACACGCCATGGTCACTGATGGCAATTCACATGCTGAGCTCCTCTTGCTCACCACGCACATGGGTCTTGTTCTGATGCACATTACCCAAAATAGAAAGTCCCCTCTAGCAACATGGTTGTCTCTGGAGTCACGTTCAGGCCTCACTCAGCTCAGATCCTGAGACACTAGGCTTACCCTCCTTGGAGACACAGAGCTCCTCTTCCTCATCCTACAGGCACTGCCAGCATCTCAGGAAGCTTGCAGCCATCCAGAGCAGACAAGCTATGATAACACTCTCTTCCAGTCCATTTTGCCCATCGGCAGCTCTTCCCAGGTGCCGCCAGCAATGGTTTTGCTGCCATGTCATCCCTCTGTGGAAGCTTTCCTGGTGGGGTACAGCAGGAGACGTGCCTGAGCCCCGGTCTGCAGCTGCAAAGGAGTCTGTGGGTGCAAGAGGTGGTACGCAGGGGTGAGCAACATGAGAACGATGCTGAGCAGGCATCTTTCATGGTAGTGAAAGATATCACCGTAGCGTTGAAGTCCTTTAAGGAGTCTGCTGCTTTATGTCCTTCCAGATGAACATACAGAAAGGGACCCCTTCACTCTTGATTATGCCAGCAACTGCCCACCACCGGTTATGGCTGAAAGAAATCCATACTGTTGTTTCAGATACCTTGAACTTTCTATCATCCACTGTCCTCCAAAATAAAAAGCATATATAATTATGCAAACAAACAAGGCCTAGGCTTTTTCAGCCTATGTTTTCTGCTTTTATGCATGAGGTATACCTCAATGTACCAAAAAGAAAGAGACAAATTAGCCTGAAGCATCCATTTTTCAAGTACCTGGGCACGGTTTTCTGCAAGAGAAATATGAGCCTGAAGCCATCTGCTATTTCCTGTGAAATATCTCCCCTGTCTGACAGGGCTGACTGCTGCAATTCTGACTTCCTTTACACATGCAGAATAAAAAAAAGGCAGCTCCTGGCCACCCGCACTTTCAGCTCTGTTTACTGATCTCCACAGCTTCCTCATGAGACTCTGCCAGAAAGGCAGTTTAGCTGACTACAGGCAGTTCTCATTAATCCCCCCTAGCTAAACAAGATGCAGAATGGAAAATTGCAAAGCAGGAAAGCCAACAAATTGCATCAAAGCAGCATTTTAGGAAACCTAAGCAAGACACTTTTTGCAGCACGCCCCCATTGATGAGCAGTTGTTTCTAACAAATTGCTTTTTACCAGTCCAAAGCACACACATTTGTATGCCTGTAAGGCCATTTGTAACATCTCTGGAAGGGCACTTCCTTCCTCCCATGTCCCCACTGCTTTTTGATAAAGTCTCCAGTGCCTTCAAAACATGATTAATTAGCTGACCGAGGGCACTGACCCTTCTTCTTTCTGCCTTATTTAAATTGTTTGCATTTCAGAGGAGCTAATAAAAGGCAACAGTGGCAATGCTGTAAGCAGGAGTGAAGCTATGACGTTGCTACTGCACTTCTTAATGACTCCTTTGGGCTGCTCTTGTGTTCGAAAGCACAGCAAGAGGGATGGGAGGCCCCTTTTGCCTCTCCATTCCCCTTAGCCAATACTGCTATGGGGGAAACCTTCATCTCGGCTGGTTGGGCAGCTGGTTCATTTACCTGTTTGCGTAGCTTACTGGTGAGATAACATAGGAGGAAGCACGCTGTGGCTGCTATGTTGCACAGGCAGCCCAGAAGGCGGGCTGGGCTTCTGCCCTGCGGGAGGTGGAAGAGCAGGCAGAGCCCTTGGCAGGTACCCCCGACATGGCCGTGCTCCACTGACTCCCACCGAAACGGGGACTCTCCCCTCTGAGGAGGGGCGACAGCAAAGACTGAAGTGTACAAGCTAGGGTCTGGCTCCATTTCATGGGATCACAGGATAATAGCTGAGGTTGGCAGGGACCCCTGCTCAGAGCAGGGTGAGCTACAGCAGGTTTCTCAGGGCTGTGTCAAGTCAGGTTTTGAATATCTCCAAAGCTGGAGACACCACAACCTCTCTGGGCAACCTGTGCCAGTGTTCAACCATCTTCATAGTAGAAAAGTTTATTATGCACAGGAGTTTCCTGTATTTTGGTTTGTGCCCATTGCCTCTTGTCCTGTCACTGGGCACTACTGAGGACAACCTGGTCCTGTCATCTTTACTCCAACATCAGGTGTTTATGCATATGGATAAGACCCCTCTGAGCCTTCTCTCCTGTGGGCTGAGCAGTCCCAGCTCTCTCAGCCTCTCCTTGTATGAGAGATGCTCCAGTCCCTTCATCATCTTCGTGGCCCTTCATGAGACATTGCTAACGAGGCTGCTGGTGACTGGCAGTTCAGAGCTCTCTGTATTCTGCCTTCTGATCAGCTCCTCTTTTGCTATAACCACTCTGTCAGGCTGGAGGAGCCCGGCTGAAAATTGCTCATATGTTGATGTCTGTATGAAAGATCTCCCAGCCCATGCACATGACACTTCCCTGGCAGCATGCCAGAGTCGGATCACTTGACTTACTTTTTGTTTTCCTTCCTCTGCCAAACTCACAGACTCAGCAGCCATGGAAATACACCCTCCAAGGCATGAAGTCAGGTTTTTGGTAAAGACACAGAAATCAGTGTTCATTGCTTTATTCTCGTTTTGGCAAGTGACATTACCCGTTGCTCATATCCCCTACTACCTGTCTCCACTGGCAATATAATGAGCAGGGAGCTGGCTCCCTATGTGCTCAGAAACTCATTCCTTTTTTGAGCTTAAGTGTTGCAATCACTGAGGCATCTAAGTCAGGCAGTTCTTATAGATGCCTTGGAAACAGGTGGGTGATCTTTCTATGCTTTATTTCAGTAGAAGTAACCATGCTTCCTTCTCCTTTATCTTTCTTGCTTTTTTTAAGTTGTAGTTTCTGCAGAGCATGTCTTCTACTCAGTGTTAGCCTAATATAATAAAGAAATCTGTGGTGATATGGTATTATGGGATATATAAGATATATTAGAAAGATAGATAGACAGATAGTTACATACTTACGTACATGCATGCATACATACATACATACACACTGTGAAGACTAGCAACCAAAATACAGGTTCTTTTTCCCTTGAGATATTCCTATTAGGGGCACCCAGAGTGACTTCTTCCTGCCTTTTCTTAAATGAAATTACCTAAACAGGTTTCTGAATTTGTTGTCTTTACAGAATAATGGTCATGAACCAGGGGCAGCTTCAGGACCTTCCAGGCTTCCTGTAAGCCGTATCTGCATTGGTTGCATCATCCATAAATGCAGGTGTGCAGGGAAAGGGGCAGGATGAAGTCGCACATTGCTGAAAGTCCAAACAAAGCCAAGTCAGACTGATCTTCTGAGAGGATGTAACTTCATGGCATTCACGTTCCAAAGTTTTCAGGTAAAAAAGGCTTGGCAATTTGGTAAATAGTGTAATAGCCAGGTAAAATCCTGATGGATTTTCCCAAGCTTAGGAGAAAGAGGGAAACCAGAATGGTTATTTCAAGTAGAAAGTAAATCCCATACTAGTCGATCTTTCTGATGGGAAAGGAAATTATTATATAGACCTGGCCAGGGATGATCACATATTCCATCAGAATAGTTTCTGTGGGCAGAGACCCACAAACCTACAGTATGAAGGGACAGATGAAGAGACCACCATGCCCGCTGGAAGGATTACAGTCCACTGCTTTATAGCTATATGCTGCCTTGCCAACCCGTCTGAAGTTACAGCATTTCCGTAATCCACGTAATATACTGAAGAGTAATTAAGTTTGAGTAAAGCAAACAGCAGTGCGTGTGACAGCCGTGTGGTAAGTGCTTGACTCAGATGTCTACCACAGAACTTAAGTTTCTCATATATTTCTGTCCTCCTCAGTGAGGACAACAAGCAAGGCTGGAACTTATTGGTCAAGGGCTCAGCGGGGCTGTGTCAGGATGACTAAACCCTTGCCCTGGCTGTGGCACCAATCCCTGACTAATCTCTCCATGCCTGAGGTTTCAGTCTTTCCGATTGCTTTGTTCTCAGGAATCGCTCACAGCAGGAGAAGAGTAATATTGTTTCTGGAATTGTTCCCCTAGACTTCAATTGATCCAAGATTCGGCTAAATGTGTTGTAAGTGATATAGCAATACAAAAACATGAGGAAAAGTGGGAAGTTGGTTAAATTTGCTGCAAACAACTGCTGTCTGCAGCCTGTGTGCACTGACAGGGTACGGCACAGTTTCTGACAGGATGGATTGGATGCGTCCTCTCATTCTGCAGATCCAGGTCAATGAGTCTTGTAGCATAAAGTGACACACATGTTTAGTTGTTTTCAGGAGCTAGATCTTAGCTGTGATACTGGAAATGCTCAGATGACTGTACTATTATGTGGAGCCATATAAACAATGAACTTCATGAAGAAGTCCAGAGATCTTGGAGACAGAGTGAAGCATAGCACAAAACCACTCTTGGATGTCCTGCTGCTTATAGACTGTGTCCATTCAAGCACAGCAAAGCCTCTCTTCCTGGGTTAACTGTTATTCTTTAAGCTCTATGGTGTTACTTGGCTTTAATAATTAACTCCACTTATTGATATAGCTGTTTCGGTTTATTTACTTTAAAAACTGGGGATTTTTCAGACGCTTCTTGGAATAGCAGCTCTCTAGCGAGCTGCTTTCAGCTCAGTAAAGTGTAGGGTAGTCGGTAGTTTCCAGCTAAATGGGCTCTGAGCTTTGACCGACTTTTGAGGGACACTTTGCCATACAAGTAGCAGCAGAATTTGTGCGGTGTTTGTAGGCTCACCAGTCCCCATTTTACAGTATGAAGGTTTGTTGGCTGATATTTCCAAAGCTGTGGCAGTAGGAGAAAATGCATAAACTTGACCCTTGTTTTCTTGTGTGCACATGACGTGTTCAATAAAGTATGACCCAAATTCAGCTGTTACAGTACACAAGCTAAGTACCCTAAAAGTAACTAAACCTCACTCTATTTCAGACCAAAAGAAAGGCTTTTGAGCCAAAGAAGTCTTTCCAAATGGAAATTGTCATAACAAAAAATGTGACCACTCTCTATAAACATTGTTTGTCTGTGTTTTTGGATCATCACAGCTATAATAACTCTACTAATAAATTTTATTTTGCATTGTAAACTCTGGCGTCAATTTAAATCTTGAATTGAGATGCAGATCCTGGAGTGAGTTGAATGTTAGCTGACATAGGGAATGTTTCATAATGAACTAATGCCCATCAGTAACAGCAGTTACTGATTTAGCCATATGATTAGCTGCAATCTGTGGGGAACTACCTTTCAATAAGTAACTAGAAAGAGGATTTAAGCCTTTGTTTGTGGTTTGTTTTGCTGTTATGCACTAAGGCTTTTGATTTTCCTCCCCCCTTACAGATACCAGCTAAAACAAGTCTTACTTTGACAGTTGCTTATTTCTTTGCAATGCCTTTCAGCACACATCTGGGAATGATAGAGTTAAAAACCAGCAGTTGTATGGGGGGCAGCTATTATGCTGACTTTGTTCTTAAGAGTTCTTTGATATTCTTAATGAGATATGAAGAAATACTAAAATAAGAAGCAAAACTGTTCTGAATACATTCCCATCCGCAGGTCCCCCTAGATTCCTCCTGCAATATGGGAACGCAAAGAAGACACTGAGTCTGGGCCATCAGACACCATTATGCTCCTCTGTTATGCAAGAAAATGATTGCAAGGCATGTTGATAAGGAGATCATCATTATACAATTAAAGTGAAACTAAGTTGGTGTTTGGGAGCATTTAAGCTGCCATTAGAAACTGAAGCTCAAGCTAATATCATATTTCAGCAATGTTCTGACATAAGCCCTGAAGGAAATTGCCCTAAGTGAGTTTTGTCTGGATCTATATGCTGGGATATACAATAGAGCTGATTCCTGGCATTGCGAAGATGCAATGCCAATAACATATGCAGAAAAAGATTATCTCTGTAACAGAGATAATTCTTCTATTTGAGCCTCCAGCACCCTTCTACCTACCTTGCAGTAACTTCTAGCCTAAGCTGTATCAGCCACGAGCAAGAGAACTTCCTGCATTCACTCTTGCTTGAAGCAAAGAACATTTCTTTCTGAAAATCAATCCAATCTTGATTTGGAAATTGCCAGTGATGGAAGAATCAACCACAAGCCTGGATAAATGTTTCCAATGGTTAATTATCTCTGTGGTTAAAAAACATTCCTTACTTCTAGTCTGAATTTGCCCAGCTTCCACTTTCAACCACTGGATCTCATTATATTGTTATCAGCTATGTTAAAAAGTCCATTTTCATATTTCCCCTATCCATGTAGGCATTCACAGGTGGGATTCAACTTATTCAGCTTCAGCTGTCAAGCGCTCACTGTATAATCTAAATTAATTCAGTAGGTCCCTTTGCACTCAATGCAGAGAGACAGCCACCCCTCATTCACACTCCTTGCTGCTGGCAGGCACATCTACTTTATGTGACATAGCTGGGCATTGATGCACCTTCCCTCTGCTCCTGTTTGACATTGTATGTGGACCCTGTGCCTGGATGACTCTTGCTGTGACTCTTCCATGTTTGGCCATGCACAGAACAGAGGTTTTGTACAGGTGATGTCCCTGATAGGGCAATTACACCTCCAGGTTCTTGTCTAGCCTCCTTGAAATCCCAGATATATTTGTTAGTGATCTGATTCCTGTGGCCTGCCCGCTCAACATTTACTCTGTATCCCTCTGTCTGTGTCAGGTTTTCTCATAACTATGCAAGTCTTGCAATGACAGCCAAGCTGTCTCCCACATCCTTGCTAGTTTTTCAGTTCCAGACTGCTCAAGGCCATTTGATGATGTTGGGCCTGCCATTGCCTATGCAGTGTCCCCCTCTTTTCCTCATATGCGTGTCATAGCCAATGAAATGGTTGATGAAGAAAGTTAAACTGGCAAATTTCAGGGCAAACGTGCTGTTCCAGAAAGGATGACTGAGCTTCCTCTTGAGGAAAGAAGCATGATTTCCTCTAGTGGAGTCCTCAACCCATCAGTTCCCCAAGGCTCTCATTTTCCAAGAACATCAAGAGCTATTGGAAGAATTTCCATCTCTTCCCATTCCACTCTGGCCAGCTCAGCACTCAAACCCCTTCCATGGTCTGCTTCTCTCCTCACTGAGAAAGCAGGATGTTTTCTAGACTTGTCCGCTTCCATCTTGCCATTTCTTACTGAGCTAAGGGGGAAAGAGTGGTGTCATTCCTTGACTCCATTAACAGGAAACAGTGCTGTTTTAACATCACTCTTGCAGATTCACAGCAATTCCACTGAATCAGATCGCTAAGCCAGGGAATATCTACAATAAGGATCTGAATGACTCTGGAACTAACATGTCCAGCTCCAAGTAGCATATTTTTGCTTTTGCAAAAATAAAATTTAAAAGGTGAAAACAGTGAACGGAATAGTAGTACCACAATGAGAAGAAATAACTCAGTGATGAGAACTTGAAGGTTTCTACCACCTGTGTTCTCAGACTGATGTGAACCATTTATACTTTTAGTCTCAGAGATACAACAGACACTGGAACAAAACACTCTTTATGCATGGAAGAATCTCCAGCCCAGGAATGTTGAAAAAGATTAGCTGAGGTTTGAGTCCTTGTGAGTAAACAGAGTGGGGTCTACAAACCACTGGTGTGGTAACATCGTGTTTCACCCAGTGGCTAATGGCAAGGATTTCCGCTGTAGTGACAATGTGGCCCTTGAGACCCCACTGGAAACGTGCTGCTGTTTACAGAGGAAATCAGCCTGAATCAGTGAGTGTGCTTGTGTTTATGTGTGTGTGATCACAGGCACAGCTCATGATGGGTATCACGTTAGCAGAGTACTTTCACCACTGCTCATAGAAGCACAGATGTGCCAAAAGCTGTGATCCAGAGGGAAAACGTCAAAGGCTGAGTGAGAACAGTTAATCCTTCACGTCTATCCCGTCTTTTCCACTGTAATTGCCTGCAGGAATGCTGCCTATCACCAGCTGTGGCAGTGCGTGTAGGCGAAAACTGAGCTGGGGGATCTCGGATCACCACAACTCCCTCCATGAAAGCTACTGCACCATGATGGTAACATCCTGCAGTTGTCACCAACCCAGCCTGGATTTGCATTGCAGTCAGATGCCATGTGCAGATGGCATAAATTGTGACAAATCTCCATCCCTGTTCCCCAAACAAGTGTCAGAGCCTCTGCTCAGATGCCCACAGCGTAATATCCTTCTGGGTGGCATCATGGTTTGGTGGTAGTTCCCCAACGGGCTTAAAACAGATCACCCGGACTATTCTGAGATTTAAGACCATAAAGTCCACCAGAACTTGGATTTAGGAAGATTTTTGGGAAAAATTGAATATGACCTTTAGACCTAAACCTTTTCTACTTGATCTTCATGGTTTGCTACTGAAAGGCAGCACACTGGGCAGAGGGTTTCCCTCTTCACCCACAGAGATCTGAGTTATGGGTCTGTCCCCTCCTCACAAGAGTATTTATGCTTCATAATTCTCTGGAACAGCTTCTTAGCTTACAAATATTTGCACATGATGGAGCTGGAATAAGACATTTAAAGATTCGTAAATAATTTAGGCAGATAACTCCCATTCATTTAATGTAATTCTCTAGGAAGCATTAAAAAAACCTCAGTCAGGGTTTTTAGGGGAAATTCCTTTCTGTGCCAGAAAAGCTTTACATAGCTACTGCCAATGCTACTGTAAGACACTGTAATAAGACTGTAAGATTTCAAAATCATGGTTATAAGCAGGAGCCGCTATGGTTCAGAAAACTCCAGTGATTCACCAGCACTGTTGTTATGGTGAATTTTCCTGGAAAAGTACATTATTGCAACAATTCCTCTTTTTTGTCATCACAGTGTTTATTTCATTATCTGTTTGTTTTTACTGCTGGATTTTAGTTTGGCACAGAGATCCTTGTATCTAAAAAGGGTTTTAAAAACCATCAGCATTTTGAAACATATACAAATTGCATGGGGATTTTATTTTTGGCTTTTTGAGTAACATTGTGTTTTTGTACATTTTGACAGCAATGAGCAATCCTCCCTCTCAAATAGCAGTGTTTTTAAGTGACATTTCAACTTTTGTGGCTGCGGTCCACTCTTTTATAATGTGGGAAATGCCCTGCCTCTGAACTGTGTAAGTGATACGTCATGTTCTCCACAAGTCTGCTTTTTAGCAGAAAGGAGTAAACACCTCTGAGATCCTGAGGATGTGTTTTTAAAACAGTGTCCGGTACTTACAAGGATTGTGGTAACAATAGCTGAGGAGTTAACAGAGAGAAAACATCATGTCAGGAGAGAGTTGCTGAGGACAGGGCAAGAGGAGCAACTTAAAGTAATAGCATAAAATGGAGCAAAGGAAAATTACAGCTTAATTGCCCAGAAGCTGCTAGACTGCCAACTAAGCCTCATGGGGGAGATGGTGGGAGTCCCGGAGGATGAGCGGTAAACATGGGCCTGGACAAAGCACTGGAAAATGTGCTGCTTGCTGGCTACATGATAGAGATAAGATAGGTGGCCTAAAATGTCTCAAAAGACATCTGTGAAACAACTCTTGAGGCAGATAGAGAGCAGGAGGTGGTGGCCAGCCCCTCCAGACCCTCTTGTTGCTCCAGCCCCTGCCCTTCTCCCCTTTTCCCTTCCCTCCTCCTTCTGCTCACTTCTCCACTCCCTTCCTATCCTCCCGTATAAGGCCCTCTTAAGCAAGTCTCTCTGTCTGTTGTAACTCCTTCCAAGAAGTTTGATAGCATGGCGACAGTATGGGCTATAACAGTACACAGGAGGTATCAAGATCACTCATATTGTCACCACTCAACGATACTGGCTGTCACAGCCCTTCATCACCTGCAGCTTGTAAGACCACCACAACTCAGCTTAAGGTTTCCCTGAGAGAAAATGGGGGTAGGCTTTTGGAGGAGAGCCCTGCCATCATGGGATGGACAAGACATGCGGGTGCAGTGTTCTCATAACCTCCTCACTATGTACATCTGGATCTGTGCTCGTGGACAACACAGGCCAGAGTTTTCAGTTTTGTGATGGATGTTTTCAGACATCCATCAGAAGGTTGGTCCCACGTGACATGGACATCTGGGGAGCTTGGAATGAGGAAAGGTGCAGGATAAACATCCTCCTTTTCCATAAACAACAAGGAAGGCACAGAGAGGAACATTTTAAGAGTGACGTCAAAGTTTTCTCACCCAAAGGCAATCTCTCTGGGTCAGATTCCTCTGAACAAATAAAGACATCTACATCTAGTCATCCTAGGCCTCCCAGCATCATCAGGAATAATAAGCACAACTAAAGGTTGTACTTCTCATCTGTAGGTAGACATTTCAAATGCGCCATATATTCCTTTGCATTGACTCAACAGGGATCCAAGTGTGATTAGCTCAGATGTAAATAGTTGTGTTGTAGACATACAATGACAAGTGACACGGATCCTGCCTCCGTGCCTTGGTGTGCCCTGCCTTCACTCTTCACCAGGGCTTCAGGCAGTGAAGCTTAACACTGCTCCAGCTTCAATAGTTTAATTTCCCTTTGACTTTCAGTCCATTTTTGATTCATGCCTGGACTTTGTGACTTCTTCCATGCCACTCCCTATACACAGAGCATTCCTCCAGTTGAGGTTTGACAAACATCCCGATTCTTAAAACAGCTCAGTGCACACCTGCACTGCGAAATACTGAAGCTGCAGTGGCCCCACCCCGAGCAGGGTTTGCTCAGTCCTGTGGTGCACTGCTGGCATTGCCAAGGGGGGACCTCCCCTCCCCTCTTTCACCAGTTCCTCATTGCAAGCAGGTGCTGGATCCACAGACAAAATAATAAATTCGTCTCTCTAAAACTTGGAAGGTCAAGTCATTCCCATGTACAGAGTGGAAGATAGGGGGAAAATTGAAAGGAGACACAAGAACTTCCTCGTGATTGTCATTAGGTGAATGACTTCTGCCAAAATGGGGGAATAAATTGCTCTCTGTGGCCACCGAAGGTAGGATGAGAAGCAATGTACTAAAATTGCAGCAAAGGTTAGCCGTTAGGGAAAGATTTCTGAAGGAAAAGATAGTGGGGGTCCGGGTTACATTGGTTAGATGGCAGACACTCTGTTACAGTTGTTTTTAAGACCAGGCCTGAGAAACATGTCAGTCTCAGCTAAGGAGCAGGGCGATGGCTTACATGGCTGTCCATGACCTGTTTCCCATGAGTAGATAAGTATCCAAATGTGATGAATCACAGGGCAGGAATCCCAGCTCATCCTGGGGCAGGACAGGGGCAGCGGGGGGAGGTTAACATTTGGTGATGTGGTTTTGTAGCCCTGGGGAAGGTTGTTGTTTGGGTTATGGCCCTATTTGATTTTTAATGAAGTTGCTTAATTCTGCAGAGCTCACAGAGAAAACTCCCGCTGAGGTTAACAGTGGTTGAAGTTCAGGAGAGGGTACAGAGTTGGTGAAAGAGTCAAAAAACATTCAGATGCATTTGTTGCTCCTCCTTGTTGCTCCAAGAGACACTTGAAAATATAGATCTGCCAGGTGATTTTCTCATTTGGAGAACAGAGGGTTTTCCAAATATTCTTTGTCTAGTTATGAGTCGCATCCCATTCCTATATGCCACAGAGCTGTCATTTAAACAGGCTTGCAGGTAGACTGGAGAAATGAACGGTTCCCTGGGGACACAGTTGGAGGATAAGGTGAGTGCTGTCACACAACCTGTTTCCCACTCCCAGCCCAGGAACCACTGCAAGCAGCAGCTCTTCTCATCTTTTTCCTGTTTCCTCAGCCTCATGCAAATTCCTAGGTAGGTTCAAACGCTCTGTCAGGCCCTGATATCCCTCCTGACCAAAGCTGAGCCTCAAAAGCAAGTAACATTTTCATCTTCTCCAATGGCTTCTGCAGCCTACCCCAAACAACATATTGCCACAGCTAAGGTGGTAGCGGTACCAAAGCCAGGTGGGACAACATTATCTCAGATTTATCTCCATGGACTTCAGTTACAGCCATATGGATATAGATAGTCTTAACCTGGCCCACACAACACTCTCATCAGGTGTCTTAGATATCCTCTGTGCCACTGTGCTATCCCAATGAAGATTTAATGAGTATGTTTTCTGTGACAATAGGAACTTGACAACRTGAAGAAAAGAAATCTTTTCCATTCCCTTTTTCCTCAGGGACCTCCAAGACCTGTTGGATGTCTACCGCATGGGGCAGGCACATAAAAGACATCTCACACTTCCGGTTCCCCCTGACACCAAGACCAGGAGACCTTTTTGAACATGTCCTAACTCCCTTCTAGCATATTCTCAGCTTCTTTCCATGGAAACACCTTTGCTGAGTCACATCCTTGCGCTGAGCTGGGATTTGGCCAGGGGACACACCTGGAAACATGAGCTGAGAAACATGCAAGGATCCTGACCCAGCGAGCATGCTTTAGCAGGGTCTACACTTGTTCTGGCACCTTGTAGCTCTGTCAGATGGTTATTACACTACATTTCATTCTTTAGGCAGGTACCCAGTTGCTCAACTTCATCCTGCTGTAAGGTCCAGTCTGGCATGTCCATTTCTACAAGCTAAGGGGTAAGATCCTGGCACTGTTCCAGAAGGGTGTCCTCTCTGGAGGCAAAGCTGTGCTGCTTGTGTGCAGGGAATGATGTGGGATGTCCCTCGCATGATGTCAGTGCTTGACTGGACAGGGAGTCAGATTGCCACATGCCATAGCTGTCTCTGTGGTGCTGTGGTGGCTTGTGTGGCCCAACCCGCACAGTCTGCACCAAGCCATGCTGCTGCCTCCTGAGGCTCAGAAGGTGACATGGAAATACTGTGTGTGTTGTCCTGCTGCAGTAACCACACTGCCAAGATGAAGCCATTGTCCTGAGGGAAACAAAAGCCTTGGGACTGGCTGGAACAATGGGGAGGGAGGCATGCCCTAGGCTGGACCAGTGCTTTGTCCTTATGTGTTAGGGCATACACATCCTTGGATGGGTTCAGTCAAGCTCATCCACATAAAAGAATTCACACTACCTAAGTTAGTGAGCTGTAAAGATCCCAGGGACACACTCCTTCACATCACATTTTCTTGGGTATCATCTCCTGCGTGGAGGTCTGAAGCTAGRTAAGTAGAAATGGGACTTGTTTCTGCCACGTGCACAAACCCAGCTTAGCCCAAACTCATGGACTTGGACAGGTTCAAGCACTACTGTAATGATGCACCCTCCCGTCAGTCCTGCCAGGACTGGCAGCAGAAAGCCCTCTGAGAAGGGGGTGTGAAGCAGCCTCAGGAGAGGTGGAAGGAGAGGGGAGGACTAGCTAGGGAGTTGGCCGAGCCAGGCAAGTCAGGTGAGGTGGTGAATCAATGTATCATTCCCTGAGCAACCACAAGACAAATCCCCAAGTGGTTGCCCTTCCCAGGCAGGAGCGTGTGTCTGCACAATGTACGTGGATTGCTGCTGGGGGTGAATCCCCTCTCAGGACCCAGCGGATGAGTCAGAGATGACTCAGGTCTTTGTAGTCCTCCTTGCTCAAGTGGTACTGGGTAGAGGAGTGAAAACATGAAGCCTGTTTGTATTTCTTCTATGTGACTCCTAGTCTTGCTAGAAACTGTAAAAACTGCACAGGGGCATTTTTTCTGGACAAACTTGCCTGCTGGGTGCACACATTAAGCTGTAAATCCAGTCTTTCATAGGAGAAAACAGCTTCATTTATAAGTGTCCCATTAAGCAAGAACATGCTTCATTATTTGTGGGGAGACCATTCTCCTGCCCACATGTTGAGGTATCTTGGAAGCAGTATGTAGCTCTTTGAGGACCTATTATTAATTTGAATTTATTGAGTGCTGACAGATGTGCTTGGTGCTTTACGGTCACATAAGGGAACCCTTGTGGCTGCACTGTTTCAAGAGAAAACTCCCATGAAAATGTGGAAGCCCTTTTGGTTTAAGGAGGCTGAAAGACACTATTCCGGTTTTTGAAACGCTGGCCTCAGCGGCATTCCACAGCAAAGTGCTGATAAACACCAACGGGAGTAAACAGGGACTCTCTCCTCTGCAATCAGCTAGGTAACATTTGCTACGCTGATTCTGTCTGCCTGAGCTATATCTGAGGAACACAAAGATGCGGGGTACATAGAAATCAAATTTGGTTTGTTTTCATCTGTGTAACCGTGAGAAGACTTTAGCTTCTCGTTCTGAAGCCAATTTGTGGGTTGTAGGTTTTCTTTGGTCTTCTGCATTGTGTTCTCCCATCACCCTGTCCTGCCAAAGGGAATGGCATCTCCTGTGAGTCTGTGGTTGCTAAAGAAGGTTTAGTAATAGAGAAAAAACATATTCCCAAACTATTTTATTTTTAATGATACTTCTAACACTCTCTTTCAGCAGTGATGAGTCACAATTCAGCTAATGGAGGGACACTTGATTATAAAATTCTGGGTCTGGGCTTGACACTACAGAACATGGAGGAGAAGAGGCGTGAGTAAACAATACAGACTCACACAATGTAGCAGTATTTTTCTTCTTTAAAACAAAACTGACTACTCTACGTGCGTAGATAAGTTTGGGTTTCCAGGCTATCTGTTAGTGAGACTTTTTTGGTACCTTCACAAAGCAAAATCTCATGACAACAGCTTTGAGATACTGACACTACTGTTGTAAAGGCAAAGAGTGAACAGACATGCTTCATTCTTGCTGTCGGTGGCAGGAGAGGTGAGACCCAAAAGGCCCACACGCACATATGCTCTTTAAAACTACTGAGTCAGTGACACATGGGATGGAGTCTGGGAAACCATTCCACTAACTTTTTCCAGGTCCTTAAGCTTGGTGCGTGATGGTGAGGATGATAATGATTAAAAGAAGAATCTGTTATGTTTGGGGAGGTGACATGGCAAAACACTGTTGTTTTTTTTCTTTCCCCTCCCACAGGTTAGATTACACTATAGAGAAAGAATTTACCCAAAGGCAGATAATGCTTAAACCATTTAGAAATAATTAATAGACATTAGAGTCATTGCATACTACAGAAAACTGTATCCTGAAAGGCTACATAATAACTTTCCTTGTTAGAGTAAAGGATGTTTGTTTAGGCTTAGTTGGTGCTTCCGACTACCTAATTACCCAGAAATGAGGTAGTCGTGCTCTTAAGGGAGACAGAAATGCACGTTGATGAGTGCTGGGCAACACAGGCTACATAGTATTCACAAAACATCGTGTAGATATGTTGGCAAATTAGTTTTGCAGGTGGGGGCAGTGGGTCTGTTTGCTTCTTTAAATGTCTTTCTTTTGTGTTTTCTAAAATGTCAAAATAGCTTTGCATTTCATCTGCAGAATTGATTCCTTCCTTTTGTAACATCGTGCATTAAAGTAGCACCTTAGAGACAGCTGATGTCTCTGCTTGGGATCTGCAAGGACCATCGTCCTGGCCATGGCCAGCAACACAACCTTCCTTGTCACTCATGGGTGATCACCATCCCTCTTTGGGACCATGGGAGCAGCAGGAGGGAGTGGATGCTCTCCAAACACCACATGCCCAGGGCAGCCCCATAAAACACGAAAAGGCCCATCTCCTCACCCGTGTCTCATGCTCGTTTTGGCTGCCCATTCTCCCAGGGCATGGGAAGTGCCCCTGCTCGGCTGCTGGCAACCCTCGCACCCCAGGGACAGTGCAGCTGGCAGAAAGAGAAGCTAAACCAGCCCCAGCTCCTTCGCTTGTTAAACAGCACTGCGGGGGAGGAAGGGGATACATCTGCTCCCGAGGTTTTGCAGAGGAGGTTGGGAAACATGCCTTTTCCCCTGGGATTCCTTGCAGCTGCAGGCGTAACGCCCGACGGTGTCCCGCGTTGGTGGCACGGCGCAGCCGAGCATCTTTCTGATGGTGCCACTTCCTACCTCGTGCTCCTTGCAGCTCTGGCACACAAGTCTTTGTTTGGCTTGAAATGGGAAAGGCCTGTCCCGCTGAGCTGGGATGTAAACAGGGGCTTAGCTATTCAGGAGCTGGAAGCCAGCTTTCTGGATTTGCTCCTGTTGTTTGCCAAATACTCTTTATTCACGGGAAGATGATGAAAAACATTTCTGTGAGTTTGTGGCTGTCTAGTTCCTAGCAAGCCGTTAATATGAGGGAGGGGAGGAAAACCCAACCCCAAAAAACCAAAACCGTGGACAGATTACAAACCTTCTCTATAGCTTAAATAGAGGCTTGGTCTAATACTTCTAATTACCTGGAGCAGCTCTTACCATTTCCCAGACGGTTACTTAAGTGCATGTAACCACTCTAACTGCTATGCCTGTTACTGTGCTGCTTTCCTTTCTTCCTGGCTGACATGGAGCAATGAAATTACCCAGGTTTGTCATTACAAACCAGGACATTGAAGCCAGAGCATGAATGTAAAAGGCAATAAATACCCTGCTAATCTCTCCRGCAACACAGAAGCAATAGCAGTAACTCTTTGCTCCAGAAAACTCAAGATGGTGTTTATTAAGGTTTTTTTTATTCTTGGAGTTCACGTCATTCCAGTTTTTGAATATACACATACATTTGTGTGCAAACAGTTTGTACTGCTATAGTAGGACCCTAGCTTTTTCCTTGGACCCCAGGACTGTGATTGCCTGTGACTCTGGCATGTCACTTAACATCTCTCTGCGACTCAAGTCCCCATCTGTGAAGTAAGGTTGACACACTTTATTGAATTCTGGCTGTTTAGACTACTAGGCTTTTCAGTGTTAAAGGACTTCTACTTCTCTATGGTATCCAACATAATGACTTCCAAGCTTGCTTCGGGTCTCTGAGGGAAAATGTAATACAGAGAATAAGCCACAGAGCTCCCATAAATTAAAAGTTGTGCTGCCCCGACAGACAAACATGCATTTTACCTGTCAGGTGTTAGGAAGGTAGCAAATGTTGTCTCCATTCTCTTAAAAATACCTATTTTTATGATTTAYGCTGTTTAATATTTTAATATTTTATATTCAGCCTGTCCTCAGCCTCCTCAAGTACTCCTATCAACCTCAGTAAAACTTCCTCTGTTCATTAGAAGGCAAATCAGGGACGCTGAGGTGATATTTTCATCCTCACACCACTTGAGCAGCTTCCCAGTTGTCCAAAGAAAGGTTTCAAGCCAGGTTTCACCTGGCTGGCCCAGTACCCAGCAGGACTGGCATCRCAGACCACGCAGACTGCCCTGTGAGAGGAGAGCACAAAGAATGAAGATTTGCACGATAGTTGCAACCTGGATCACTACAACATCAAAATACTTTCTCCACAGATCCAGCTTTGCAATTTCCAGACACAAAGCAGCATTGACAAGTATGATTTAGCCAAATGCATTCATCTCACTCAGAGCAAGGCCCTTCTCTGAGGCTCTGAGTTGGAAGTGTATCTCAGMATCTCCAGGGAGTGATTCATATCTCTGAGGTGCTGTTCAGATGTTCCTCTCTCATTCCTTTGAGTATAAAGTAGTATGGGAAGCTCCTAACTTTGGCATCTCAGCTAGGTGAGATGACTTTGGCAGAAAATTTCCCTCCCTTTCCCTTTCCCTTTCCCTTTCCCTTCCCTTCCCTTCCCTTCCCTTCCCTTCCCTTCCCTTCCCTTCCCTTCCCTTCCCTTCCCTTCCCTTCCCTTCCCTTGCTGTTCATAGCAAGGATGCCATACTTACCCTCATTGCAATGATTTACTGTTTTTCACCTTGTCCCACTGGTTTCTTTTTTATTTATTTATGGCATTTATTTACTTAAACCTGCATTTAGATGAGAAACAACAAAAGATTGCCAATAGTTTATACCAGGAGCTTATACCGGGAGCTTATACTTACAGTATTTTAGCATTCTTAAAGAGACACAGATATCTGTTTCTCATGCTCCGGTAGCAAATTAGATCTGTTTACAAGCTACTGCTTTTATTGATATCTTGTAATGAAGACATCTGGTCTCACGGCATCAAGCTGCCTATTTTCCTTTCAGCATGGCACTTTGGTCACAGAACCAGAAATGCTCCCTTTCCCAGCACCCCTCGAAATGATGATCTCTCTGAAGGACCTCCCTGCTCCTGGGGCATCCAGCTAACCACTGGTGGAGTCCCCCAGGACCCTACTTACTGAGCGGCTTTTAGGAGCGTAGCTATGCTCAGGTGGCTTTTCACTGTGAAGGTTTCCCTCCCCATGGCTGGGGTCCAGGTCCTGCTCCCCGTGCCCCTCGGAGCGCTCTGACATCCTCTTTTCCCATCCCACTGCAGCCTGGGCAGGGAGCCTAGACTAAACACTCGCCTGGCCAAGGAAACAGCTGGGGTGTCCGTCATCTGCCGCTTGTCCAGAGCAGGCATGCTTGCGTGTGAACCCAGCACTGGCTCACGTTGCCTGCCCCTCTGCCCCTCCTACACCGACATCTTCATTCTCTCCTCCAGAGCTTTCGGAAATGGAAAACAAAGATTTAGGCTGTCTTGGATCCAGGCATGGGAGCACGGCAGGATGACGTCTATAAACATCCAGAAAATAATGGCATCATTTAACTTTCAGCAGAAGGCTTATTTATCTCTGAAGAGATTACACCAAGTGTTTCCATGCAGAGCAGAGCAATGGAGTAGATGTAAAACCATAACAGGAAACTTTTTATACACGAAAGGGGATTGTAAATTTCTGGCGTAAAGTTATGGATTACATTCATGAGACAGTAAGTCAGATGGTTCTGCTTTACATCCACTAGAGATTTGCCCTTTACAGCCATTTGGGGTAGCGACGCTTAAACAGACTGGTAAAAGAAAGTGAGGGAGAGCAGCATGTTCCATCTCTGCAAGAGCCAGCCGGTGTCGGGGGGGACAGCAGGGGTGCCCACCCTGCCGGAGAGCCCGGCTTGCCATCCTGGGACCTGCACCCATGACCGAGCACAGCACCTCAGGAGCAAGGAACGATGGCTGTGTGTAGCCTGGCTGCACTGTGTGAGCTGCTGTGTGCTCTGCGGCTAATTCTGCATGGCAAAATAAAGAATAGGATCAAGAGAAAGCCTAAATTCACAGAGCCCGAGGCTGCAGTTGGCACTCTGGTGTGTGCATGCGTGCCAGGCGTGCGGAGGGTCAGCAGCTCTGGACTGGAGAACGGTCTGGACCGTGCTTCACTGGTGGAGCAGATGCACCCTTGCCCCAGACACAGTGAAGGTTTCCAGGCAGAAGGAGATGGGTAATGCTGGTGAATAACCTTCAGGATACAGAGCTTGATTCTTATCCCATTTGCTGCGGTCTGTTAGCAGTAGGACGTGGCCCCTGGAAGCCCAGTCACTCAGTGTCCCAAGCCAGTGAGGAACCTGTCCCCAACCTCCTGCTCCAACACAAAGGTACTGAACGTACGGCAGCGACTACTGGGTTTCTCAGGCAGAGCGGGGAGCCCTTGGCAACAACATGTAAGAGGAACGCCAGGCCAACTCTACTACTAAAAGTTAAGCAGATAACAGATTGACCAGGGGATACTGGAAATACCCCAAACATGGGAATGGACCAAGAGAAGTACATTGCAAGCATCTCCTGCTCCTTTCTCTAATATGACTTCCATTTGCGTGCAGTAGCAGCAAAATCCCATCTCCTGGCATTGGGGTTGATGTATATTTGTGGGAGATTCCTGAGCCCAAACCACCCAATCCCTGTGTTTGGGGTGGCAAAAAAAACCCCAAACAAAAAAACCCAGTGATGCCCTGTGGGGCAGCAAAAGGGTGATGTGAGAAACACCATTACAATGTCTGGATGCAGGTTGAGTGGATGAAGCTTTAGGTGTTTCTGCTGAGCCATCCTGGCATTGAGGGCTCTGCGGGAGGAGGGTAGATGCGCTTCAGCTGAGACACTCTGGAGTCAGGGCAGGCAGATGCCCCATGCTTCACTCGTTGGGTGGGTGAAAGAGACAGTGAGACAGAGGCAGAGACACGAGGGGATCCTGCGGGGGTTAGCAAAGCATATAAAGAAAGCACATGCTTTGGTCTCCTTCCCAGGATATGTTCAGTGCTTTTATTTAAGAAGAACAAGGAGCCCATGTATAATGGAAATTCACAGCTATTGTAGTGACACTCATAGGCCTACTTTGACTTAGAGCTGAACGTACACACGAGAAGGTAATAAGACACATCTCCTGTCCTGAAGAGGTCGTGGTACAAATGCACACGGCAGAGCGAGGGTGGGAAGAGAAACGAAGGCCAGGCGAGCCTCGTGCCCACCCAGCCAGTGGACACGGTATAGTTGGGGTAGAAGAGAGCCTTGCTGCTCTCCTAGTGCTAGTGCACAGCTACAGCCCCCACTGCCTCCTCGGGAAAACTCCATGGTTGAAGCAATATCTGGCCTCTGAACTCCTCTGCAGCAGATGATGAGTCTGGAGTCACAATTTCGTGCACCTCTGTCCAGGCAGTTTTAATATCTGTTTACTGGAAAAACATGGAGGTAGCTAAACACATGAATTGAGCTACTTCTATAGAGTGGAAATGATACATCTACAGACCCCCTCCTGAGCACCTATCATAGCTGTACCCGAGCAATACAAGTGACTTGAGGCTTCCAGGGCCGCTTCAATTTAGCAATGGCTTATGAGCCCTGAATTACAATGTGGGAAGTGAAGGACCAGGAGGGAAAGTGAATCTTTTTAAAAGCCATTTAAAGCAAAGCCAAGCCCTTCTCTCATCTATTTGCGCTCTGGGTTAGTTCCCCAGGCCCTTGGTGTAATACTACTGTCTCTTCCCACATGTCTTTTTCAGTACAGGGCAAAAGCAAACTTTTCCCTCCTCCCCTTCACTGCAGTTAAGTTCTGTAGAGATTAGGGGCCACGACTTTTGCTTATGCAGGTGCGAGCCAGTGCAGTCAAAGGGAAGTGACTTGGGTCTTGGCACTGCTGCGATTTGCTCCGTTTGTGCAAAYGGGATCCCAGTACACAGCAGGCTTCCCACTCCTTATTCAGTTAGTGGTTTGTCCTGGGCTGACCTGGATGTAGCAAGTGAGAAAAATACTGGACGAAGCCTCGTTTAATCCTAGGTTCTCTTTTAACTACTAACCAAGCCACCTCTGTACCAGTATGTCACATTGAGAGGATGTGGACAAATATATCTGTGCTGAGGAGTGGCAGAGGCTGTAGTCCGCATTTAGAAATGCTGAGCTGCATGTTTTTCTAAGCTAGCTAATTAGTATGGGCTTGAAAGTAACGAACGGCTGCGTTTAACTGACAAGGCAATATGCCCTTCACCCATCCCTTGAGATGTCAGAATTATTTCTTTTGAAAAGCGTGCCCGTTAACTCATTTCTCTCTATCCGCTTTGATCTTTTCAATATAATCCTTTCCCTCTGCACTTCTTTTCTCYCTATGGAGGAGACCGTGAAAGCAAATCATACTGATTTGCAACCTGCTCTTCCTCCCTTGCCCACTGAGTTGCATGGCTGGGTCTTCTGTGCCAGCGGCAGCAGTCGGGGCAGCTATCCCACCTTGGTCTCATACAAGGAGCTGGGGAAAAGACAGCATTATGGTCTCAAAGTGTTAGCACTGGTGCAACCACAACAAGATGCTGTGAGAGAAACCGAACTGCTGCAGATGCCTCTGTCCTTCGCCAGGGCAGCAGGGAGATCAGGAAGAGGCAATGATTCAGCAAGTCACAATTTTCCTCCCAGGTTGTTCCCCTGGGCTCTGGATTAAGCTAAAAAATTATGACCTAGCCTTTAAATGAGAAGGAGGATAGAGTTTTCTGACACATCTCATTCGGATCCAAGTACCGTGCAACCCTGGTGCATATACACCCATACACCCAGATGCTTGTGATGTTTCCCCACACAAAGATCTTTTTTAACACTTGACAAAAGGAGGTCAGAGTCTAAAGGTAAATGATATTTCCTGGGAAAGAAAAAAAGAAATATAGCATTAAATATACACTGATACATGATCTTGCCCTTAGTTTGAAGGGCTCTCTGCAAGGGTAGGAAGTGTATGTGCACTGTTCAGTATATCCAAGAATCAAGACGTTAATTGCCAAATTGGCAAATACTACACTTCTCAGTCTTGGTAGCAGTGGCAAATCTGGCCTTGCCTAGGAGTCAGAAGGGATTTCAGTGTTTAGTTTGCCCTTGAGATATGAGAGGCATCATTTTGCAAGTAAATGTTTATCTTTTGCATCTCCAGAAATATGTTTGAAGAGACTCTCTTGCCTCCCGCAAGGGTCTGTTTGGCACTTGAAGAAACTCGCTAGCTTTGCATTTCCAAACAGGGATGCCTCTATTCTGGCTTCCACATTCTGGGAGCAGGCTAACAGTAGCTGTATTCCAGGAGTGCTGAGCACTTCTCCACATTATTTACAGTTACTGCAAGCTGCAGATCTTTAGGACTTCACAAGGTCAAGTCACCAGGACTTAAATCACTGCAGCATGGAATTACAGTCCTATTTTGAGCCACCAACATTTAAAAATTTTGCTCCAAGCCAGCAATTGCCTGCAGTATCATACCAAATTTAAAAAAAAAAAAAAGAGGTAGAAAAAGGGTAAGGGAGTAAGAGAGGTTTGGCTGTGAATACCATCACACATTGTGCACCAAAAGGAGATGACTTCAGGGATAAATGACCCTTGTGACTGACTTCCCCAAATCACAGGATGTCAATTGGTGTTTTGAAGGCACCTACTATGTATTGCAAAGGACTGATGTGAAAAAGTGCATGCTGTCCCCAGACTAAATAAGTGTCGCTTTGTTTTCAACTTAGAAAAGACAGAAAGAAAGAGGGAAAGGAAGGGAGGGAGAGAGAAAGCATGTCACAGATGAAAGCATGTTCTCAAAGGTCATGCCAGAGTGTCCTTACCTCAGCAAATGCTCTGGCTTAACTTCATAACCAAATAATCCTGCTATCTGATACAGCCTGAGAAATAAACGGTGTTCTTTAAAGCTCTTGCCCGTTTCACAGCACTTCCCTGTGACACTGTAATAAAGTAGGTTGCAGCAAGTATCTTGCATGCTATGCCTCCAAATGTACCAGTTAATTACTGAGCCCTTTAAACCTGCTAACAAGACAAGCCTTGTTCTTTCAACCTATTGCTTTTTGCCAAAAAAAAAAAAAAAAAAAAAAAAAAAAAAAAAAAAAAGTCTGTTGGGCAAATAAATCTTTCCAGAGAAAACAGATTTGTTTCCAAATCAGTCAACTGTGCTGAACTGGAAGGGAAGAAATGTTATTTTTTCCAGGATGAAAGCAAAACAAGATCTCTCCCTGTTTACCCTGTCTCACCCATTTCTAAAGAAGGTCAGTTTAATTCCTTCATTACTTTTTCCTGCTGTCTTATTTATCTTGAAGTCTTCTAGTCTTTTTCAATTTCACTGGCAAAGCCCAGCCTAGTTGGTCCAACATAGGAGTGCACTGTGCTTTGCTCTTCACAGCCATGTGAAGATGCTGAATAGAGCTGGGTGAGCTGTAAACATCCAGAGTTTTTCCTTTCTTCCCCGCTTTCTCCATGCTCCTGAAAAAACATAAATCTCAAGCGCTTATTGTTGACTTGGTTTCCTTTTAGCATCCTGTTCATTACAGATGCTCCTAAGCCTGTGAAAACAATCACAAATTCAGACTGCCCCAGCCCTGTGTGTTGTGCCATGCTGAAATACAAACCCTTGTACTGTAAGCATCTTTTAATACTGATGCCTGGGACCGAGTTTGGAAGGAAGGAATGGCAGTAGAAATATGAGGCAATATAGTAAGGCAGAGAAAAGAGCTTTGCTATCTTCATAACAGACAGCTTTTAAGCTTTAACTCAGAAGGAGCTTTGGACAGCTCTGGGGGGTGGCTACAGTTCAACTACAGTCAGTAGAGGCCATCAGGTTTGTTTACACCAGCCCGGCTAGCATGCAAGGTGTGTTTTGCATGCTGGAGATCCAAAAGGCAGAACTAGATGTACATTTCTTTAATAGTCATGGTCTGTAAGAGAGGGTCATTAGATCAGTTAGTTTGATCTCCTAGATGACATCTTAACTAAAGGAAAATGCACCCTCCTGAATTCTCCTTTAAGTGCTCTTATCGTGCTGGGTTGGTTACACCAGTTCAACCTCTTCTGCTCTCACGTACACTCCATTGACTTTAGAGCATCAGCATCTGCCTGAAGGGAGGTATATGTTACCTGCCGATATGCAGGTTTTATCGTAAAAGGCTCAGACACATGATGAAGTGCCCATACCTTATCTTCAGCCTCTTCTGCCGTTGAATTACCTCACTTGTGCCTCAGGCGCTGAGCATGCAGACGCAGCTATGGCAGCTTCCCTGGGATGCGGGGAGCTGTGAAGTGATGACTCAGGCTCCATAACCTGATCAGGTGCCTGTGCCCCAAATGCGGCTGGGCAAGTCTAGAGGCAATCCGGGTTGATGCAGTGCACACACTGAAGAAGCTAGAAGAGCCACCATGACTAAAGGCCCCGTGTGAAACTCTCCAGTGGTATGTTGAACCCACAGCTGAACTCAGTTCTCAATTTGGCTTCTATGCTCAAGGTCACAGCCCTGTTGTACTAATGTGCTACTTCCAGAACCAGAAAACAATAGGATATGATATATGGCAGTGCCTACATGGTTCCACAGCTTTGCTAGCAAAATGAGCAGTAATTTCACGTCTTCCAGGGCAATTCCAGTTCAAGTGCCAACATTAAGTGCAGCAGCCCTTGCAAAACAAACCAGCGCTCCCTCATGCTCCCCTTTGGTCACTAGTCAGATTTTATCCACTATCCTGGAGCTGCCAGTGGTTTTATTTCACCATGTTGTCCTTCATCTGCCCAGACACTGGAAGATTAGTCAAGCATTTTGCTCTTTTCTGACTTTGGTGGCACAGGAGGCAGATCTTCTGACACCCACTGTCCCATCAGAAGTGTTTTCCTTGTTTCAGTGTTTGTCCCTTTCAGAGGTGGTGCAGGGCTTTCTGAAGTTGCCTAGGTGCTCCTGCTGGAGGGAGAGCCTTACAGGATGAGATCACCTGCTTATTTCCAGGGAAGATGCCAGCCCAGGAAGCACGAGTAGTCTTTCCTGGAGTGCTGCATTTCCTAAGGGGCAACATCTCTGGCAGGGAGAGGCACATCTGTTTCTACATACTCCTGGCACGTGGGTTTCTGTTAGAAGTAATTGCCTTGGTGACACTTTCTCCATACTGGATCCTGTGATGAGAACAACTGATCCCATAGTACCAAAGCCATTTAGAAAATGCTACCTACCTCATCTTGGCTTAGGCACCCACTGCTGTGATATACGAACCGTTCTTAATGCCAGCTGATCTATTCTGCTGACTTTCACGGGAATGGATCCATGCTCCATCATCAGTGTTTTCAGTTCTCCAACCCCCTCAGACTTCTGGAGGTTGTCATTTTGAGTCATTGTTAATACTAGAAAGGATTTTCAGAAAACCAAATAAAGTGGCTGTGAAAATTGTCACACTCCCATTGAAGTCAACAGGAGTTATTTGAGTGGGAGCAGATGGCACCTGCTTTTTCTTTATAACCAGTGTTTATTCACTCACTCTAGATGCTCCTAAAATCTTTACACTGTCAACTTTTCTCTACATAGACCTAGTCCAGCCTGTGTGAAAGCAACATTTGCCAGCTGTGCTTCCAAGAAATTACACTGTGCAAATAATTACCCTAGAGGAGAACAGCCTTCCCAGCAACTAGCTGAATACTGGAGAAATGCAAGTAGTCAAAGGGCAAGGCTTTGGAGAGTGCTGCCATAAACTATCTGGTGGAACTTATTAGGGAGATATTCAGCAAATGTGACTGAGACCTCTGATTCTCTGCCAGCTGTCAGGTTTGGAATTACAGCCATAACAATTAGCCATGATTACTTCCTGATGTTGTTAAGTACAGTGCAAAGATCACCAGTTGGAGTAGTTTCTTTCTGTGATATTTAAGTGTGGTGCCAAAGAAGAGTATCAGATCTCAGGGCTGAAGACTAGTGATGGATTTGCACGTATGCTCAGGGAAGAGACAGGAGGATCAATGTTTACTGTTTATGGTTAGCAGGTCTCCCTCCAGACATGTACTGGCAGTATTTGTTAAAACACAGCCATTATTAAGTAGATAAATAAAGATAACATCCCCAAGCAGTGCCGTAGAGGCTACAAAGTCATCCCATGACTGTAGTAGTCCAGCCAGTTGCCCTGCAGTTTGACCTTGCCAACCTTAAGCTATTCCCTGATCAAAAGCATGAAGAAAAGATCTATTTTGTTGCATGGCCAAAAGGATCAAATGTTAATAAATTATTGGGCTTTACCTAGAACTCATGTCCACCATTGGAAGGCCACTGATTTAGGCTCCTAAGATCTCATAGACAAAAGTGATGAGCAAACGCCAGAATTGAAGACCTTCTGTATGAGCACCCTTGATGCCAGGTAATCAAAAGAAGTGTTTCCAGCTGATTTCCTCTGGTGATCATAGCCAAATTTGGGACAGAGCACCTCTCTAGGCAGCTTCGGATACTGGTTACTAACTGCATTCATCGGTAGTGTCTGATACCATACCCTATGCAAAGGTATTGTGATTTGAAGCAGGATTAAACAAAATATTTCAAGCTCGCTATACCTAAATTTTGTATTTCAGGTTTACGGTTTCAGTGAGTACAGGGTGAGGGCTATTTACCCTGAAGGGATTGGATAACCTCACCACAGCCAGTCTTTTCCCTCTTTGTTTAAACTCTCCCATACTCCTACCTCATATCCTCAAGGCCTTCCTGAAGACTTTGGAAAGTGGAGTGAAGATGGTGTTTGTGTGGAGAGATGAATCAGTTCAGCAGACCAGCATGGAAGACTTGCTTACCTTGTTGACCTCAAAACCTGGTGTAATGTCAAAGGGTTCACCTCGAGATGTCATGACTCCAGTCATGCCTAGTTTGCAAAGTCTAAAGTTGAGGTGTTTAAGCCTAGGCTATTGTGGTCTATAAAAACAGTTGATGCATACACTAAAAACAGTTGATGCATACACAATTACTATTTTTGAGACCCAGCCAAAAAATGTATCATCAGTAACTAATTCAATGCCTTCTTGAGTACCTACACTCCAATCACTGTGTCCTAATCAGTGTTTAGTTCCTGGCTTGGCTGCTGGACACCTCCTACCCAAGAGGTGTGATGTGGAGCTGTTCAATTATAAGCGATCGTGGGAGGCAAAATCATTGTTTACCTTCCCTGACAGAACAAATGTGACTCTTACAATCAGACTTTGGTTAAATGCTTAAGAAAAGAGCATTTCTGCCAGATCAAACGAATGCCCATGGAAACCAACCGTGGCAGAAATTAGTTTGGTTAAACATTTGAACTAATCCTCTCTGAAATTCTTTTGGCAATGTTTATTCAGCTTTAATTGTTTCATGAACACACAACAGTTTAAACAGGGCCTTAGAACCTACATCAAGCCCATACAGTTCATTTGATACAATTTAATTTGACCACTTGAGAGGCATAAACATTCTTAACATGTGAATTAAAGGTGTCTCTGGAAGGCATTCAGCTTTTCACTAAATGTTGTTAAGAAGTAGACAGAATCCAAACAGAGGACTGTTATACAGAGTCGGTAATCTGATATTCTGCTATCATTACCATGAAGCTCTTTTTCACAGTAAAAACACCTTAGACTTGAGATTCCAGGAAGAGGTGATTTTTTTTTAATATGAAAGAGTAGATGCTTTGTTCTTCTGTAATTAATGGAAGAAAAATCTTGCTGAAGTTTGCATAAGTTTGTGTTATACAAGATCTGGAGTTATACTGCTCCCTTACAGGACACAACCTGCTAAGTTATTGTTCCCAATGTTGCTAAAAATTGTGTGGTAGTGTAAGGTTTGCAAGTATACAGCAAACTGTTTGATTTTCTGTCTTCTCTGGAGACAGTGGAAATCAGTGGGTAAAAAAATAACCCTCAAATATTCCTTCAGCTCAAGCAGGAACCTTTTAACTCTACATCAAGGTAAAGGCCCAAATTTTCATTAAGTTATATTGAAGTCAAAGGCTTCAAAGACATCTCTGATGCTTTACTGTCCAGAAAGAAGTAAACAKTGTCCTATGGCTGCCCAGCAAAGTTTGTCCTAATGGAGGAGTGGGCATGCACAGCTTACGGCAAAAACCTTGTGCACATACTAGGAAGTACATGACCACCTTCACAAGGATAACACTGCCTCCAGGTTCCTGATTTCCTCTCGATTTGTCCCTGGTAACAAATGTAGGTGGAGAGATACAACTGCTTCTGAAAATCCCAAGCACCTGCAAAGTGGAGGTGCCAAAAAGTACTGACATTTATAGGGTGTGAAGCCACCTGTGGTCCAGCCTCGAGAGTTCTGGATCTGCTGAGGAGAAAGATCTTGGGGGCAAAATGCACCTTATACGTTTGGCCTCAGGTAGATTTGGCTCGGGGAGAAGAGTGACATAAACATGTCTAAGGCAAAATGCTCCCAGAACTCCCAAAAGTACCTATCCTCCTCCAGTGATTAGTGGGGGTATCTAAGGGCAATTAGACTACTGGCTTAAGTGCCTCAGCACGGGCTGAAAGACAGGATGAATCTTGGTTCCAGAGTCCACAAAAATACTTACGTAAGCCAGTGGTTACCACTTTGATTTATTATGCAAAGAGGAAGAGAAAGGAGAAAAACAGGAAAGAAGAATAATCTGCCTTCTGAGCTACTTAAAGTAAAGTAAAAGTGAAAGGACATTTGTCAGACATTTGAAGGGCAAACTCAGCATAATGCTGAGAACTGAGAGGAAAAAAAAGTTAGAAAAAAATTGCTTGTGTTCATCCCTTTAGCTGCTGTTCTCTTCTAAAGAACCTTTTCTTGCCTACTCTGGAGTGACTTGTGACACAGTTTGCTACCAACAAACACCAGGTGGGTGGCAGCCATGCAATTTGTCYGCGGAAGGATGGCTGTGGAGATGCTCCAACACAGTCCAGACTTCCTAGAAGCTCATCTAAACAAATGCATAATGACAACTAAATCTTGATATAGCAATTCTCATCCCCAGATTAGGGTCGCCATTTTCTACCCAGACATATTCTCTTCGCTCTAGACCTGGCCAGTGTCACTTGTCTACTTTGGCCAAGGAGAGAGCAGCAATGGAGTCCTTCAAGGATAGGTACAGGGTGGAGATAGAGGGATGGACCTCAGGGAGCTGCAGAAGATAGGAAGACTCTAACTTTGAGGGTCTGGGACAGCCAAGAATAAGAAGTGAATGGAAGAATAAAGTTACAGGGTTTGGGAGGGGGTGGTACAGCAGAGGTAGGATTGAGCAAACTCTGAGACAAGTGCTGAAGACATGTTGGGAAGGGCAGGTGGGGATGGGAACAGCAGGTCAGGAAGTTACAGGCTGTGGCTGGGACTGGAGGAAAAGGAACAGAAAAGTGAAGTGCTCTGGGCTTTCAGGGGTGAGAGGCTGAGGATAAAGAAATCAAAGGGTAGCTCTCTCCTCCCCCAGCTTTACCAAGAATACTTCTTATGAGCAGAAAGACATGAATGCATAGGACCTCTCTATTCTCTCCAAACCCATGACAAAGGGATRCCCACCTACAGTCTATTTTTGCTTTGACCAGCGTGTTAACAATACTTTAAGTCTCAAAGGACTGCACAGGAGAGCAGTACTACTGTTGGCCCATGGGAGCAACAAGACTAGCCAGAGGTATTTATCACTCCTCAGGGTAGGCCTGCTCTACAGGCACCTCTGAGACTGCAGGGGATATGTGCTTGCTGCTGTTAACTGCAAACTCACTCAGCAACAAAAGCACAGAGCTTAGTTCAGGCTGCAAAAACTCAAATGAGAGCTTGAGCAACTGGACCACCTTGCAGTACAGATACACAGGGGGTCTTTTTCTTTAAACACGGACTTGTAGTGCCATTTTGGATCCCTGAGGGTACCCAAGAGATCTCTGCAGCCTGTCAGATACTACATACAGGTCTTATGTGCAACATTTCCCTTTGGAAGAAACAGGTGAAAGCCATACAGGATATGTTTTGGCATCTCAGATAGTACTAGATGCCTCCGCATGAGTAAGCTGTCCTCATAGTCTCTAGAAGATTACAGCTCTACTGCTAAAAAAAAGAAGGCAAGGACTGCTGCCAAGGCCAAGCAGCACATACTGACTCCTGCCCATACTGCTTAGGGCTTGTGCTCTCCTGTCTATGCTGCTTGGTCTTGGATCTCCTCTGAAGCCCATGTGGTCTCCCTGTGAACCTGAGAGAGAAATACTTCTTTCTGCTTGTTGTCTTTTTCAGTAGGAAGTGTGTGAGATACCCTGATGCTGCGCCTCCGCTCACCTAAGTGATGTTTTTACAGAATGCCCACAAATGTACATCACATGCCTGGAGGTATGTTGTTAGAGCGTGAGTGTGAGGACACAAAGGCTGTTGGGAGTGGTGGAGGACTGCTTTAGGTAGAGGGAGCCAAACCTGATACGTTCTTATCCATACTGCATTTGGGAGGGATCCACAGGATTTTTTTCAGAGCAATATGTATCTGGGATCACCACGTGCATGACCATTGGTCAGCTGATACAGGCCACCACTAACATCAGATGACATTTCTAGCTTGAAATGAGTCACTGCCATTGCTGTCCACAGTATTCTTATTGCAGTCAGTCTCACTAAACAAACACTCAGCTGTTTGGCTGGTTGGGCAGCAAAAATAAAAAGGAAAAGAAAAAAAGTAGTTACTTAAGAGCTACTGCTTTTTGAGGGCTTGGGATTTCTATCGCTTTTTGCTGGTCAGCAAAAGCTGCTAAGCAGAACCAGAAGGCTGTAGTCCCTGCGCACTGCTGTCGGTTTGGGTTGGAACATGCTACCTCGGCGTGCATAACCCAACCGTGAGAACAAGCCTCACTGCCCTGCAAACCCCGCCGAGCCTGCATTTTAATGCTTAATGTAATTCTTGGCTCGCTGTCATTTTGGCAGCACTTCGACTGCAGACCTCAATTTAATACAATTATTAAATGTAAGATGAATACCATGTAGGATACATCAGTCATCAAATCCTAGGCTAGAGCTCTGGATCTCAAGAGGTTATGTTGCCAGTCCCCATGCACAGGGAGTCAAACACAACCCATGCTACCCCAGGTGATGTTTGTCCGACTTATTCTTAAAAACCACCAGYGACAGTAGGAGCTTTGGTAGCTCTGTAGGTCCCAGACCCACAGCAACAACACAGCGAGCCACAGTGCCCCTGTGCTCACAAGGTGTTGATCTGGGAATCAGGAGGACTAGGCATTGCTYCCCAGTTCTCTTGCTGACCTATTCGGTGACCCTTCTAGACTTCCTTATGAAAGAAGAGATGATTATATTGACTTTACCTGACAAAGCACTTGGATGAAAAGCACTTTTGATAAAGATCTACAGACTAAAAAGCCCCTAATATCAAAAGCATTTAATAGTATTATTAATAATTTAAAATAATCACTATTATTAAAATCAGATAATAACTCATTTTAATAACCTTAGAAGACAAAGCCTCATCTAATGAAATGATTTTCTTTCTTTTGAGGAGGGAACAATTTAGGAGCTGGTCCCCTTTCCTTGACATCCATAAGATTTGGGCTGCAGGTTGCTGGATGGTGAGGGAGGCAAATTTCTGCTCTTTAGTGTGTTGTTTTCACCCCATCTGATAGGACTTTAGCAGGAAAGCAAATGGGTCTTTCTCATAATCAGCTTACTAAATTCCCTGTCTGATGGAGACCCTGTAGCAAACTGACTCCAGGTAAAAGCCGATGAGCATGGTGGGAGCACAGGGTCATCACACAAATAGTCCTTTGCCTTTCAGAGTTGGAAGTTTTGCATGGCCCTGGGGATCCTAGGGGTGTTTTTAGAAGGGAGGCTTCAAATGCATTCCTGACTCCTTTTTTGAGAGCAAACCACAATTACATGGGGAAAGTATAGTGAAGGTATTTGACTGCCAGGCACTGGAGAGAAGATCTGCAGGAACATTTGCGTTTGCGTGGCTTGGGTTATTTAATCTGGAATGTCCTTTGACTCGACTCCCCTGTCCTCCTCTCCTCCAGCACACACAGAAGAATGGGGCTCTTGGGGGATTTCCATCTCCCCCATGCAAGAATTTTGCCTCTGACACGTATGAGGAGTAGGAACAGGACTGCAGCAATAAATAAATACCAACGTGATTAAAAACAAATGTATGAAGCATTATTAATGATACACTGGAGAGAATGGAAGCTTGCTATGCCAGAAACAGCATCAGGAACTGAACGGATATCAAGGGCTACATAGCCTGATGTTAAGGCAGCAGAAGGGGGCAAAGCAGTGATTTACTATGCAGACAGCAATATCTGAGCCTGCAGCCGGATATTTCCTGTTTGATTAGTAGAGTTGTTTTGAACTAGAAGGACAGATCAGACTCAGGACTATGCAGGTAACCTACCTCTGTCAACAGGAACTGCCATGTTTTCTCTTGTTGCTATTATTCAGCACACCCCCTGCCCCCCGTTCCATCATGCCTTCTATGCTCACAGTTCTTGGAGAAGTTTTGACAACCTGCAGCCCATCTGTTCTTGCTTTGAAGGCATTGCTGGAAAGACAGCTGGATTGCCTGGATGCCCAGCAAAACTGTCTGTTGTGCAGGTAGGAGGCTGAGAATCTGGTGATACAGAGGGGCTGTCGCTCTAAAAACGCAGCTCTTTGCCAGCGTTTTTCCCATTTTTGCCACTGATGCATCTGATATGCAACCACCACATGTGCAGTGCTTTACTCCARTGAGTAATTATCTGACAGCTCCTATTCTGAGCGCTCATGCAACCGCGTGTAGATGGAGAAGGAAACAAGTCATTTGCATACAGAGCAAATATTTTGTCATCACCTGCTGTTCATCCTAATGAGATTTTGCCAGACTCATTAGAATGATTCCACGCTTCTTAATACCCACTGGGATTGCTTTATTATTTGATAGAGTCAACAGTTGGCATATGCCACAGTGTCTTTGTATTCAGCTCCCTTGAAACCTCTGAAGCCAGCTAAACAAAGACAGTGAATAACCAGTTTTGTTTCCCTTTTTCTCCCAGGGTGTCTTAACGCTGACACCAGTGACTCGTAGGCATCAYGGTTAAAGGGATCTCTTTATCAGCTCACTCCCACCGGCTTCTGAAGGCAGTAGCTATCTTTTCGCTAGGGACTGGCTTGTCTCTGCATGGCTGAAAGCAAGGACCCTGAGGGTACCTGCTCCCTGCAGAGGACTGATGGGGATTTCTGTTTTTCTACTTCCCTGCTGGTTTTGAAAATCTTGTTTCTAAATCCATTGGTGGGTTTATTTTCTCTCCTGTTACTCTATCACAAAGCTATATAAACAACAGGAAAAAGCCCTAATATACAGACAGGGAAGTGATGAAATTTAAAAAAAAATTCAGCTGTTGATTAGTTCACTTCAATAAGAAACTATGGAAGATTTGGGCACTGCCCAAATTTGCACGGCCATTTTTGTGGTAGGCTTTCCATACAAGTTGGTGATCGTGGACAGAGCGCTCTCAATTGCAGTATAAACAAACTGGAAAATAAAGGGAAGTACTTTTTCTCTAGACTGTCAGCCGTAATAATCCGAGGTGTTCCAATGGCATTAGCGGAATATAATTGGTTTGGGTGTTACTTATAACAACATGGAGTAAAAAAAAATCCTGAAGTGTGATATTTAAGTTGACAGTGTCACTTTAAACAAATCCACTCTAGATGATTTTTGCTTTGGGAGTCTCCTTTTACAAACAGACCTTGCCAAGAGCCAGAGTAAACACTATGTTAATCTTAGATCAGCCTTTAATTTCTCCTACTTCCTTTCCCTTCCCCTTTCCTTTCTATTTCCTTCCAAGACAACAATATTATAGACAATTTAAATCAGACGTGTCCATAGTCGAACAACAAAATYGCCAACAGAGGACAATGAGAATAGCAATAAACTCAACATCGTAATTATTTTCCCGTCACACCACCAGTTACAAAAGCAAAGAAAGAACAACTGAGTGCTCTTAACCTGATATTGATCATTTAATTTTCTCATGCCATGTAATATTAAACAGGCTAATGCTACTACAGGGAACCCTGGCAACAATTAAGCGTAGCTTTGAAAAAGTCAGACTCATTGCAGGCTTGAGCAAGGGGGATAACTCACTATTCATGCTGATGGTAATAATTATGTGCAATGGAAATAGTGAAATTAAAGACAGATTAATACTTAGGCACGAATTCACCATTTCAGTAAAGTTCATATCTGGCCCAGTTCCTGCCAGGTTTGTGTTAACGTGATACACACTGCTTACTCAGAGCTCCTGCAAGGCCAACCTGTTGGTCAATGGTTGGCATAGGCTAATTGGGAATTATAGCTTCTGTCTACAAGGTGAAGAATTAACTTGGCAACAGGTTAATTCATGAGCATTACGACTCACATGCTTTTCATTCACACTGTGTGCTGAAACCTCATCGTCGTTAACACAGGAAGAGCCGAGTTTGAGGTTTTTGCTGTTGGGCTGGTTTTAAACTTGAATCACCTGTTGTTCAGTCTACAGAGCATGTGCCTGCCTTTARACTTGGAGATTTGGTTGCCAAAACATAGGTGCTGATTGGCTTGAGTATCCTACCTCGTGTCTAGCTGCTCCTCCCAGAGACTATTAATCTCCCATTAGTTTTGAATCATATCTGCCAGTCCTGTGTGAATACCTTAAATATAGGAGGATATCTCAAAAGAAGATTGACACCTATCTTTGGGCAACTGAGTTGCACCTCAGCATTTGGTTCCATGAATAGCTCTTCAGATGATGCTGACTGCATGGACTAGATTTCAGTTGACTACACTGGGAACTTAGACACCTGGCTCATCTGTGGACACCAAGTGCATGCTAGTTTCCGAAACACTGGCCATTGGAGTTGTCCTGCAGTAGTATGGTTGGCCTCCAGTTGCCTCCCCAGGTGCATATGTGCCTCCTGTAGATACTGTGCCATACCTGTCAACCCAGTCTGAATACCTCAGCTATCTCATGGCACCTCAGATGGCTCTTGGTATCTGTGTGTGAGCAACTTAACTGACCTCATGGAGTATATCTCAACTGTCTCCAAACAAGGTGACCTTCCAGTGCTGACCTTGGGGTTTATACCATGAATGATGGACAAGTCTGCTTATGAGAGCAAACTCAGACCTGTGTTTAATTGAGAGCACAAATAAAACCACAAAGAGTCACCATGGGAAGAGAAAGAATGGTGAACAGACACTGCGGGGTGAGGTTTTCTTCTCCATGCTTTCATGGCGGGTGCAGTAGCGGTTCCTCAGAAGCATTCTTGCTGTAAGAATGCTGTCAGATACAGAGGAAGCACAGAATTTGAACCATATGTGGGGGCCCTGCACAATGCAATCCCATTTACAACTCCATCAATTTTAGTTTCTGTTATTTCATGTTGTACCACTTTAATCTCTCTAGGCAAATTATCTTCAAAGTCCTACCCAAATTAGCAAAAGGTTGAATTTTTCCTTTCCTGATTTATATCAAGGAGGAGAGTCCTGATTCAGACAGGTTAAGAAACTCCACCTCAAACCTTCTGCTACTTCTGCAAGACTTTAAAAAGAGTTCAAAACGCTTGGATAGGTTTGCTTTTGTTTCCATTTCCTGAGAGAAGCTGGAATCATTGATGTTTGCAGTATTTCTGACCATCCCCAAATCCTCTAGCCACTGAAGGGAAGGAGGGAGAGAGAGGATATGTCAGAGAGGTCACATAATTAGACATTCCCTCCAGGAAAGGATCTTTAGTGAAAGAGAAATGGATTCTGATGATGAACGCATGGTCTTGTAGGGGGCAAGCACAGAAAATTCTGACACTGAAATTTTTTATTACTCCTTGTATTTTTGTTTTATTTTCCTTTTATTTTTCCTAGTATCCATATAGATCTCATCATTGGAATTCCTTGGTTTTCATGATAACCTAAAAGCAAAGAAGCCAGAAGAATAAAAGTTGCCAGTGGCACAAAACATGGGCAGATATAGAAAAGCATGCCCTCTACGAATTCTTGCAAATGCAGAACCTGCCTGTGGAAAAAAGAAAAAATAATGCAAGTGGAAATATTTTTTCCTTTAAATTGGAATTTAGTTTATTTTAAAAATGAGCCTACCTAAAGTTGTGATGAACACACGTTAAAGCCTAAATTTGCTACATTTATTCAAACAATTCGAGTTATAATGAAAGAATATTTTTTGTACTAAGCACTCTAAGTTAACTTACCAAGTTTTGAGGAAAGGCGAAAAACACTGAATTTGTGAAAGTCATTGACTAAGCAGAATCTATAGGTGTGCTCAACTGGCTTTTGAAGCAAAACTGTTTGCTTTGTTTGTTCAGCTCGAGTGTCCTCCACATTATCTGTGGTACTGCAACAAGGACATTCTGGATCGTAATAATAATAACGACAACAGCAAAAGCTGCTAGCCAGAGTGTGTCCTCCAGAAGAGAGCACACCCCAGAGCGTGCGGCACGGGACACTTGGGCAGCTCTGCAGGGAGCCAGGCTGGGCCCTGCAGAGTTTATTAGCTTAGGCTCAGCACTGTGCAAACACAATTATACACCTCCTGAATCCTCCCTGACCTGAAAATCCTAATGCTGCCTTCACATGGCACTGCACCTGAACTGATAAACCATGCTGTACTGAGCTAGCTCGGGTCTCTACATCCATGGGACAGTTAATCTGCAGTCCAAATAAACTGACCATGGATATTTGACAGATGGATGAAGTTCAGTCCAATATCTTACTTTCAGCTGAGAGTATATTTAAGAGTTGGAGAACCAGGAGAACTTGTTTCCCTCTTCCAGTCTCTGGGGTGAGAGGATGAGATATATTCATCTAAAACCTTGAAAATCCAGGTGACCAGATCAATTCAATTGCCTCATTTTCACAAATGCATCTTTTTTAAATAACTGTATTTTAGGAATTCTGTCCTTTTCACTTTTCATTTAATTCCACTTTCTGTGGGAGTAGAAGCTGACATAAACTGAGTAATAAAAAAAGAGGAGTGGATCACCCACCATTTCCTGCTCTAATAAAAATGATAAAAGTTACATTTCCAGATAAACATATGTTAAGCTACATAACTGTTTAAATCAGGGGCCTCCCATGCTGTGTATCCTCTAGTACCTCTTATGCTTCTGGTTAACATTAACAAAAAGAATAAAATGTAGTTTAAAGGAGCCATACCTTATTTAAGAGATGCAATTTAGTATTTACCAAGCAGTGAGAATATATACTCCTTAAAGAAAACAAATAAGCATGAATGCAAAACAAGATTAAAACAGCTACTATAGGCCAAGGTTCCTTGCTTGATGATTTAAAACATGCTTACATTTATATACCTTATTCTAAAACTATTCATTCTGAAAGCAATCCWCACAGGTTCAATCACAGGATTTCTTAATTACACCTGCTGCCTTATTCTGAGCCATGGATGGTCATGTCAGTCTTGAACATCTCTATTACCCATCACTGTCAGCCTGCTTCTTGGAGAAAACTATCTCCATTCAATGTGACATTTCAGGAAAGAAGGCTCCATACAGGCTCCTTATTGACCAATAAGTCAATACTTTCTACCTCCCAATTCAACCCTTCTGCACAACAGAAGTACTGGAGAGTCTCCAATGAGACTATCCATTGCCGTTGTTCCTTTCTATTATGTCCAGGAAAAAAAAAAGTCAAAGTAACCTCACATGAGATTATTCATGCTTTCTTCCAAAAGAGACATCTAGCCTCCACCTAAAGCTTATCCTTATTATTTAATTGTTGCTTTATGCAAGCAAATTCTCTCAATACAACCCAGCATCTGATCTCGCCCTGCCTTGAACATGATAAAAGCCCTTGAGAAGGGCTGGTCATATCTCCATCTCAACCCTGCAAGGATCCTGGACTTCTTCCAGTTCAGCATCTAGCTGGCATGTAAAACAGAATCAGCGCTAGTGACAGTGATGAATGGTCTGCTCTTGGCTGTTGCCTGCATTCACACTGCTGGATATCCCTACAGCATCTGATTGCATAAACCGTGAGATCCTTTTGTCCACATTAAGGATTTTTGGTCAGCATTACCAAATCTAAATAACAATCTCTACAGAGAAAACTGGTAAACTTGTGCCCAAAGTAAGCAGACAGTATGCAGAGAAAGTCCATCCATTGAATGAACCCACTGCTYTCCCAGGACTATGGCAATCACAGCTGTGGAATTATTTAAACTCAATTAATGATAAAAAAAAAAAAAAAGAACTTGACAGATACTTTTGGCAGCTACTGTACAGCTTACTTGTTATGTAATTGAAATTATACAAGCAATTAAAGGGCAATTATAATCAGCAAGTGAGAGAGTTGTGGAAAAATGAGATGTGGAAAGACAGCAAGGCTGTGGATAATTCATTCTGTCTTAAACAGTCACTTGTCTCGGTGGGTTCCTTCAGCCAGAGATAAGCCGAATTGCAATGCCGCGCTCGGCAGGAAGAGAAACCACCAGCTCCCCAAACCAGGTGATTTTCAAGGATGTGGACACCTGGGAGACCCCCAGGTGCAGCAGGCAGGAGAGGCCAGAGCTGCGCTACGAGGACCTCGCCTTCTTGGTGGTGACTACGGCGTCCTCAAAACCCAGTCGTTCCCGAGCTAAACCCTGTTGTCCCCAAGATACTCTTCCCCCATTTCTACACCAGGTTCTCCCCTTCTTGCCCTCCTCCACCATGCCATGGGGCAAGGAGAGCTCTTGAACCAGAGCTTTCCCCCAAAGGCTGCGCTGTATTTGTAAACCCATCTGATGTCTATCGCAATGCGAGTCCACCCCCGCGACAACTGCCTAAAGGCTGGGGAGAACTTTTTTAGGAAAGGGGAGCAAACAAGCAAACAGAGACAAACCCTTCCCCTTTCTGTATGTAATACTTTTTTATCTGCTTGTCATCACATGTATTTTGGAGCCTCAAAAAGCCACATGAAAGAGATGGATCATTTCTGCATGTCAGGCTTGCCTCTCCGCCGCACGAGCTGTGTGTTTGCCGGGGCAGTCAGCAACACGGCAGTCCCCCTGGCAGAGAGGGCTATGCCCGAATGTCGTCTGATGCAAGGACGTCATCTTCCCTGAAGGGTGTGAAAAATGCATCATGACCCATGCACGTCCCCTCGAAAACCAGGGCAGGGTGCAGGAAAAACCTTCCAGTAGGAAATGGTCAAAATCAGAACTGAAGGAATCTGAGCTTCTATTGAAGTTGGTGGGTTTTTTCATATCCTGCACATCTCATGTTACAGGCACCGTTTGTCAGTAGCTTGAGGCAGCCATTTTAATAAAAAACTAGGCAAAGTTTAGGGAAGACATTGAGGAAGAGGTGCATGTGTGTGCATGCTTTCACCAGTGCTGTTGCTGACAAACTGAGTTGATAAAGTACATTTCTTGCTTGGGGGGACCCAACTCTCCCCGCCTTTGCCACTGCAGAAAGAAAATGTAAAATATTCCTACAAAGCCACAATAAAAACATGCTAATGTCTCAGGGGGCCTTTTTCTGCACTTCAGACTCTGAGAATCTGCCTGCAAAAACCCTTCAGTAACTTCTGCATGAAGGTTCCCAGATGAGTTACCCCAGTTAACATCGGAAGGGGTTAAGGATGAAAAATCCCAGATGCAACCCTGGCTTTAAAGCTGTTTGTTTAATTTGGTCCTGGATGCCTAAGCAGGTGTGCCAGGTATTCTTTTTGTGCTTCTGAGCTTGGACCGAACACCTGTATTCCAGAAGGCTCCCATCTTGCCTGCTCCTCCACMGCACTGGTTTCTTTTCTCATCATTTCTCCAGCCCATCTCTTCAGGGAGTTCTCTGAGGAGAGAAGGAATATCTAATCCCTGCTTGTTGGGCAAGGTATGTGGGAAGGTCTTTTTTTTTCCCTGTAGAAAATCAGGAAGCCTGTGTGGAGAAAAACAGTTTGCTGCGATTAGATAGCAGGCAACAAACCAGAGGGCAGAGGCTTTCTGGGCAAAGTTTCTTCGGGGAGTTGCTACAAGCCACAGACCCACTGTGATGTTGCTCTTGATTTACAGTTTCTCCAGGCACCAGTGTGTGTGCCTCTGCTCTTGTCAGAGTAAACAATAATCAGGCTATATTTTACTCCATGCACAACCTATTTTTAGGGCTTCACTTGCTATTAACCCACTGCAGAAGTGCAAGGAGCGTGCACCCGTCTCAGCACAAGTACAGGAACAGTGCATCCAGCACCCCAGCCCTGGAGCTGCCTGCAGGCAGGAAATAGTCAGTAGCACCAGAAATCCTAAATTTTCCTTCCCATGATGGAAGCAGAGATGTCGCCCCACTGACACACTGCCCTCTCCTGCCTGTGCAGGCAGTGTAAGGCTGGGGTCAGTAACTGGGGCCTAGACGGGGCAAAGTGTGTCTGTCATGATGGGTGAGGTAGCCAGCATGACCAGGATAGGGTCCTTCCTCTCAAAATCTGCAAAAACAGGACTTTGGTTTACTTTAGTTCTTTACTTGTATTTTAGCTTTTGATAAAACATACGATATTATAGCCAGGAGAGCCTGCCTCTCCCCCCGAGACGTTGCCCAAGGGTTAGACAAGAACAAGTAGCATTGATTTATTGCTGCAGAGGAGGTAGAGAAAGAGGAATGTAATAAATGCTGAGGAGATGAGAAATGCACCCGTTCCCTCACCCCCTACACACACACACACACTCACAGGCGCTCGCAGCCCGGAGAGGGAGAGGAGGTTATCTGCCATGAACCAGCACATTGCTGAAATTCTAATGAAACAAGAGCCAAAGCAGGTAGGTGGTGGTAGAAATGCTGAGCTTGATGCACATTTATCATCTTCAAATGCTGAACCCAAGTTGGTGAGGAATGTCAAGACAAGGGCACCCTACTATTTGCAAAAATATTTTGTAAGAAAGATAGAACTGGCCATTTCCTACACAGAATTAGAATAAACATGCTTTACTCCAAAACAAATCAAAACCCCGCTTTGAAGGAATACTAATAAGCTTGGCAGAACAAGCACACGAACGTTAGAAAATGCTAATTTAAAATTACTTCTGCTACCTTAATTCAGCCCCCATGTGTACGTGTATTATGCAGACACGGTCTGTGCTGTCTGATCAGACAGTATTTTTCCGCACAGATCCTTTCTTCAGTACACAAATTAGACCCACTCTGTGGCTGTGGCAGGATCTCTACTTCATGTTATTACAAAAGCTAGAAGTGAATGAGGAAYGGGACTGCGGGGAAGAGAAAGTACAAAATTACACCCTTGGATCCTATCTCCTCCTTTGTTCCAGAGCGCTGGGAAATATTGTTCAGCCAAGCTTTTCACAGATGGGCTCTAATTGTGTCTTTTTTATCTTCTAGGTGCCTGACTTCCAAGCCCAGCGGTTTGGTTTGCAGAAGTGCTGAGCTCTCAGTCTCAGCTGAGTCAGGGAGAGCGATGCTTTGGTGATTCACAGCATCATACCATATAGTAAGTGCTCTGAGAAATCAAGTCCCGGTGGGTTCAAACTGGGCAGCTGCAGTGCTGGCTTAGCTGCCCATTTGCCAAACAACGACAATATCGTGATACCTCATTATGAAGAAGTTTGCTAAAATGAAGCAACTAATAGCTGGGGAGCTCTTGTACTGCAGTGGTGAGCAGTATAGAAAATCCTGTGAAGAAAATATTTCAAGATTCAAAGAGCATGGCATGAATCAGGAATATACTGGAAAATAACAGGCTGAATAGGTGCTTGCCAGCTGAGACATATCCTTTTAGTGCACAGTATGAGGCTGAAGGACTTTGGATACATGAAGAAACCCCAAGTATGTGTGTGCAATTAAAGACAAAATTAAAGGGAGTTAACTAAGGTTGCATGACATCCACATGACTTATCAGTAGGGTAAACACCACAGTGTTGAGATTTGCCAAGGGAGCTAAAGGACCACACCTGTAGGGTGAGAGTCTGCTCTAACAGCAAGTGGGAGATGAAACACGCTGTCCTCAGTGGTTTCACACACAAACACTGACAGCAGCGGACTGGTGAAATTTAGGAACAGACCCAGTCCAGGCTATGGACTAGTGCCTTCTCTTGGGTGCAAAAACTTTAAATGGTTACCCTTGGCCTAACTCTCTTCTGCCTCACACCTTAGGACTTGCCCCGCTGTAAACTTTCCCCAATCTCAGCAATTCAGTCCCATTCTGTAAAGTCTGTGTTTTTTGGGCTCGTCCTCCCAATTTAAGTCAAGGTACACTGCCTGTGCCAATTCACTCCATCCAGGTCCACCACCCCTCTCCCCACAATAGCCATCAGAGTTGTCCCCATTGAGCCCAATTCCTTGTCTGCTCTGTTTTCCTTTCCCTCACACAACTATCTTTTCACGCACAGAGCACTGGAGAGTTTCAAAGGGTAAGTCACAGCATTTTTTACATATAAACCTTTTCGCTCAGCCTGAGTCTTGGCCATGAGGAACAGCTCTAAACGAAATTCTCCTCCCCACCCTATCTGAAATAATTCAGCCTGAGGCAAACACCTGGATTGGAAAACTTTACTCCAAATGGTCAAATTTTGGCAACATTGTAAGTGACTGGAAAATGAGAAATCTTAATAAAATGCAAAACTGTCAGAGCCACCTGTAAAAACCTTGAACTCTAGGCAGGGTTGAGCTGCCCTGGTGTCCCCAGTCTCAGACGTATGTCCTGGCCATGCCTTGTATATCTTCAGCTCAGAGCTGGGTATGCACCAACAACTCATATAGCCCTGTCAGCCTTGTTTCCACCAAAAGGAAAGCTGTCTGCAAGCCACGGTGTGACCTGGATGACTGTGGGACTAGGACCTCCACAGCTCTGCTCCCTAATTGGGTAGACATGGCCCCCAAGAGCTCCTCCTGGACCCCTGGGAGACCTACTGATGTGTCCCAGCGAGGATAGCGGTGGAGTCACAGACCTCCTATCCCCGTTCCGAAGCAGCCCCACAGGCAGCTAGGAGATGGCCCCTCACCCCACCAGGGACCTGCTGCCCCGACAGGTCCCCAGGGGTACATGGTGGTGACCAACATGCTCAGCAGGGGCTTGCCTCGCTGTAGGCATGTTGTGCGCTAGTCTCTGAAACCAGTGCCCACCCACTTCTGACAAGATGAACACCTAGTGCTGTGGTGCCTTCAGCACACTGTGTTGAATGTTAATGTTAAACATTAAATGGCAATAAGTGAAGGTCTCCAGCACAATCCCCCAGCTCTTTCTCCTTGCTGTGGACCTACTCCCTGGCCTTGAGCAAATTGCTAAATCTTTCTGGGAACCAATTTCCTCAGTTAATAAACTCTGCGGTGGGATGCAGTGAAGATCGATTTGTTAATGTTTGTGTAGCATGGGAAGGTCCTTGAGGGGAAAGCTCATGGGAGAGCAGCATTGTTGCTCTTATCTCCTCAAAGTTAACATCTAACACATCTGCTCAGGGTGACTCAGTCCCATGTCTAGCCTATTGCTTACTAGAAAGTATAGCAGAGTTTCTATGGTACAATGAAGCATTGGAAATATACTGAGACAGGGATTTATAGCTGCATTTTCTTGCAGTGTGTTATAATAGCCAGCATTATTTAATCATGGAAACATGATCTGGCCAGAGCTAACTAGCTTTGCTCAGGTGTGCTTGTAAATTTAATTTGAGTTCTTCTACCTTGTGCAGAAGTTGAATGGAGGCTAATGTGTGTGCTGGAAAAATAACAAATCGTATTATGGTATAGAACAGGAAACCGTTTAGTTGCACAATAAAATAGTACAATTCAATGCATGTAGTATTTATATAGTACCATTCAGAAATATATTTCAAAGCTTTATACAAACAACTTGCATGCTACACCAGAGCCAACATGTCAAATCCTATTAAAGAGAAGAAAGCCATTGTAAAAATAAGCTTTCAATGTACATTTAAACAAAGCACTCATTGGAAGAGGAGTCCACTAACAATTGGACATAGGTATTATTAATACAGGTCCTGGTAGGAAACTGAATCCATGGCATTTACCCATGATGCTCTCCATATAAAGGCTGTTATAGTGTGTTTTATTTAAAAAATAAAGTGCCTATGTGTCCTGAAAGCCAGACTGGATGGGTCTGGGCGTTCTTTTTCACTTGCGTTATCCCAGCAATTGAAAAATGAAGAAAAGGAGTGAAGAGAAGGTGGGACAGAGGCAAAATGCCTGACAAACTGAAATCTGTGCCACTCCACTCCCCGTATTTTTTTCCACGGTATTCAGAATCTATCATGCTTGCTGCTTACTCCGTTATGTTCTCTCACCCACCTACTGACACATTTCCATTGATCGTACATGTAGGTTTAAGCACTTCTACTCCCCCTGCGCTGCAAGCTTTTGCAATGCAGCAGAGGTATCTACCACTGTATTAGGTCATCTGGCAGGAGGAAGCATGTTTTGGGCCACGCAAATCCTTCTGCATCAGCTCTGGGGTCTGAAGGACCCTTCATGGGTCACCTAGTGGGACAGAGGCCCCTGTTCATGGGGACAGAGGGGTGACTGCTGTTGTGGGGCTTTGGCTGGGAGAGGCACAGGCTCCCTGGCTGCTGCATGATGCAGGCTCTGCCCTTCTGCCTTGGGAACTCATCTGCAGGAGGAAACATGGGGAACAGCCCAGAAAGAAACCACTATACTGAGAATGTGCTGTTTGCTAGTACCATCAGCTGCGAGGAGAGGAGAGGACAAAAAACTTCCCTTGAAATCCCATCTTGACTTGGTTGTAGACAGCCTTGCTGCTGCCGTCAGAAATATTTTTACAGTCCAAAATGACTAGAGCATACCTGTGTTGGATTTGCCATAAAAACTCAACAGAGTATGCCAAAATAGTATGTCTAGCCCTGAAAACAGAAATGATCAAGCTTTTCACCAACTAAGAAGTTGATGAATAGTATACAAATATTAAGTATTGCTGACTTTTTTTCAGATACACCTTATGAATAAGACTCTGGATGCTGGTTTATTTGGTTCCTGGAAAATCTGCTTATCTCTAAATTGTAATGTAGAATTAATCCACCAAAGGAATTTTTAACATGTGCTTCTCAGTGGTTGTTTAACAGCTTGATAATTTTCCAGCAATATTTTGTCATTCACTACTTCACACCAGCATTATCTTAAAACTAATACCAAAAGCTAGTTGTTCCAGACAGCTGAATCGAAATGTGCAATACGGGGAGCCACGGCCAACACACTGGTTCCCGCATCGTGTGCACTTCTAATTATGCAAGAAGTGGTGCTTATTGTGCAGAAGACCGTACAGGTCAGCTCTGGTGCTCTCCGAGGTGACTCACCTCTGCTATGCAATGCCAACTTTTCTATATATATCCTCTATCTACATGGATTTCCAGATTCATCCTCTCTAACTTTGAGCTTTTTGGCTGGGATCCCTAAATTAAAGGCTGTCTTTGGTTGAGGCTCTTCCTATAGTCAGAGCAGGGGAACACATGCCTTGGGAAGGTGGCTCTGCTCTTCGATGGGCTGAGTCATTACCGGTAGGCTGCTCTCCCTCTTGCTCCATTGACTGAGGAAGGAGCCTCAGGCAGGGCTGGCAAGCCTGCGGTGTGCGTGCCCCAACCAGCCCGCCCTGACGCTGCCGGTGGGCTGAGAGGAGACCTTGCAAGGTGTGAAAGGCTTACCAACACTCATCTGGGGTGACTTGGCTCCTGGCTTAGGTAATTCAGTTAAATAAATACATTTACACAGCCAAGCCCACAGTGACTTAGGTGGCAGCCCCGCTCTGAGTTGGAGAGGTGCCCCACCAAGCCCCGGTGGCTGCACCCAGGCTTTCCCAACCTGCAGTGGCTGCCGTGGCTGAAGCACCCTGAAAGTGCAAGCCAGAGTGCCCCCAACCCCATGCAGGACCGTCCCCAGGCCGTTTCCACTGACAGCCCTCATTTCACCTCTCCTTCCATCACTGCGTTTTGCCTTTCCTCTTTTCCAGGGTTCGTTCCCAAGCGCTTACCACCTCCCTGCTGCCTGTTTCCGCAGCTGCTGCCTCACACATGCTTCCTCCGCTGTTCTCCGGGTACACCCTCTCCCTCGAGCATTTCTCTCCCGCAGAGCTGCTGCTCTTTCCCACCAAGCATGGTTTCACCCCTGAGTTTCAGACAGCACTGCAGACATTCACCAGACTCCAGTTCTCTGGGGTCATGTCCTGCAGAAAGCATCCACTGCCCCCAGGGACCTCAAGTCCCGTCCTCGGTCAAGGGGAAGATGAGAATTAATCATAGAGCTGCGGCACTCACTTTTGACTCCAGCTGCAGACCAGTCTTTGGTAGGGGAAAGGGACTGGAGCAGCCCAAGGGTGTTACAAATATCTTCACAGAGTAATGGGTCCCCAGTGCCCTGATATATGGAGTTACCTTCTCTAAGCCTGTTAAACATCTGATCTGCCCCGTTCCCCCATACTGCATCTCTTGGGGGAGAGGTAGAAATCATCTTCCTTAACTTTAAATGTCTTTAAAATGAAATAACTTGTAATTTGGAAGTGCCTGCTTGTCACCATAGAGTTATAGACARGGACTAAGGGGATGGTTTCTCATGTAGGTGTGCATGCTGCTTTGCAGGAGGCATATGATCCCAAAATGCCAGCCAGTTTGTGGGGTGACATGGTGAGTGTGCCGGTCCGCAGGGTGTAGGACACTCTCGGTCCGGCTGCAGGCATGTCACAGCCTGGTCCCCTGGACCCGGGATGCAGCAGGTTCTTTTTCACAGCAACAACAAACCAAACTGTGCCCCTTCCACCCCAATCCTTGCCCCTCGTGTCCGTCATCAAGCCTGGAGCAAGCCAGATGCTCTAGGGGCAACCTCCTGTCCATTTTAGGGCTGAGTTTATGGTCTCAGCATTATTTCTCTCTTCTAGTCTGGGCAAGAAATGAAGAGCAGGATTTCTGTCTTCTATTCTGAAGAGACTAGAGTCAGACTTTTCATCCTTTCTGAGGCTTCAGCTACTGTAACTAAGCACCACAAGTGAGTTATTGAAGTTACAGAGAAGGAACAAGGGCTCGAAAGTTTGAGGAGCATTGCTCTTAGGACTACGAAGAGCTCTGCATGGCCTATTAATAGATTTGGTCAYAGCCCAATGCAGCTGTAGGCCCACTGAGTGGGACAGTATGTCCTAATGGTGTTTAGCTGGCTGATTACACCCTCAACTCTTATTTTTTCCCCCTACGTTACTACTTCATTTCCCACCTGCTGTTTCTAGCTGCTGATTGATCCAGAGCTGTGGGTAGAGGAAAGAAATGTATTTTTATTACAGCATAATTACTCTATATTTGCCAAGTTAAAGGCATGTAATTGAGCAGGGCTGCAGACGAAGGGCAGGTGTATTTCACAGCTACTTCATCTCCGTTGCTCTGCTCTGATGAGGAGTGAAGAAGCAGTGTACGTGGGCAGGTTGGGGAGTGGGAAGGAGCAGGTCAAAGCAACTGTTTGTGTGGCATACCAATGTGTGCCAGCCTGCTCCAGCACCTGTGTGCCAACCTCAGGCTGTCAGAAGAACCAGAGCTTGAATAAAAAATCCCAAAACATAACTATTTCTGCTCTAGTAGGGCAAATGCATATGTATACCACCTAACACCTCACATAGCAGAGGAAAAATAAAGTTTCTTTCTGATTACTGATGAAACCGGACCAGTGTGGTTACTAGTCCAAAAATGGCACAAYGTGGRAGGTCCTTATTACCCTGATTTGTCAGAAATWTATACGTCTTCCTCCTTCATCCCCAAACTAGCTTTCCAGGCTTGGAARGTCTCTCCATGCCCTCAAAGGCCAGCTTCATCCAACCCATGCAGAGTGTGTTGAAAAGCCCGGTGCCACCAYCGCAGAGCTGTGGAGCTTAGGCTGGGGTGGCTTGGCGGTTGATGGCATAAACAGAGGGTGAGTCCAGTCTTGCAAGGAGGCTCGGGCACACMATTAACTGACAGTGTAGGCCGATGCTTTGTGCTTTTTTGGGTCCACTCCCTGCACAGGCAGAGCCAGGTGACGAGAGTATCTCCCAGCTCAGAGGACCACCCAGGGTCACGCAGAGCAATGCTCTGTGAGCTGTGCCTGGCTCACATTCGGTGCCGCAGGCTCTGTAATTTTCCTTGGTGCGTCAGGACACTTTTGCAGGAACCTCTGACTCAGGCTTTCACCCTGACTGTCAAAAGCCTCGTACTGAATGCCATCCTTAGGAAAACAGAGGTTTGGTTTGATCCCAAAACTGAGATATTTGAATCCACACACCTAGAGTCTTCTGATAGCTGTGCTTATGGTGCAAAGAGCTGCAGTGTCCAACAGTTACCTTCTTACCACTGCTTATGTGTTTTGAGTAGCAGCATAGCATCAGGTTATGGCGAAGTTTTGAAGAACAGCTCCAAGCTCCTTTTGCCTCTTCAGAGCTGAAGGAGCGGGTAGAGCAAGAGAGTCAGGAAGCCACGGCAGCGGCAGAAACGCACGGTACTGCTGCGGTCCCACAGTAGCAGAAGCACCAAGGTGCACGGCAAGGATCTGGCATGACATCGACAGCAAAGCGAGAAGGCACAGAGTACAGCTTCTGGGACAAGCTACCAGCAGGGGAGCAAGGATGTGGCCACGCCGTGTGTTAGCCATGCTGCGATAATTCTGTAGACGCATGCTCCTACCCTAAGATAAACGTAAAACAGTTTGTCAGTGGACGTGGGATAAGCTGCCTCAGATTTTCCATGGAGTAAGAGTAGGAGACCTGGCAGTCACGCTGGGAGCTGTTGCTGTTTTAGAAGGTCACACCCAAGTTTGCCACAAGGTCACTTTTTYGCGTTGCCAAGCCCACACAGGGGAGAGGAGCCAACCCAAATTGACTGAAGAATGCAAACAGAGTGTCTCAGCCTGGGCGTCCTCGTAGCCACCTCGGCATAACCCCGTGGGTGAAGAGTGGATGAGAAATGAAAAGGGAAAGGCAGAGAAAGTCTTCTGTAAAGTAGGAAGGGGAAAACATTTGGGGTTTTTTGAGTTGTTGTTGTTTTTTTTTTAAAGATGGTTATTTTAAAAATACAGCTCTGCAGCATGAGATAAATGTCCTGTTRTTCCTGTGGGATATTTACACGTGGCTCATTAAATATTTCTATAGCAATGTATTGTTCCTGAGATGGAAGGATTGACAGTGAAAGACAGCTATTGTTAAAAATTAGGAACAGGTGGCAGTGTGACTGAAAATGCTACTCTGCAGCCCAGTAGGCATCTGCAAATTTAGCTGATACGTGTTTTTAAAAGTTTGGCTTTATTTACTGGTATAAGTTGGCAGTGGCCTCTTGATTTCCGCTGAAGTAGACTGATTGACACTGGAAGAAGGAATGAATTTCATTATGTGCATTAAAAAGAAATAAGAAAAAAAGAAAAAACTGGAGTTTCGATGTGGAAAATGTCTTCTCATTGACATTAAGAAATACCGTAACACTGCCCCGCCCTGTAATTCCTGTACCAAGACCACACTTTGTATTTCAGGTATAGCACGAGGTTTGGAAAGACAAAGTTCAGAGACTTCAGGAGGTGGCAAATTCATCATACCCCCTCAGGAGTTATTTCAATGCTTAATTAATCACTGTTAAGATGCGCACCTTACTGCTAGCTGAAACTTAGCTAGCTTCAGCCTCCAGCCATGGGATCTTGTTACGTGTTGCCTGGTAGATTAAAGAGTCTCTACTATAAAAATCTATGAAAAAAATTCACTTGTTACAGAATAAAAATTGGGTGAGGCATATCAAATTGCAGGTTTATAGGTCACGAGAAGGTTTGCGGATAATTTTGTGCTGGTTGCTCATAACAAACGCTGACACCACATTTAGAAAAGAATGATAGTTCTTCCTCTCAGTAATTAGGGAAGCCTGAAGGGTCTGAATATGATTACGGTTTCAGAAGGACTGTAAGCCTTAAATTCGGAGGGTAGTTTCCAGCACTATATTTTTGTTCAGCAGTTCTTCTGGGTTTCTTATCTTCTTTGCCAGGTGAGTCACTTCCAGTGAAAAGTACAATTGTTGCAAAGAGCTCAAGGAGAATAAACAAAAGGCACAGGCTTGTTCTCCTCTCCCTGAAGTGAGCTAAAATCACAGCCTTCGCCTGGTCAGGGTTTGGACACATTTGGAACATATTCACTCCTCACGCTCTGCATTCTTCTTGCAAATAATACATAATTATGGAGATGTAGCCCCAAGTGGAAAAGGCTGTTTACACAAGCTATCTACATACAGACAATAATACTTTTTACATGCCTGCTTTAGAGATATTTAACAAGTTAATTTCTTTTTATTTCACTTGAGGCCTGTCCCAGCATGCTAATAGCTGGGCTCTAAATTGCTGCCTTACAGATGTTTCCAAGAGCATTGTGCTTTTTATTATTGTTGTTCTCTGAATCTTCTCCAGTTTACAGATGTCTCTCTTGTACTGAGGCACCCCTTTGTCAAACTGCCATGTAAGGAAAACCAGTGACGAGGTAGYTGCCATGCAGCATGAGTGCTTACATTTCCTGATGCAGGGAAGGGGAAAACCAAAGAATAGGATGCGTGACGCTGGGTGCTGTGAAGCCTCCATCAGCCAGAAAGAAGAGGTACCTCATAGTCTACCTGTCTCCTTCGAATGGGGCGAGGGTTGAGCCCCTCACCCCATGGGTAGGCAACCTGGTTCTGGTCCCCCCACCATCTCAGAAGCATCTCTTCAACTCTCAGAGCAGCCCTAAGCACCACAGTCTGAATTTGGGGCTGACGCCTTCCTGACGTGCTAACTGCCCTCTGGGTGAGAAGGCAAGGCTCACAGAGCCGCCAAGGGACAGCGGCCAAGCCGGGGAATGGCTGTGCGATAGCAGGGGAGTCCCTGCCCTGGGAAAAGAGGAGTGCCAAGGATGACTCATGTGAGTTGCATCATTAGGTAAACCAAATAAATAGCGTTTAAAGCAAGGAGGGGAGTTGGTTGGCTTAGGTGCTGGCATGCTGCCTAAGGTTTTGTGGAYGCACCGCAGGGCATTTCTGAACCTGACCCTCTTCTCCCCTCTAAAATGGGGACAAGGTACTTCCCTCCCTCAAGGACTGCAAGGTGGATTCAGGCATTAAAAACTCCAGGATATGCTATGTCCACCTCACAGGATGGAGCTCTGTGCAGACATCTGAGTTGGCTGGCCCAAGAGGCACAGACCAGAGGCGACCAGAGTCACCAGTCTGGGTCCGGATGGAGGGTATCCCTGTGACTCCATGACAGAGCCTGAACTCATAAATCCTGGCCCGTGGTTAGGTTTATCAGCACAGGCGGAGAGCTGCTCTGACATCAGGACAACATGGCCATGATGCAGAAATCAGGGATTCCCGTGCCACACTCCCTCCACTGTGCTTCTGGTGTTTGCTCAGGCAGGACGAGCTCAGATCTGCCCAGAAAGTTCATTACAGGCAACCACTATAAGGTGTGCTCCCTGGCTGGGAAATGGCCAGGTGGCAATTCTGGTAGGCATGCCCTCAGATACCTTATAGGTGATGTACTCTTGAAATGACAGTCTAATTAAATGCTAAAAACATCTGTTGGGTCTTCTGGCCCAGCAAGATTATCTCTTTGGCTGCATATTGGTCTTCTACTGGAGGACACAACAGGAAGGAAAAGAGAGGGCACTCCTGTGAGGGTCTGTCTGAGGAAAAGCTGGTGCATGGAGCAAGCTGCAATGAATGCCTTTGAAAAAACACCACGATTTACATGGGATGTATGTGTCAAGCAGCTGTCAATACTGTGGACACTATCCGAAATATCTAAGGACTGTATCATACTCAGCAAGATTCTGAAGATCCTACAGCTGTCTGCTCCTGATATCTGACCCTCCCAGAATTCATGTGTTAGTATATGTTGGATTTCTAGGCTTGTACCCTTCAACACAGAGGAAAGAGGGCATGGTAACATACACTTTTAACTGAGCGCTATTGTTAAAGAGACTTACGAAAGCTTCATCGGGTTATAACGTACAGTTGAGCCTCCTCCAATGGGGTCAGTGCTTAGAGTTGCTCAGGTTAGCCCTCAGCTGTTCTTCAAACCTAGTTCATGAGCTCTGAGCCTCCTGAGTTGCAAAGCCAAGGCTGAAAATCCCAGGAGAATGGGCTTTCATTCAGGACTGAGCACCCCTAGTTTCCAGGCCAGCCTAGACAGCACAGGAGTTGCAGCTTCTTGTGGCATAGGTTTAACATGCATTCATCAGGGGCTTTGGGAGCACCCACTGATAATGTCTTGCAAGAAATCACGTGTGTGGTCATGTGAGGTGACAGAAACCATGCGGTTCCTCTTTGTTCCTCTCCACTACCCATATAGTGTGCACATGATTTTATTTGGACCTGAAAAGACAGCAGGTGCCTGGGGAGGAGAATTAATCTTTTCTAAACATCACCAAAAGCATGACCACCTGCCAGCCTTTTATATGAAGAAAATTATTGGCCAGGATGGCAAACTATCCTATGTAAAATAGCATCCTTAAGCATGCCGTTTTTAATGAAGCCACCAAGATCAGCATTCTGTGCCCATGAGAGAAAACAGAAAATATGTTATGATGTGAGCCATTTGCAGCCAGTCAGGTTTGGGAGGAAGAATGTATCAGTGCTGCAGGGACTCTGCAACAGTGCCATGCCTGCTCTGTTGGGTGGTCCATAATGTGCACACCTAAACAGGTAGTGTTAGCATTTGGGTGGTGGACACGCAGGGAAGGCGGTGATAACCCCGTTAGACTCTCCCACATACAGAGATGTCTATTAGCTCTGCCTCTATATAAAGAGAGGAGGCTCAGTAAATGCAGAAACAGACAAATTGCTCCTGAAGAAAAACAGAAGAGAGGGACACCAGCAAGGGGCACACAAAAAATCTGAGGAATTACTCCCTCGGGAGAAGAAAACTTGAGATGACGCACTACTGAAGACTCCAGTCCGGTCTGTTTTTTTAAGGCTTTTGAATTCCTTGCTCCCTTCCTGACCTTTTATGAACAGATCAGGGCCTTCTTTGAAAGCGCCATGGGAGGATGCGTAAGTCCTCCTTGCCTTTCTGCTGGCAGCCTTTAACAGCAGGCTTCTCATACTTGTGCTAAGTGGGATTTAATGACATGCCAACAACCTCGCCGATTAAAGGAGGAGATAACCCATTAAGTGGTGTTGTTTCAGAACAGATAACCTGCAATTTGGAAGCAATATGCTGTTTTAAAAGCACGGTAGGCTTGTCCTACCCTTGCCTACAAGTCATGTTAGGTAAATAAAGCTCTTGTCTCCTAGACGACCAGGACATCCAAAACAAACCTTACCTGGTTTATCTATTTTCTTTGCTATTGTGTTTGTGTAATTAGGCAGAGAAACAGGCATGCCAGGGGAAAGCATCCTGACTCATCAAACATCACGTATCCCCTTATTTCTTTTTCCCTGAGAGGCCGCAGGATTTTGAAAGACACAGCAGTGCTCGAGTCACTGACATTTGCTCTCAGCGCCAAATTCAGCTCGTGTTCTCTCTCAGAAACTCCTGTCAGATGGGATTGCTCGCTCTATGTTCGGTTTTCAGAGAAAAAGGGCAAGCAGGTTTACACAGGTGTAGCTGGGATTACAACATGCTGCTTCTCCTGTGTGAGAGGGCGAGCTCATTTTTCCCCGCAGTGAGTAAGGGGCCACCAGTATATTTTCAGAGGAACCGCGCACTCCTCTTTGGTCCCTTCTTGTACAAAAAGTCAATCATCCCATACCGTGTCCTGCCAGCCGACAAATGTGTAACCTGAAGGGAATGCTGATGGCATCCCTGTAGGTATGTGACAACCCAAGGTTAGTCACAAGTTTAAGACAACTGGGGCTCAAGCCGCAGCCTGCTGAAAGCTTACTCGTGGCTCACTACGGAAAGTGTAAGCGTAACATCTCCCTTAACAGTCCCGAGATCAGAATCACTGTCAGCAGCAGGAAAACTTATTGTTTAGGGTAATGTATTACACCACCAGACGAAGGGGACAAATCAGGTGCGGGCAGGGGTTGAACCACCCTGACACCCTTGTTCCCTCCTTATTCGGCTGGGTGTGCGCTCACGTAGACACAGGGCGGCACGGGTGTGGGCACGGCAGGGAGAATGGACACACGGTTCATGGGACGGCGTTCCAAGTTCAATAACGTAAATACTGCTCTGCTCCCTGAGACGTTTCAACTGACCCAGACATCACTGCTTCTACCACATCCCTCGGGAGCCGCCCTTGCAGCCTKCTAGGTATTACGAAGGGTATTCAGTTCATGCTTTGCTTTGTTCAATTTAATCTAATCGCTCTTGGCCATGAAAGTCCTTTAACCACACTAAACAATTCCTCTTCCTCACTGGAGTTTACACCCATCAAATACTTGTAGATAGTTATCATGCTTCCTTTAGTCATTGTTTAGCCAAGAAATACAAGTCTAATCCAACTTCTGCTGGTGTAACGCTGGACATGGGAGGAATAAAGCCTGCCTAATGGAGAACATAAGGCAGGCTACTTCAGCATAATGCTTTTTAAGAACTTCCCTCTAGCAGATAATTCACAGCTGGCCTCAAAAGAGGCATTACTAGCCAGGAGGAGGGCAAGGCAAGAGGAGCTAAAAGATGATCTGATTTAGGGCTTTGTCAGTCAGGTTTTAGCGGCTGGGATGACACAGGACAGATTCAAGTATTCCCCAAGCTGAGCTCTCTCGAGCCCAGACCACTGCTAACCACGGTGATGTGCTGCCTGGCAGAGTGCAAGCTGGACTGGGCCAAAACCATATCAAGGACTGTGTCCATAATTTTTAATATGAATGAGCATGGGACACTGTTCAGGCTCGTATGCTGAGCGTTTTCATTTTACTAGCACACACACAGCCAGAGCAGCCTCTGCCTTGTTTAAGGCCACACTGACAAAGCAGAGGGCTCACAGGAGACCTGTGATGGACACAACACTTGGTCCCTGCTCTGTGTGGGAGCTCCCTTTGGGCATGCTCGCCCCTGTGGGCTCCAGAGACTGAAGTTTGGAGCATTGGGCAAGGCAGAAGTGATCATGGTCTGGAGAACATAGTCTGCCTCCTGTCACTGAATTCATGTACCCATAGGACATCATATCATTTTAGTTTCTTGCCCATGTTCTCACCCCACCTTCTGTCTTTTTTTGTGGTTAACCTGCAGTCCCTGCACTGTTCCTAATGTATTTCAAATGGTCAGTCTCTGACTATTCGGGATTAATTTTCTCCATAGTAGGAACAGCACAAAACTTCAGAAGCAGGAGACAGCACTAACTGGTTCCAGGACAGTCTGGAGCAACGTAGGAGAACCCCTTTTCACCAGATTGCAGCAAAGCTTTTAGCCATCTGCATCAGTGCTCATTAAGCCTGACTTTCTTAGGAAAAAGAAAATTTTTCTAGGAAAAATTAAGCCTAACTGGACTTGTCATATTTGAGCTTCCCCACCTACTGGGGTACACAGTCATCGGTACACTCAAGGTAAACACATGCCCCTTTCCCACGTAGCATAGCTTTTTTCATTTGCCAAGATACAGCTGGGACCAGCTTGGTCCTGTCTTGTGCAATGCACTTTCTGGATGGGTACAGCAGTTAGCCCTGCACCGTTCATGGGCCATCTGTTCTGCTGGCAGCAACCTAGACCTATAGAGCTACTGTGATTTCCAGCAGCAGCAGATTTCTCCTATGGTCTTCTGGACAGCACCATGAAAATCGATGCTTCCAGCAGCAAACCAGAATAAGCCAAATAATAGCTTCCTTGCAGTCTCTCTCAGCCACAGTTGAGCACGGCTTATGGACATGAAGTCGTATTTCAAGATGCACAGAGTGCTGGTTTAGTGCTGGAGGGCTTTGTAGGGCAGCCAGGCTTGGTGTATCATCTGTAGTGCCTACTGGGAGCAATGCCTGGAGTGAACTATCCTCATAGCCATATCTGAAGTTTATTTCAGAGGAAACTAGCTTTTTCCTTCCAAAGAAGACCCCAGGTGAACTGTCAGTAATGTAAAGCGAATGACTGGAGGGACCCTACCAAGGACAGCACTGAAGACCCACCTTTCCCAAAACCATTACATGTTGCCCTTGAGAGGCACCTGAAAACAAGGAAGTATTCAAACCAATGCTGACTTCTATGGTCTTCAGACATGCTGCTTGGACTCTTGCATAAAGAGACCCTAACGCCAACCAAGCTCAACAAGGAAGGATCCCCTGATCACACAGAAGTCCTCACACATATCCCCCTTGCATAGCCAGGGGCAAAGATACTTGGGCAGAGATGAAGTGACGTGACCAAGGCTCCCCAATACCCCACTCCTCACCAGCTACTGGCTTGGGCCACTGGTATCAATTAGTCTTGGGAAAGCACAGGTACGGCTCTAGAGTTGTGCTGAGTGGTCCTTGTGTCTCTTGTGGGCCTGACCCTTTATATCCACCACATTCCTTTCCTTGGCTGGTTTGGGCTGTTCTGTCCCAAAAAGCCATCACTTGTGTTTGGCTTGCTTTAGTTCTTATAAATCCAAGCTGTTTATTACAGATGACTTCATATTTGTCTCAAATGGCTCCATATTTGTCTGGATACATAAATACTCCTTTCCCTCTGTGCTCCTTAATAGTTTCCCCAAACATTTTCCTGACTTGTATTTTTTGGGTATGACTGTGTTAGGAATAGGAAGAAAGAGGAATAGTTTGYTCTGACTACAGATGTACTGGCTTATCCAGAACTAATTCTGGTAGGAGCCTGCCAACACAAGATGCCTGAGCCAGTGCTTTTCATGCTGTCTGCTGATTTTTCTCCAGCGTGTCATTTTTCTAGGCAGTGTGCTAGATGCGTTCACCCTGCCCAGAGGGCATACATAGGTTTGCAGTAGGGAGGGGAGAGGGAAGGTGCCATCCTGCACCACACCAGTCCTCTTCCTGCAGAGCCAGCGAAAAGTCTCTTTTTTGCTTCTTTTTATTCAGACAAATGTTCTTGGAAACTTTTGAGGCACTCGTCCTGTTCATAACCAAGTTGTACATACTGGAGAGCTCCTAATAATGTAAATCCATTAGGCTTAAACGATAAAAGCAGAAAATAACTTTGTAAGACAGAAACGAAAGAGAGGCTGGCTATTATGGGTTAGATCTATATTTAGCACCTTGGACTCAAAAGCACTATAGAATCGTGGAAATTAAAACCAGACCAGAGCATCCACTCCATACAAATGCAAGAGGTAATGCAGAAGGCAGAACAAACTGTTTTTCTTTTTTCCAAGAACCTAAACTCCCTCAAACACAGAGGGACCCAGGGGTGGGGGTGAAGGGGACAGTAAGCAGCAAGCCCAAATTGAAATGAGACCTCGGGGGGCAAAGAGAGATCAAAGATGATCCATTTAGTTGTGTGTTCAGGGAGGGACACCTAGGACAAAGCAGCACTGCTTACTGCTCTGGCTCCTAGGCATATGGCAAGTAAATAATATGTTATTAATAACTCACAATAACCAGTCTGTTATCATCTATTTGTATCAAACAATGCTGAGGAAGGAACTGTGCAAATTAAAAGCACAATATTCTTTAATTACAATAATAATGTGACGACACTCTGCCTCTCTTACATAATATAACAGCCAAGGTAATATAAGAAACTCATAATGTGATCAGTCCCTTGTGTGTCATATTCTCCAGATGCCCCTACATAAAAAATATATGTCAAAAGACTGTTTCTTTGTGTAGCACGGTAACACCTACAGAGCCTCAGCCACGCACAGAGGACAAACCTGGGGGGCTCTGTCAAGCCCACCTCCAAAGCAGCAGGCCTGGGTCAGGCTCAGGAGCTGGCTGAGTGCCGTGCAGGTGGGGTTTTGGGGCCACCGCCTCACTCTTGCCTGTGGTGACAAGCTTTCCCTCTGCACCCATTCAGCAAGCGGTGAGTTGGAGAAATTGGATTTCTTCAGTGGCTTGGAGGTTTCTCCACCACACGAGTCGTTGGTGTATCTCCAGAGGGTTTACCTCCCCACTCAGCTCAAAGGGGAATAACTGAAGGCTCTTGCCCAGGATGCTGTTCCCTCTCTAGCTGCTGGTGTCTTAGCTCAGGTGTCTCCGCTGACCAGCATTGATATCTACATAGAGGAATGATGTCTAGGATAATCAAAGCAGCCAAAGTTATTTAAAATGGGCATTTTTTAGAGTTTGAAATCACCAAAGAGCCATGAATGACTAAATCAGACTCAGATAAAATGCAAAAAGAGTCCAAATCATAAAGCCATGAGCTGTATTTTTGATATTTTCTCTAAGTAGAATAAATTCTGCCTATTAATTAGGGGCCTTCTATTTCTCTGTCTAATGATGCTCCCTTTGCTAAGGATAAGCACAGTCCTCTCCCTCTCCACTCCCCTTCTAGGACTTTATGCCAATAACTACCATCTCAGTGCAATGCAGTTACACCTGCATATAGGGAAACATCTGAGCTTGCACAAGAAATCTTACTTACTGAAAGTACTTAAAGCCTGCACATCTGGAGGAAAGAAAACAAAAATCTTGCTAGTGGCAGTGCCGGGTCTCTACATTCACATGCTTAAACTCAAGGGATAATCATTCAGTTTAGCTGTGCATTTTACTTTGCAAAGCTCTTCCACTGTGTCCCACAGGTTAATTATAAAATTTTAAGCCTGGAACAATTTGGGCTGTTCTATATTTGAGTCCAAAAATGACAAGGAAGTAAACATGCTTCTGGGATGACCTATGACTATTTAAAACAGGGGCGGGGGGGAAAAGGGAGAGAGAGCAAGTGAGTGGAGTTTATATACCCTTGGGATGCAGGCAGACATCTAGGGGAATAACAATGGCATCTGCTGATGGTTTGGGGTCATGGGCTGCAAACTGCTTGTTTGCAGAGGAGGATTCCTAGAGGCGAGGCTTCACGTGCGGGTGGTTTTCTTGGCAGAGAGCATGTGAAAAGGCTGGTTGTGGCCACATCTGGCTTGCCCCATATTAATACATATGCATAACCATAAAATTACAGTCTGTTGAAGCAAAAAAAAAGCAAGTCTTAATCCCATCAACTGACACACCTGTAACACCATACCTGGCACCACAGCAGTCTGCATTGATCACCCTTCCCTGAATGGCATGCACTTTTAGTACAGGTGCATGTACTAAAAAGGCAGCTGTTTAGACTGTTCCCACTTTTTTTCTCATGTAAAGCAGCTCTGCTTCCAACAGCTCCTTCATTTTTTTCCCTTGCACCCACCGTGTCCTCCCTGCTACTGCCTGACGTCCCTCTAGGAGCCACCACCTGATGGAGATCCCCCTGAGCTCACTTCTGCCAGAGTGGAGACTCAACGAAGCTGTAAGGTTTGGGGTGACCTTTCCCAGTGTGGTGCTTGATGCTACATGGCTCAGGCTGTGCAGTCTCATGAGACAAAGACCACAGCAGCAGGATGGGACGAAGATTTTTCTTACTCTCTCACCTTTGCACCCCTCCCCCTCCAGGTTTTTTCTTCCCTGTCAGCTTTATTAGCACCAGGACCAGACTGGGGAATTGATCCAGATTAAAAAAAGGAGGAGGGGGGAGGGTTTTGGCAGATGTTTCTTAAGCCAGATCAGTTCCTCAGTTTGGTTCACAGTGTCGTGCAAAGTGTGCCGGGGAGCTGGGGGATCACGGTGCTGTACACAGGGACAGAGACAGGTATTATGGGTCAGGAACACCTCGAGTCAGTATGGATACCGAAGACTTTATCTCATGAAGTGACAGTATGGATTTAGGCACCATAGCAAGAGGTGTGATTGCTTGGAGGTGCCTTCAGCTCCTATCAACTGGTTTTAAGCAATGATGTGGTTTAAAACAGCTCATTTAAAGCCACCTTGAAGAAAAACATTTTATATTCTGCTTCTTTAGAATATACTTTATCACCTTCTGATGTAGACAGTCAATGTAAATGGGGTTGATCTGTTTTTCATTGCAAGTAAGGATTAGTGATTAACAAAAATTCAAGTTTATTGCTTGTTACAAAAACTGTTGTCAGAGATTAGAGAAATACCAGCTACATTACAAGTATGCTGAGATAGCAGGCTGCAGTCACTTTTCTCCAACCTCGTTCCTTTATAAACAAAAGTTCTCCACCAGTACTTATAGGAAAATAAACTGTAGAAGGTCCTAGCAAGGACCTAGTGAGAAAAGGTAAAGAGAGGAAAGTTTTGGTTTGTATTATCAACTACCTCTGATCCCACTGTTTCAGCTGGTTTCCTCCACCTGGAATGTGGTTTCAGCTGTGTCCCCGTCAGCTGGCATGCTTGTGGACCAATAATAAGGCACAAGTCCAGTCATCAAATGGCATGGCTCCATCCCAAATGATTTTTCAAATCCGTGCATCACACTGAAGGCCATGAGGTTTCTGGTTTTCATTGTACAGGGTGTAATTTTTTTTTCATATTGTGCAACCAAGAAGGCAGAATTCAAAACCTGTGAGCAAGAAAAGGTCACATTTTCATGAAGAAGGAAGGAGGACGATGTATATGTTTTATACAGTTTTATTAATACATTTATATTTGATGCCAGAGACCCCAAGAGGCTACTGAGCATACAAATATTCAACATATATGGGTAAACAAGAGTGATGATTTAGACACTCTCCAATCATAGTCCCCGTGTCCCAGTACTGCCCATGGCACCATTCAGGGCTTTGCTTGCGTGGGGGAGATCCCAGCTAGGTTAGCTTTTCTGGGAGCTTAATGCAGAGCTCTCCGTACAAAGCTGAATCACAGCTTTTCATATTTAACCTGAAACTAAAGGATAAAACCTCAGCCAGTTTTCAAGGCAGATGCTTGATAATAGAGTGGGTTCTGCCCTGACCGAAACAGAGCTCAGGGGCCCCACAACCACTGATGGTGCTGGCCAGCAGCACTGTCCCTCATTAAGTCTTGCTAATTATATTAGCTGCCTCTCAGCTGTTGCATGGGCACTAGTCAGGAAAGGGACAGTGACAGAAGTGATTCCCAAGAAGGAGGACTCTCTAAATGCACTGGCACACATAATCCTGCCTTGCCAAGGGGAACAGACCAAGCAACATTTGGGGTCCTTTCTCCCATTTTGTAATCCTGGCCAGACTCTCTCAGCCAGCTAATGGAGATTGCAGCAGGAGATGCTGCAAATTCAGGATGTAAAACWCAAATGAAAGCCACCTCGCTGAGCTGTCTATACACTGGAGAAGGAGCCTGCCCGTGCTGGGCAGGAGAGGAGGAGCACAGCTGCCCCAGGGGTGCTTGGCACATGCATCTCCAGGAGTACCCAGAGCATCCTTCTCCCTCACACCATTGCAGGCCACAGCKCTCTCTGCATCTGACCTGCTTTAGGTTTGCTGGCGAGGTTGGGGCCCGGGGCAGGAATGCAGAGTGATGCCGGTGTGGTTATTCTGAAGCCTGCCTGGTGACGCAGGATGCACTGTACGGCAATGGGGGCCGGCTGCGCAGTGCTTCCTCTGGGCCAGCAGCAACCCTGACCCTCCAGCAAACCTGCGTGAGCCAGCTCAGTCACCCTGGTATGCGACCAGACAGGGCCCTGGTATGATCCTCTGCCTCCCTCATACCAGCACTCGGCAAGGGGCTGCAGAGTCCCTGTGTCTCCCCATGCCTGGAGCAAATGAAGCAGTTAAGGGCAGGAGAGAGAAAAAGAGCCCCACGTCACAGGCAGCCTGATAACACAGGGGATGGGACCTTCTCTCCAGGATGTGGCACCAAGTTCCTGCCATGACTCAGGCAGAGGTGTGTGTTTCACATCCAAGGCAGCAGCCTCTAATAATGGGGTGACAAATGAGTTGACCAGGCTGAGAATTGCAGTCTCGGCTCAGGCTTAGCAGCAGAGAGAGGCATCTGCTTGAGCAGGGGTAGGTGTCCATATCTTTTCAGGTCAACAACGCCTAAGCCACGCACATCCCTCCTGCATTTCATTGCAGGCTCATTCAGCAGTTTCCCCTCCCTGCAAGATGCCCACGGCCACAGTTCCTCCCCAGGCTCTGCACGGGGAACCCATCAGTACATGGACCAGCCAGCAGACATCTGCTCCCTGTGCGACTGCCCTTAGCCGGCCAGGCACAAGCTGTGTCCACAACAGCCGTATCACCTCGTTAGCACGCTGGCACCATGCCCGGGTGAGTAATGTCTGCTGGAGCTAATGAGCGCTGCACCCATGGCCGCAGCAACAGCTGCACCAGGTTTGGGGTGCCCTTGGGTCATCGGGCAGGGTGGTGAGGAATGAGTGTCCRTGTCAAAGAGCCTGGCTCCCGAAGCATGCAGAGTTATCTGGTGGCTTTTGTCTCCCATTTCCCAGACCTGAAAAAGCAGAGCACCTGGAGACATAGACGCCCTTATAATGACCCTGGCAAAGGTCCACCACTGCGAGACAGCACTGACCTGGGCTCAGTTCAGCTGTAGGCACAGGTGSCCTTGGATCTGGTCACATCTACCAGCCCTCTTGGAAACTCAGGAGCATCTCAGATGGCACTAAATGCCACCAAAAATATCTCTATCCACAAAATGAGGAGGGGTTTACCAAATGTTTATTGGAAAAGTTTTAATTTTGAATAAGTGAGAAACTTTGAACTAGAAATAGATTTTCATTTTATGTAATCAGAACATTAATTTTGCTTTTCAAATTCTCCTTTCAAAGCAAAAGTTTGTTTCCTCCCCAGGTTGTCTGTGTTRGTTCCAACCAAAAAGGAAAAAGGACTAATGCCTAAGGAGGAGGTAGAGGAGAATTTCTCCCCACCTTTTCCAAAATGGAAGGAAGATATGGGAAAAGTTGGGGACAAAACCCTGGGCCATATTCATTCCTTTGAGCCTAGCAACAAAAGCAGGAAAAGAAAGGATGAAGAAAAACCCAGGTAAGAGATGGTTTGTGTTTTCAATCACATTATTTCAACTACAATCAAAAACAACTTTTTGATTTTTAAGCCGAGAGGAATTTCACAGCAGAAGATATTTTAAGATATGTTTCATCTTACTGTAATGACAGGGACTACACAGAGAGGTTCTTTCAGGTGTCAGGGGAGTTTATAGGCCCATAGTAAGAAGATAATGTGGAAAACTTTGCTAGAATAGTGGCTGTGTRGTTGTATGGGACTGTTTCAAAGTTGAGCATAAATTGGTAATGTAGATCAATTCCCTGATATAAGCAAGGGGTATTAGCCTCAATATATTTCTCTTATTTAAAAAACAATGTCCCTGCTTGCTGAAGGAATAACTGACTAATGCATCAACTTTCTGCATTTCACATCAGAAGAGGAATAAAACAGGAGTGGGAGGTGGAAGACTGGGATTCTGCACACCTTCACACCACTCCTTTCCCGAGCCTGCTCATGAAGGAAGGCATGTCCTCTATTCCTTTCCAAAACATCAGGTCTCCCTCTTTCCTCCCAGCTGCTGAAGGGGGGGCAGTGGCCAACCTTTCACAAAAGCTGCTCCCCCCCGCTCACACCCCCCTCCTTTGCTTCCCTTTGTAGGTCCTCCTCCTGCTGCCTCTGCCAGCCCTTCCCATCTTCCAGCCAGAAGCCATCTTTAATTCCTCCAGTCCTGGCAGGTCACGGAGACCAGCCTGTGCCAGCTGGGCAGATGCCCCATGTGAACCCCCCCAAGCTGGGCTTTGGTTTCCTGTCCCCAGGGGAATCAACCAAGAGCTGGGGACCGGACTTCTCCCTCCACCACCCGGAGCAGGTCTCATGCTTCCCAGGAGCAATGGGACAGGCTTTCCAAGGAAACATGAGAATATGAGGAGGGGCTTGTTTTAGGGAGGTGTTTGTCTGCTCAGAAGACCCAGCAAAATCCCCCCCGGAAAGCATGGACTGTGGAGTTTCAGCTCAGCATTGCAACAGGGAGAAATGTAACGGTGCAAACAGGAGGAGTAACTGCTGCACTAATTGAAAATTACTTTAGGGGAATATAGGTCAACAGAACATAATCTGTGCTGCAGTTTGGCCAGGATACAAAAGTTYGTACCTCTGCCATGAACACTACCACAAGAGGTTCAGGGATTGCACATGGTTAAAACAGAGGATTATGTCGCATCCGGAAAGGGCAGGAGCGGTGCTAGCAGCCAGAGTTAATAGTCGGAGCCAGACACTCGCCCACCTCCCGCGCTTTCTCCCCAGAAAACAGGATGCCTTTCTTATCTGCCACTCGCTGTTCCCGGCACCAGCTGATGAGGCGTCTCTTTCTCCCCCAGTTGGTACAAAATAGGCGGCCGTCTTCCAGGAAAGGCACAAATCTTCTTTGACAAGCAATGATATTAACAGGGATTAGGGAATGCAAGAGCCACTGCCAGAACTGACCAAAGGATGCAGCCCAGGCTGCCTGGCCCTGGGAGCATTTTAATCAAGATTAGAGGTTACATTGAGGACGGGGCTGTATTTTCAACCCACCATGAAACCAGTTCAGAGCAGGGGTTTCAGAGCAACTGGCAGCCTGCGATATGCAGGGGCTCACACCAGCACCAGTCCTCCCTAATCTCAGGAACGGGGTGCAGTGATGGAAAGGGAGCATCGCTGCTGGCAAGGCGGCTCACAGAGGCATCACCGCTGCTGGCTTGCATTGCTTCCCAAGATTAGATGGGATCACAGCACAAGGTATTCTCCTATCAGAGCTCCCTCAGTGTGTGGATGGCAGGCAGAGCTGCACCTTGCCTTCAAACCCCATGGAAACCTCTCCGTCAGGCAAAGGTTTTCCACTCTCTCTCACAAGCAGTGAGTTTGGTGATTTGCAAATAGCATCCATCCCCACCTCCTCATCTCCATCCATGTCCTCTCACAGCAAGTCCTCATCGCATCCCCAAGTTTAGGTATGGACCTGCACGGGCAGTGAACGAAAGCACCTGCAAATAATAAAATCCCATGTCAGTGCAATTTGTGTTTTTCAGTATTTTACCAGGATTATTTTCTAGAGGCATTCAAGATATTTTTTTCATATATTTAATCTCTTTTATTTTTAAAAGACCATCAAGAAGATTTGCCAGCAATTTGTTTGTAGGATGAGAAGTGATGGATTGTTAACTCTTTAGTAACGGCTGCTGTCTGAGTATCACGATCACATCTGGGGCTTGGACATACATTTGTGACACTTAATGCCGAGATTTTGATCTCTTGAAGTCATGCCTGTGTTGACATAGCCACAAGATCTTATTCAAAGAGTTGGAAGAAGCAAAATCTTTAGCTTTTGTGAAGAGTATAGTAATTTCTCTGACTGCCAGATAATGTGGAGCTCAGGTGCCATTTTAGCTGTGGCAACGCGCGTCTTGGCACAGGGGGAAAAACCCATCTGGGGAGCTGAGGAAGCATTCAGGCTGAGCCTTCTTCACAACTGGGCTGCTGCTGGCATCACAGCTGAACTGGCTGCAGTGTAAAGTAAGTGTGCACCGATGGGTGTGCACGGGTGTGCACACATTACCGCATGTGTGACGGCGATCCTCTGTGCATTTTAAAATGCCACCCATCCATGTGATATGCTGAACGACAAAAACAGTAACACATGAAGTTACACGCTGGCTCTTGTCTGGATTTGAAGCTGGTTACACCCAGCCTTTGGTTTCATGCGGTTTCAAATGAAGGTTTTCTTCCTCCTCCTTAGAAGTGCCTCCATCATCAAACAGAAAGGAGGAGAGGGAAAGGAAACATGGACAAAAAGAGGGATGATTCAAAGCACCCACCAAACTCAGTCGGCTCTGGTTATTAGGTGCCTGTTATCCTGTATCAATGATATGTGGACAGCCATTAAGTACATGTGTAAATAATCACAACCGCTGAGCCCCTCATGGATTTTAGCAAGAAAAATTGCCTGTGTGAAATTGCCACAGGATGTGCCTTATTCTCTGGTCTGTATTCATTATTCTCTTGTTTAAAAATGTCATTTACGTAGTCAGAAACAATGCCATGAGATCTAGGCCAGCAACCGCACGCCCTAACTAACCAGGAAGAAAAGCCAAAGCAAATATTCCTGGATTCTGCAATACACAGTACACACTGGATAAATATCTACCCAAAATATTCAGAGAATAACAAGTACAATATTAAAAAAAAAAAAAAAAGTCAGGATTGGTCCATGAGCCATTCAGCAGCCAAATCTTGAACTAACAAATTATGATTTTGAATTAATCGCTCGCAGGGGTCTATTCAGCGCCATGGGGGTCCTCCCCACTGCTGGTGCCCGCCGGAGGGGCGGTGGGTGCCAGAGCAGAACACCCTTCCCATGAGCGTTTGATAGCTGCCCTGCCCATTTCAGCACAGCCTGCAATGCAGAGAGCTCCAAAAACCCAGCGCTGGGGATGGCAGCTGCCCTGAAACCCCCGAGCTGTCACCCTGCAAAGCAGTGCCTGGGCTTGTGCCAGCCACGTAGTGCTGGACCCGCTCCCATATGTGTGTGGACTCACTTCCTTCGCCGCGGTACATTTGGTCCCTCCTCAGCATGTTGATATAAATAAGGTCACTTGCACAAACACACCCTGTTTATCTTCCTCACTGCCACCAGCTCTCACCCTCTCCAAATATGATCGCTATGTCCCCACTCACATGCCCTGCTCTGACATCCCCGTTCTGGTCCTCGCCTTCCTCCTGGGCTGAGCAACGCTGGCTTTGCATTGCAATCAAAATGAATCCCAAGAAGTGGTCTTGCAGCTGGTGAGAAATGAAATGTCATGATGGCTTGAAGGCTTAGGAGAGGGCAAGGGTCAAGTGGATTACCCTCCTCATATAGCTCACAGGTTTTCTATTAGGAAAATCCCCTTCCAGTTGTCAATAAGGCAAGTTACAGAGATCATGAAGACAGTTTCCTCTCAAGCCAACACCTCCCACCTCCTCCCTCTGTCCCTACCTCCCACTGTCCTCCACCACTAAAAACCTCTGTGTASCTTACTTCAAAGCAGGTTGCAATTTCAAATACTGGTGTAATTTAAACAGGGAAGGTGAGATGCGCTCCTCCATGGACTCAGGGTGCAGGTTATAAATAATGTGGCCCGAACAACTCTATCATATGAGCAGCCACAGTTGCTTCTGGGTTGCCTTTGAGAAAACAGAGGTGCAGAGGCATTTCCCCAAGACATACACTGGGGTGAATGGAAGATACAGGATCCAGACCCTCTCTTTCAGCGTCCTGTCCTTTAAACTAACATATTTAGTTATTAGTGGATAAACTGATCTTAAAAACAAAACAAAACAAAACAAAATAAAAAAACCCAACCCAAACACTAGTTCCTATTATTTCAATGCATCTCAGCATTGAGATCTCAGCATCCCTATACAAAATCTTCATTGCCAATTCTTCCATTTTCAGATGGTCTTCCCTGCACTGCAATTACTTTATACTGTCATTACTACAGAAGAAAACCTATTACCTACAGTAAAAAAAAGTGGGAAAGATTTTTAAAAGTGAAATAAAATTTTTCTAGCATTTTCCTCATTAAATTCTGCCATGAAATCCTAGATATCTGCGCCAAAGCCTCTGCCATTGATACAAATGGAGGTTGCCAGTGGATAGACATGAATTTGTTTGGTCTCCAAAGCACATGATCTGCCCAATGTAGAGAAGCATATCTACTAGAGCACTGTGATGATTTGTATTTAACACTCCAGAATAGCCCATCAGGCATCCCATAGCAAAGACAAAGGAGAATAAAAACTGACATGACAGCAGAAGATAATTTTTTCCTGAGGCAGGCATGAATCTAATATAGCACATCAATCAGGGGCTACTAACTGGCCAGACCTGCACTCATAATATTTACAATGATATCATTGAAGGAATCTTTCAGCTCAGCTTATGTCTTTTAACAGACCTGGGATGTGCAGTTTTTGTTTACCTACAAACTTTCTGGAGAGGAATATGTTGTGAAGAGGTTTTGTTTGTGTCCTTTGCTTTTATAATGTTCCGCTGGTCTCTGTTTCGCTAGTATACAGAGCAAAACCTCCTTGCAGTCTGGCATGACTCCATTTCTCAGTTTTTCTCTTCCAGCAGCAGTTTTGAACTCAAGCAGTTCATGGTTATTCCTGATTTTCCCAACTTACCTTGCTGTTGCGCAGGGCTGCAGCTTGGCCATAGTCTCTGAGAGAAACCCATGCTTTGAAACAGGAGTATGGACTAGGATTCATCCATCTCCACCAACGAGAATCTCTGGAGGAGAAAAGCAGCAGGGTTAAGTTGCAAGACCTTATCCAGAACCACCTTCTTGAGCCAGTTTCACTGCGGATGAAAGACCTCTGAAATGGGTGGAATTGCACATGTTGAAAATTGGAATAACGCAGCTGGGTACCCATCRCCCAGTAACCCAGCTGAGGGCTGTCCTAGCTCAAACACCTTTGAATGTCCACGCAGGGAATGACAGATCACAGCACTGCAACTTACAGTAACAGGAGAAAACAACAGATCAAAGGTGGCCTCTTAATCTGTTTTGATCTGTGCTCCCCTATCTCAGTTCACAAGGCGTACTTCATGTGCATGGCTGGAGGGGACTGTCCAGCATTTGTGCTTTTATTGTCTAGGAGACTTAGTCTCCAGCCTGAGTTTAGTCCAACACACATTTTACCATCTGCTCTATTTCCTATGTGCCTATGAGATCATTTTTCTACACGTAAAATTATAAAGTGAAGATTCACATATGCTTACACAGCTTATTTCTATTATTATTTGTTAAACACTGAGAATTTCCTTGGCACAATACAGGGCCCAGAATGAAGACATATCAAGCCCTGAAGCCATGCTTCATGTGAAGTACGCCCAAAATGGCCATTCTGGCTGAAAGAGCAGTGTTAGGAATTTCAAACCACTTCCCTTCCTTGGAGTTCTGAGCAGATTCATGACATTTCTGGCAATACAGCTTAAAGAACCATTCACAGAAATTTGTGCTGCAGTCATCACAAAAGCTTTCTTTTTTTGCCCATGCAAAACCTGATTTTCAGTGCAAAATATACATTTCAGCAAGTTTAAGATTGTCCATAAAGATTTTGGAATGCAATTTCAGAAAAAATGGTAATGAGAAAATGTCACTATTCTTTTTTTAGTTGATAGTTATAATAACGTTCATGAAGAAGCCCACTTCTTCGCGAAACTTTTAAAACTCATTTTTCCATTTCTATTTTCTTGTGTAATTCTCCTCAGCTTACATCTCCCGTGTTACAGCAGCTCTTGGGGAGAGCTGAAACATACCATGGCTGAACCGAAGCTCCCTGTCCTCTTTCCCCTCTCTTCCTTTTTTGGTTTCCATCCTCTGTCTTTCTGGTTCCTTGTATCTCCTGGAGACAAGGGTGGATGGTGACTGGATGCTGTCCCAGATTTGGAGGATGCTGTGTGGCCGTGCATGCCCTCTCTCACAGTCCCACTCCACGTGCAAAGGAGGATTTGTCTCACTTCCCTTGACGTGTCTAAAATACAGATGTCTGTATCTGTGTTACATGTCTGAAGCTCCCCTCAGAATTAGTAGGAAGAAACAGGCATGTATAAAGGGTAATTCACCTCATCCGAGGTAGGTTAGTGCCCAAAATAGGTCAGATGAATCATGCCTTCAAAGTGCCGTGCTCTGCTGACCACAAAGAGAGCCTAGATGACTAAATGTTTAATGTTAGCTGAGACGGATCCTGTCCTCAGCATCTTTCCTTTATGCCATTGTCCTGCCTATCCCCCTGTTGCTCACAGCACACGTTATCCTCCTGAATGATCTTTCTTCCAGCTTCGCTTCTCATATGAGTGGCAATGCCCAAAGAAATAGTATCTTTCCCCCAGCTGCTAGTCTGAAGCAATTTCCCAGCCTGGGCTTTCTTCTGAGATATCTCACTGATGTGGTATTTCATGGAGTGCCTTCACAAATCATTTGTGAAAACTCCTAGCTTATATTTCACATCTCTTCTCAAAACTCACCTCTACCAGGATGCATACACTGTAGCTTGCCTATTGCTAATAGCTAAGTGGGTGGTCTGTTGGGAATCATTAAAATTCTTCCCCTCATACATTAACCCCCCCAAAAAAAACCTTTAGGAGTGAAACCTGCTATTATCCTATCACCAGTATGCTAGTGCTGGCAGAGCCATGGACTAGAGCCCCTCAAGTCTACCATGTGGGTTTATACAACGGTTTACAATAGCTTTCTGACACTGCGTGAATGGCAGCATAAATTACAGTGCAGAAATAGATCAACAAGCTAAAGTGGCTTTACTTCTTCTTTAAACAGCTCTTACAGGCACCAATGCTCCTCTACGGATTTAAAGGAGTCTTTTCTTCTTACTCCTCCACCTTCCTCATTTTAAGCAGGCAGCAGTGAATGGAATAGCACATGTGAAGCGCCATTGCCTTTTTATCAGGTTACAGCACTAGAGAAAAGAAAAGACAAAAATCCAAGTGAAAATCTCTCCTGCTTCCAGTCTCACCCTGCCTTCGACTTCCCCCTAATAGCTGGAAGGGATTAAGGTCTTAACTTGCTGACAAAACCACTGTACAATAGGACCAATTGGTAACATTGGGAGGAGATGTTCAGCTTTGTTTTTCTTCAGGTTCGTAGATGGTCTGACTAAAATACAACTATTCCCTTAGCCCATAAATAAATGCAAAGCCTGATCAAGTTTCAGGAGCCCCCAGCACAGGGTTGAGGCTTGTAAGAGGATGATTTCTGGAAGCAGCTCTTCCCATGTGGGCACGGCTTGTGCAGGCCAATACCTGCTTTGGCAGGAGGAGGGCTTGTTAATCTGAAGTGCCGAGTGCCCACATATCTCATGGAAATCCATGGGAGCTGGGAAAGATCTTTACCTTTGGGAGTCAGCCCATTAGCAGCATGCCCCTGCAGGAGGCTAAGAGCTCACAAAGAAGTTGTTAGTGCTTTCATCTCCAACAAAAAGGAAAAAATAGAGGTCCAGTATTATGAATGTCATCCTATTGATGCAGCACCTAGGCATCCTGGCTGGCATCAGGACATGGCTGTAGCAGCTGGTAAGGGTCCCAGGTCAGAGTGAGCATGCAGGGGCAGGTGTGAAGCTGAAATAGCGCCGAAAGCATTAGGAAAAGAGGCAGGACAGCAAAAGCACGAAGACCTGCACTACTGCCCTTGTGTTCTAACATTGYGCAGACTAGGGAGAGAACATGTTCAAAAAGAAGGAAGCCAACTCAATTTTGTATACAAGAGGAGGAAGCAAGTAATTATAGAAGAGGGATTAAACTCTCTGCCTACCAGTCTTCTAGAGTGGAAAAGATCTGAAGAAGTCACCCAGAAGATCCCTTAACATCAGCAGTTCTTGCTCAGTACCACCTGGTGCAAAGTACTAAAGAAAAGTCATTGCAGTTACTGCCAGTTGCACTTCTGCAAYTTGGAAAGCCAAGGCCAGCTCCATGGGAAGATTAATCAGTACAAGCCAAGGACCAGCATCCATTGTTCCTATTTGTAGCTCACTTTGCAGGTCTCCTTGCCACATGGGTGGTAAGAACCATCTGGTCTCACTTAGTCAGTTATAGGAAACATGTCCAGGTCAAAGCAAGTTGTTTCCAGGGTATTTTTCTAATTGAGAAGGGGAAAGAGGTACCTCCAGAGGGAAAGCCATCACATCCTAAGATAAGCTCAGCCAAATGAACCTTGCTCTCCATGGATGGTAAGGGGAACCTCAGACTTTGCCATCCAATGAGTGGTATGATGAATCCCACTCATAGTACCCAAGCCTTCCACACCTTCCCAACACCACTGCTGAACTGTAGCTGTTATTGTGTTTTGGAAACTACAACCCAAACAGATGAGATTCCCAACATCAGCATCTTCCTTTCATAACCAGCCACCCATGACTATGCTCAGGTCCATTTCAGGACCAAAACCTTATTTCTGCCTCAGCTTTGGAGGTCTGACACCTCTTTGTATGGTTATCCTGGGGCACATGCTGTCCTAGATGAAGAGGCCCAACCCTGGCATTAAAGAGGAATGGTGTCCATATGAGATGCTGCCCTCAGCCTGCCCCTTCATCTCCTCTCCAGTCAGACAGTCTGGTAGCTCCTACAGAGACAGCGGCCATAAGGATCACTCTTCAGGTTCCATCTGGCAGGGTTGATGCATGCCTTCAACTCTTACCCACAGCTCAAGTTGTGGCCTTAAAAATATATTGCAAACACACACATCACCTGAGACTTCAAGCTGCTCTTGCTGGTGTCTCATTAAGCTGCAAGGTGATAACAGTCAGTGGTAACAACTGTGAAATCCACAGTGACCTGACACATCTGGAGTCAATGGGTACCTGTGAGATGCTTTTGCCTGTGGCCTTATGCTACCTGCATAGAAACATTAGGTTAAAATAAACAGAAGAGCAAGAAAGCATCGTTATCAGGCAGGCACTGAGCAGAGAGTGCCTTTTCCCTGTGATAATTTACCCTGCAGTTTTCAGGTTTGTTAGTCGGTTTGGGGTCATGTTGTTTGAATGTCTTTTCCCCAGGAATAAATACGGTATGAAAATTCTCCTAATGGACCCCTGTAGACAGAGTCTAACTCTGGGTCGTGGAAGCAGCTGGTAAATGCACTTACAAGCTATAATATCCACATGACAAACCTTGATACACACTCACGCCCCATTAGCACCACCGTCAGCCTTCGCCCTGTGCTTCCAACAGTGGGGGCGAGGGACCCTGGGGAGCAAACGCCAGGAGGAGAGGTCCATGCCGTGCGCCTGGGTACACCCAGCAGTGGGGACCAGGGCTGGGGGGCGACCTGCAAATGGTGGGACTTCCCAATCCTGTGCAGAGGCTAAATCCAGCATCGGGCATTTAAAGAGAGAAGAGACAAGCAGAGTCTGGGACTGATGCTGGTACGGTAAACTGCAAGAATAGGTCAAGCTGTCAGCTGTTATTAACCTTAGCAAAAAACCTATCTTCTAGTTCAGCCTCAGTTAATTCATATGGTGTTTGTTTGAGAGCCTTCTTACTACACTGTGGAATTATTGGCCTTATCTCCAGCCTGGCTAACCTGCCTGTCTCTCCTCCTGCACCATTTAAATGTCAGTTATATTTTTGTGGTTGACTGGTTAGTGAAAGGATGAATGAATAAGCGTTTGTGCTAACTGATCTACATGAAGATGCCTCATTAAGCAGAAATGGACATGGGATGATATGATTTTGATGTGGTCTTGGCTTGCTTTTGGAAACATATTTTCTGCTAGAGAAGTGGTGAGAAACATGAGATGCTAAGTTTGATCCTTTTCTCCCCATTTTGAGCCCCTTGTTTGAAGTGTATCAAAAAAGAACCACTTCCGGAAACCAAAGTTATGGTACGTTCAAAACAAAAACAAAGGGCCAAATTCCTTTATTTATGGTGACCAGCGTGGTGCAAGCAAGTAATTCCAGCTCGTTACTGAATGGCATTATATTTCTGATATAAAATCTATCCCCTTGCTTCTTCAAGGATGAGAGGACCCTAGAACGCAGATGTATTTGAGTCTAGTATTAACTAAGATGGTACCAAGGCCAGGCACCAGGGAACAGGCCCTCAAGACCATGCTAGTGTTGCAATGCCCTGCTCCTCCTCATCCCACTGCTGCCTAGTGAATTCCCAGTCCTCAGCCAAGAAACCAGGCTCCCCTCCATACAAGGCCTGGGCGGGGGGGGGCATAGCATGGCACCCTGGGTATGTTCTTTGCCCTTTCTCGGGTTAGGAAGGAGCAGAGGTCCTGGACCCCAGTGATATTGCTGAGTTCCCACCTCTGCTTTGGTCCCTCCGAAGAGCTCTCTCCAAGCCCAATCTGCTACCCAGGGGAATAGCCCTAAGCAATGGGGCTCCAAACCAGCCCATGGCCTGGGAGCCCAGGTTCAGGTCCTGACTCAGAAACGTAGACACAGCCATTGAAACCAGCCAAACTGCAGCTGGTGGGACTGAAACCCCAAGGCAAGACCAAGAAAAGATCTCCCTTTGCTTGGGACCCTACAACATGGGTGTGGGGGAAGCCCAGGCTCAAATCTTTGTGCGGAGTCACAGCAGAGGCTTGACGTGGCTCTGAAGCCTCCATCAGTCATTACACAGCTGTGTGCTGTGGTGGGGGAGAATSGCTCCAAATCTCTCTTGTTGGAGCTGTTTGGCTTTATATATATGATTAAATATTCATTGGACCAAAGAGGAAGATTCATCGACTGATCAAATATTTAGGGAAACCGGAATGAGAAACAGGGCTGGTTTAAACTGGGGGAATATGGCTCCAGATGTGCACTTTGGCCACGTCCCAATCCTATATAGGGCAAACTTCTAGCAATAACCTGCCCTTTTTCCTGCCAGCCACAGAAGGAAAGCCTGGGTCTGCAGGCCAGACAACTTCCATACAGACTTTGGCCAGAATCCTGCCACCACAAACCCACCCACAAATGGGTGACCAGAATTTGGATGGACAGTCATCTAGATCCACAGGTCAGCATAGACTGAGGACTGCAATTTCTACTTGAAATCAAGCAGAAAGGAGCTTTCAACATGGGTCAGCCAATACCAACAGGATTGCTCGAGGTACCCAGCTGCTCTGGACAGACAGATGGATGTAATAATGCATGCACACACACACGGACGTGCACCCGTTGTCCCTAAAATACAATTAGCAACACAAGTGAGGAGCAAGGGGATCCTTTCAGAAACAACTGTTTCAATAGCAGCCCAGTGCCAATAGGCACTGAGAGGACTCCTTTCTCTTCTCTTTTTGTTGTGGGATGTCTGCCTCAAGCCTCCTCTGAAAACAGGCCCAAGCAGATGGCTTCTGCAGCCCACACAAGTGACCACATTTCAGTTCTTTCAGACCAAGAAACGGAGAAAGTTTGCAGGGTCTGGAACCCTCCCACAAAAGGAAAATAAGATATCTCCAGCACTTCTGAAAAAAGAAATACCCACTCTCATCCAGGCAAAGCACGGGTTGACTTGCATGAGAAGGAATAGTAAAAGCCTTCAGGAAATAGCTAACGGTTTCCAAGTCTTTCCCTTGTTCGTTTTCACAGACTCTGACTTTCTTCAGGGGRAAAAAATGTCCTTTTTAAATGTGCCTGACCCTGGGCTCTGTTCCTACAAACATTGATTCAGGGAGGTACTTTGTTGGTATTTATTCTCAACTAACGACTGAACTGGCACCGCTCTAAAGAAAGGGTATCCCAAAAGCCCAGTATCCGCAGGCGTTCCTGTTCCCTGCCCGTATTCTTCCTGCCCTTGGCTAACGGTGAATTGCCGCACAAACCTCCATTTTGGCTTAGCTGGGGTAAAAGCAGAACCAAAACTGTGCAGCCCCCACATCTCTTCTTTCTGTGCGCTCTGAGGCAAGATGTATGAGTTTGCTCCTTCATATATAGTACTGAAATCTGAACAGATGTGCAAGGTATTACCTAGCTGTGTATCTCTGGCAAGTATGGCTGCCTATGTTTATATATATACACACACATATTTGTGTATACCTGTGSCTTCCTAGTACACTGAACATGCCCATGCACATTGTCTGACACTGAAGCCATCCTGCACAGAAAAGCCTGTAGCATCCTCTTAAACAATCGCACTCCCATGTCTAGGCACTGTCCGGGAGGGCGATAATTCATGCAGGCTCCACCACTCCCTGGACCATTCCAACAGTTTTGCAGAATAGACAGTCACGCTCCAATGTCCAAAGCAGTCCGAGGCTTTGTTTAGTTTACCAGTCTAGGGACAGCCTGCGAGATCCAAGTCACAACCGACTCCTAACTGAATTGAATCCAAAGCTCAATACAGCTGAAGGAGCCAAGAAAACTTTCCTCAAGAGACTGGTGCCATTTGCTAGAGTGAGAAATGTGGGTCCTCAGCTTTTCGGATGCTCAGGCTCAGCACAGCCCGCAGCAGAGCCTTACAGTTGATGCAGTTTTCACACTTGCAGCGCAACATGTGGCTGCACATGTTTGTGGCTAAAAATGTGCTTTCTCCATAATGAAACTGGAATCAATAACCAATCAAACCAGTATATGCTTCTGTGGAACAGCTTAAAATAGGGTTTCTTTCTTTCTTTCTTAGCAACCGCTCGCAGTGAGCGCAACCTTTCATTTCTTCCACAGAGCTGAAAAGAGCTCTGCGATCACATCATCACAGCACAAGGCAGTCACAAATATTCCACATCTTATAAAGCCAGAGAAGTACAGGGAACTGAAAGGCAGCAGTGAAACCACTCCATACAATAGAAAAAAAACCCCTTGTGCCCATAGAGCAGCAGTAGAATTACCAAGCTGAGCACTCCAGAAGTAAGGCATGGGTAAATTAAGGTTGCTTGTGTAATATTACTTGACTCCCCCACCTCCCTCTGTACATATGCATCCTGAAACAGCCTTTAATTATAAGAACTGCATGCTATTTTTTACTGCTGTACCCCTCTCTCACTCTGTTCCCAGCACTTGATTAATGAACAGCTATTCARTATCTTGTTTTCTTCTCCAGCATATGGTCTCATGCTTCATCTTTACTGCTCAAACCCTGATCTGGAGTCAGAAGTCTCCATGGATCATGTAGGGATGGATTTTTTATAGATGTTGGCCAAATTTGGGTAGGTTTTCCAAAGGAGGCGAAGAGGTCGGGCGTGTGACACAAGCTTACTGACCCTGCTGCAGATTTTAATGGCACRAGCAGTCCTCAGGAAAAGGCAGCAGCGGTTTTCCCTGAGGACAACACAACTTATTTTTCTTCTGAGACGTGTGTAAGATCAGCCCAAGGGAGTCTTCTGGGAGGGTCTGACCCTGATGGGTCAGGTAGAAATGCTGGATCTGAAATGGTACCCTGCGGCTTGCTCCCTGCCGTGGCTGAATGTGCCATCAGCTGGTAAGACCACATCTAACTCCCGTTGGGTGAGGCGGTACTGGTGTGCTCATGGCTGTTCTTCTTGGAAAACTGCTTCACAGTCCTACCTGCAGATGCAGGTTGTAACACTCTCAGTAGAGGAGGCAGCGAGGTTTGAAAGCAGGAAAAATGTGCATTGAAATACAAATATGTTTAACAGCACTGAGTATTTTTAAAACTACCCAAAAAGAAATTGCTTTCATTTTACTCAGGAGCAAAAGCCTGTTTATAACTAGTTCCCTTCATTAAACCTTTGCTTTATAACATATGACTGTGTCAAACATCAACATTCAATAACATTATTTGTGAAAAGGGAAAAAAAAAAACAAAACCAGTCACAGTGATTGGATGGACCATCAAATAACCACTTGATGGATGAAGAGCAGAAATGGAAATGCCATCTGCATTTCCAGCATTCACCAATTGATCAGCCCACTGGGAAATAACAAGGGAGGAGGATTTGATATTCTCTCTGTGTCTGCGAATCACTATTACACACCAAATTTTGCAGGAGATCAATACTCCTTTAACAATTCTGCCACAGATGCCAGAGCTCATTAGTAGGATGCGAATAACTATGGAGGTTGGAAATCCTATTTTATTTGTCTGTCTGAAGGATTTTGGTTTCTTATCGACTTAGCTGAGGATTTCATGACCAGATTTTACAGTCTATGTTGAGCTTTTACTCAGGTAAAATTTCCTTATCTAAAAGTGGAGTTTTGCCTGAGCTGACTTAGTAGGACCCTCAGAGTCCTTTCTTCATTAGCTATTACTATTCCACATTGAATAAAACGCACAGGAGAGCAAACCAACCTGACCAGAGCTACTGGTGTCATTATTCTGATGTGAGACCTGCTTATTCTGATCATCCAGAATTCCTTCTTATCTTTAAAAGTCCTCTCCCCCAGAAAAAAAAACACAGTCACATTGAAAAATAAAAATTAAGGAGTGAAAACAAATTCTACTTGTGCATTCTTGCCTTGGTATTTGAACTATTTTTTTGTGGTTATACGGATTTCTCCCTTCTGCCCCTTGCAAATGCAGATTTCACAAAAGTCATGTCATTCTGACTTGCATCCTTGGTTCAGCTCTCAAGAGAAAATATATTTCAGAAGCCAGTATGGTCCCAGAAGGGCTATGAATAGGATTTTTCTCAAATCTGGTAGTAAAACATGATACTTCCCCCTTCACTACAGTGCTCAGCTGCCCTTTAGCTCTGGGTTTTGAACGAGCTTTGAGAGGAATGCATGGGACATTCAAGTTGATAGCCGTTAGTCTAATGAGTCAATGCTAATCAGTTCACTTGGGACAGCCAGGCTGCCTGGACAGGACCCTGCAGGATGCTGAGTTCACTGCAGCGCAACCCAAGCCAGCAAGAGACTGGCGCCTTTGACAAAACGCTCCAGGTCCACAATTCTTCTTTCGTGCCGAAATGTTCACGCTGAGCACCACGCACCCAGGGCGCAAAGCCTGGCTGGTGAGAGCTGCTGCCGCCGCGCAGCCGTGGTGCRCGGAGGTCACATAATATCCCGCTGTCACCAGTTCAGCCAAGGGACCCACACAGGGCTGCAGCTATGCCTCGGTTAATCTGTTTGAGAGTATTGTTTAATCCTGTTGCASTGTTCCCAAACACGACAGCTTGCAACAGAGGTGACTGGAGGATATTACTGCAACGTACCGTCATTTTGCAATGGCTGGGAGCGTTCCCTCTTGCAGCGCGGCTGCCTGTGCTGCTCCTGGAGGAAGGGCCTTTCCCCATCACTGGTTTTTGCAGTCTTTATGCATTTACAGGAGTTTTGCACACTGGATTGGGGTTTCATTTTCCGTGTTTGCAATGTTTTTCTGTCCCTGTAAATAATTGGGCTTTCCAGACTCTTCCCTGAAAAACAGCGCACAGAGGCTTTTGAGGAATCTGGTGGTAAAACTGCCCATCATTAGTTTCTCCAGAAATTCACACTGGCCATGTGCACGCGTTTCTGGTCTGTAAACATGCGTCATATGRATGCTGGGGTTGCATGACAAAATGTCTTCAGGAGAAAATCAGACTGATCTAGTTTTGTAATTATTAGTAAGATGCTTGAATGAAATAAAATAAAATAGGGCGGTGATTTAATGGAGAATCCTCTGATAAATCCATCCATACACGTAACCAGAATGATCCAAAACATTCATTTTAGACAGTAAGCCATGCAAAACCTTCACTCAAACACACACATTCGCTTTGTGCAAACAGGATGTTTTAATCACAGAGGCCAGCAGACAATCTGAAATGATAACTACTTGGTGTTTTTGCTGCTTTGAATTAAAGAGAATGAGAAAGGGTAGAAACTAAGGGGTAGATTTTCAAAGACAGATTGGCATTATTTGTGACTTTGGAAATTTTCATCTAGATGCATTTTAAAATACTTTTTTATCCTGGGATAGACTCTGCAAGTCCTGTAACTTAAACTCTCTTCAGAATCCAAATTTCACTTTCCCGGTTTCATAAATTTAATACTTCTTTTTAATTTGGATAGGAAGTTTTCAAATGCTTCTGAAGGATTTAAGAGCACAAGTTCTAGCGAAAATCGAGAGGCTGCGTTAACCTAAAAATCTTATATTTTGAAAAGCTCCTTCCCAGCTAATCGATTTCACATGCTAGGGGCTTTTGCCCACACCAGTACGAATCTGCTCTTCTTGGACTTCAAAACCCTCAAGAGGTTTTTATTTGATAATAGACTTTTCAAATATTTTGTATAAACTTGTCTAAAGTCTTGAAGAAGCATGCTTTTACAAGACCTGCATGTGAAGGAGTGTTTTGGCACAAGCACTCCTGTCTCTGAGGCTTGGATTCATTTAATTTAATTTTAGCCATCTGAAAGTTAGGTCGGCAGTCTCAGCTAATCACTAGGGCTCCCTTGTCTGACTTCACTGTTGAGAAATAGGCACCTATGGAGTTGTCTCATCTACTGCAGACATGGGATCAATTCCTTTCGGATATTCCTACCTAACCTCATTTTCTCAGCTGACTATAGGACGAGCCCAGCTGACTAACTTGACAGGATGCTCAGCTTTCAAGTGGCCAATGTTAAAGTAGACAGAGTTCATCCTGAGCATACCATGCTATGTTATTTGTAAGGCATTAAGCAGGATGCTGCAACTTGGCATCACTGAGATTTCCAAATGTGTAGGAAGTTCCCAGAAGTGCCCCCCATGAACAAAACATTAAGTCAGTGCCTGCCGTCTCATTCGTTGTCCACTCTGCAGAGGTGGTATCACCACCACCTTCTCAGGAACACTGTGCCTATAGGTATCAACTCATAAGGACTGTTTTGTTCACCATATAAGCTGGTTTAGGAAGAAACTTCTCTGAACCAAAATCTGAGGCTGCACACAACGTCTGCAGAGAGGCGAAGCTCGGGTAATGAGTCTGGAACAAATTGCTCCATCGGAGTGTGCTCATTTGAACACCAAATGTGCATTTGAAAGTCTGAGAACCAGGCAGGTTCTGCACTGACAGGTGGGTATTTGAGTGTCTGATACATTCAGTCTGATTCATCCAGGAGTAAATTTGTCATTGTTGGGGCAGGACCAAATTGTCTGTAGGAGTTTTATCATATGTTCACAACATCTTTTATTTTCATCAGTTGCAGTTTGGCTTGCCACAAGTTAATGTGCTCATGCATTAGGTCAGGTTTTTCTATTCAGACTATTTTAGCACCATCCAAAAAATGGTAAAAATCATTTTGGGAAAGAGAAAATTAGTATAAAACCTGTATTTATATTTGCGCTGGTGCAGCACATTCAAATCTCTCAGAGAAATATTCAGTTGCCAAAACTGTGAAGAAAGATGCGTGACCTTCTGCTACATTTCCCATGTTTGTTGTCTTAATTAAACTTGTCATGAGTCATGTTTACAACACCCAACTTACCGCGGCCCTATAGCAAACAAAGGCATTCAGCCGCTGATGTGCGTGTCCAAACTCACCRGGGATTACTGCCGCCGTTTTCATCACTTCCTGTACATAGAAAATGCAAAGGCCAAATTTAGAAACAGATCACAAGTCTCTGGTCAGGCTGGTTCCAAGAAGGCTGATGAAATCTGCTTTCCTATTTAGCTTAAACCTGTCTTCCCAAGTATTATCTTCCTGGAGACTTTCAGACCTGTTTCTAACCCCTAAGCTGTTAACTCCTGCAGTATTAGCACAAAAACAAAAAGCTAACCTTTCCTGGGGGCCAAAAGACAGATGTGAGATCATAGCTGCCATTTTATAGCACAGATCCTATGCATGTAAAACCCAACAGAGCTTCTTTTGCATACTTGAATCTAGGGGAAAAAAAAAAGCAAGATACACTTATTTTCATAATAACATTAAGAGTTTGAAAGAGTCACTACCCCTCACGTGCTTTAATTTGTGCATCTTCCTTACTTACTAGCTTCAAACTTAAAATCATTAACATGATTAAAACTGGGTCAAAGAGTCATCATTTTTTTAATATTTGGTCAAAAGCCCATTCAGCTGCTTTTGAATTAGCAAACATGCAATCAACGCACGCTTCGGATTACAAGGGCAACTCCTTTTTAAAGACAGGCTTAACTGTATATGTGAAGAAAACAAATGGGGCAAAGTGCGAAAGGAACAGTCAAAACATGTCAGATATTATAGAGCAGTAAGAACTGTCATTAGCTTGGATATTGCTGTGATTAGCAAAGCCCTGGAGGTGCTCTTTCAATGCACAAGACACAAGGTAAAACCAGCCACTGTCCTGAAGAATATCAGTCTCTGTGTCAAGAAAAGAAGGAATAAAAAGTCTGGGGAGGCACAAGGAGGGGATGCTAACTCTTATTACTTTACTTTTATTTTTAAATCCTATTTTTAACTCTCCCTTATTTTAATGGTTATTTTATTAGTGTTCTTCTTTTTCCTTTTTTTTTTTTTTAATTAATGTGTCTCAATTTTATTTTTAACTCCAGGTTCTGCCACTGTTCTGGAGAAGGGTTTGGTGTCAGGCATGGCCATGCCCAACCAAGCCCGGATACCTGGGGGGCTTAAACGAGGGTAGGGCAAGGGACAGGCGGGGAGCACCCTACCCTTGCAGCCGCCCCTGGAGGACCTTGCTTTGGTTTTGCTCCACCAGCTGCATCTTGCAGGGATGTGTGTAAGCTGCAGGGCTCGGAGCCAGGCAGAGCTGTACCCCAAGGAGGAGGAGGATCCCCAGGGCATCTCCAGGCCATGTCCACAACCAGCGTAGGAAATGCCAGTGAGACCAGACCCTCCCTCACTTCCTCCGGGGGCCTGGCACTGGTCACCAGCGAATCCTCTCGCTTCCCGAGATCTTTATGTCAGGCTGCAGCTCCTATTTTTGAACTGACGTTCCCTGGGCTTAATCCACTTAGCCTGTGAGCACCTTCATCCGCTTCCCGCAAGCACAGCCTGAGGCTGTGAGATCCTCCCTGCTGCACTCACTGTCCTCCCCCGCCACCCCTTCACCCCTCTCGGAAACGTGTATTTATGAAGAGGTGGATTAGGAACATTACCAGCCAGGTCACAGGGTGTCAAGCTGCTCTTTCAGGACTTAAAATCCAAGGCTCACTCAAGAGGGAGCGCTCTCTGTCCTTGTGACAGTCGTTTGGATGACTGTGCCAGTACTTCGGGCTGGAGCATTTAGAGACACCATTCCTGTAAACAAAGCAGTCAGGAGGTTTAGAAATGGTTTACCTTAATTTTCCTTTTTTCACATGGGGAAAAAGAAAAAAGGAGTCTATTTAAGTGCAATGAATGAAATTCATAGCTGGTGCAAATTCACCTTGCTCCGCTGCTGCCAGTGAGCACCAGCTGATTTACACCCGCTACAGACCCCAGCCCGTAATCCCCTCTGAGCCAGCCAGTCCCAAGAGCAATTACTTCGGTTGTCATCTGACGGGTGGAGGTGCCCACAGCACTGCTGCCCAGCAGGTTGCCTCATGGGGAGCAGGGCCGAACGCCCACCGGCCCCACAGTACCTCTGGGTCCCCCGCGGTGCTGTCCCAATGCCTGACACCACGCACAAGGCATTGGGCACGGTCAAAAAAAAGTCAGACCAAGCTCTGGCTGCAGACTGTGAGATGTCTTTGGGTTGGACCCATGTCTTGGAGGAAACACTCCACCTCAACGCAGGGTTCTTACGGCTTGTAAATCAGGAGCAGCCATTCCCCTTTGGTGTGCTGCAGGGATCGGTGCGAGGGCAAATCCCAAGCGCTTCGTCATCCTGCTGAGCTCTAATCCCATCAGCATCTCCGGCCACTCCATCAATCGGATTAAAATATGGCTGAAAGTCATAATATGGCTGGCTCGCCCATGGGGAGCGAGCCCTGCATGTGCAGACCCAGCCATCGCCGCTTAGCCAAGTGCCACGCTGCTTGCAAGCCCCCAAGGCTTTCACCACTGCAGGGTTTTGGGGGTGGCCAGAGCTGCAGACAGGGCAGCCCATGTTCAACATCACCACGGAGAGGTAGGGGCTGCGCCTTTAGCCCCCTCCCATCCCTCCAGAGCCTCTGTGCTTTTAATGGATGAAGTAACTGTAGCATTGCTGTCAGAGCCTTTCACATTCATACCGAAAGTTAGCCAAAAATGTTCCAATAGAAAATATTTTCCATGAGAAAATGCTGCTTTAACAGAATCTAACCCTCCTGTTGGAAACCTGTCAACTCTGCTGTATCCTGTGGTAGAAACCAGACGGGTATGTATAAGGATCCTGCCTTCATCCTGGGACCACTGGCAACAGAAATAAAGATCCATTCAAGGTCCCTCTCTTACTTTTTCTGCCTTTCTCCAACTATGAAAATAATTTCTTTTTTTTAACTTTCTGTCCCATTTTGGAAAGCTTTTGACTTCCTTCTGCCACCCTAAGAAAAGCACAATGTATGTGGGAAGGGGATTCTGCCTCCAGCGGCTCATTTCATGGTCCAGATGGGCACATCCTTTCCATCTCAGTGAGGCAACAGGCCCACGACCATATACCAGCTTCACCAGCATGGCTCAAACGAGGACCAGTGGGTTGGATTTGGCCCTCAAGACAGCTCCAAGTGGCCAACTGCCTTTGCCTGGCTGGTACTTGGGAACGTACACCTCATCATACCCAAACACATAAAACGGCAGGTGCCCAGGGCTGTCACATCCACGTGATGCACAAAGAAGGGCTTAATACCAGACTCAAGCCCCGTCATCCCAGAACACCAGCATGAGCACACCTACTTTAAGCTTTCCTGAGGGTTTGGAAGATCATCTGGGGTCAAAACTGATCACCCACCCACGAATACAAAAGCTGAGACCACCCTCATTTTATCTGCTCCCAAGTGGACACCATATGGAAACGTGCCAGCCCTCAGAAGCTTGGAGGATCTCCACAGCAAGATCCTGTCTGTCTTAAAAAGTTATCTTGAGGTTTCATCTTTTCTGAGAGTACTCAGTTGCTAAGCAGGAGTTGACCTCCTTGGTGTTCACAGGGGACAGTCCTTGCTTTTACACAAAACCACATAAAGACAAGATTAGGTGAGCCAAACCATCACCTCTTCATGACTCGGTGAGGTTACGGAGACCCTCACTCTTTCTGTTTATAAAAGCAGTGTCTTGGCAATAGGAAAGGAATAGCTGGCTTCATTTTTGTATTTTCTAGGTCTGTCTAAAATCAGCCTTCCTGTCTTTTCCACTGCACTTTTCTCCAGAAATCAGTCTACACTTCCCACTCATTTATGGTTTTTTCTTTCATTTATTTCCCCAGTAAGTAATTTCTCACAGAAACCATAGGAAATATAAAGCTGGGAGACTTCTCAAGGTGCCATCTAAACCACAGCTTTCTCCAAAAGTGCCCAGACTCTACCATTATCTACATGCACTCATCACCCCCTTACGAAGACAGCAGTAGCCTAGTGCTTTGAGGGCTGGCCTGCCTGCACAGTACATATGGTGACACCCTGGCCAATTTGGGAAAATCAGACACATCCCTCCTTTCTTATTTATTTAAGGCAATATATAGAATTAAAGAGTGTAATTGAAAGGCGAGTTTTCCATAGACCTGTGAACAGGCCTGGAGAATTCACTTGCAGGGAAATAAATTCTATATGAATATATTCCATAGGTTGATTCAAAAGTTATATTAAAGAGATGATCAAAGCATGATACAGATTATGAATCATTCTATCCAGATTCCAGATGTAATATTCTTTATTATTCCTAATTTGTCTGAAGTTTCCCCATCTCTTCCCTTCCCCTCTCATTTAAGAGACCTTTCGCTGTGTAAAATACTCCTTTGCAGCTCTGCCTCATATGTCGAGGAGGTGACCCAGAACGCATAGTGGCAGGCGTTGCAGCTGATCTAAGCTCCCTGGTTAAGGTCTGACGCTAACCCCCGATGCAGAGCCGCTCCACTGTCTTGCATATCGGGGAAAACCAGCACAAATGTGTTTGATTTGTAACTTTACAAGGACTTTCACATTGAGGTTTAAGTTTCTTTTATTAGTAGACTTAAGAGAAGGGCACCATTAACACATAACAAAGGAGGCAACACTAAACTATTACCATAACAGCAATGTTTTAAAAAACCCACTACTTAGAGGTTTATAAGGTTCCTTTGAAAGATTATTGCAGAAGCCACAAAATGGAAACAGAGGAGAGAGTTACTCAGCTGCATTGTGCCTTCCCATGTGCTTTCGGCCCTATACAGAGAGCCGTGCCTGGTCTAAACACAACTGTAGCCTCTCTTAAGCAACCTCCTTGCCTTGGGGCCACCCAGGGGTTTCCCTGCGCCAGGAGGATCCCCTGGCAAGATTTAAGACCCCATTGTGCCGTTGGAGCGACTCAGGAGAGCCTTAGCAGTAAAATTGAAGGAATAATTTAGCAGCTGAAACAACTACTTCTCCTCTCCCAACAGCCTTGTATCAAACAAGACTCTGTTCAGCCTGTTTTTTTCTGTTTTACTTTTCATGTTTTATTTTTCTAGGTATTTTGAATGAAAGGTACCGTGGCCCTGAAAATTCTCCAAGCAAAACATCACAGTGTTTCAACACAAGATGTCTAAATGAAATGCTGTGTCTTTCCTAACACTTTCATATTTGCTCATTTTGGTCATATCTAGTAATGAAATTGAATTTCCAAAACCTCCTGATTGCCCCCAGAGCTGCCTTTAAGTGTACTGTCCGTCAGAAAAACTGTTCCCAGCTCCGCTTATCCAATTCAAGGTCCACACGCTCTTAGATTCTCATATGATAAAGACATCATTAAAAGCTGTAAATATGTATTATTTCAAGACATTTCCGTATAAAGTGGTGACACTGTGTATTAGCAGCCTTTATTTTCTGCAAACCCCTGTCTGAGCCTCAGAGGAAGGAAAGGGCTGGCTGGTCTGGGAGAAGGGACCCGGCTGATCCTCCACTAGTTCCTGCCAAAGCGCATCCCTGGGCCCGCACCGCTGGCGCGGGGCCATCCTCGCCGGGGCTTTCCATTCCCTTCTCCACCAGCGGGCCAAATCCGGCACTCTCTTTGGGGTGCTGAGCAAGGATCCCCTCCCTGGTCAGCTCAGCGGTGCTGGAGATCAGGGAGGGAACTGGAGGTTGGAGGGGATGGGTGACTGTCCATCAGGCAGCAGCTGCCTTTCTTCTTCCCAAGGAGATTCATTGCTCTGAGACGGCATCCCTCTGGGCAAGCCAGCTTTCTGGTCTATCAAACTGACTTCTTCCTTCATCACCTGCATTTTCCCATTTTGTTTTTTTAGGAGCTGCCTTAGCCTTAGTGCAGCATGACTCAATCCACCGCTTTTGATGCTCTAATAGATTCCACGCCTCGGACCTCACTCCGTGACCTCACTGCTCCACCGTCCCCTCTGCCTGATCTCCATCTGACAGAGAAGACATCCCTTTCTCAGCACCTCGGTCGCCCTTGCATTGTCTCCCCACCACCCCATGTCCCCAAACCGGTTCGGCAGAAATCCCACGGCGTGCTCCTCACAGATGTGGGGCATTACCCCTCCCGGCCCCCCAGCGCAGGGAAGGACTGCAACACATGTCTTCTGGCTGGAGAAAAAGCTGTCTGGAACGTGAGCTCATGTTTTCCTAAAATAACCGGGAACCATGCGCTTAAACTCAACACCTGAGGCAAAGCAGGAGTCGCTGTTAACACTGTGCAGCCTCCAAAGCAATCCTCACACACGACACGGCACAGCACGGTGTGAGCCAGAAGCGCGGAGCAGCTAGCGGTCTTCCAAGGGTGACTAATGCCCCGCTGCTAAAAACAGCTTCCAGGGTTTTTCCATGAGCAAATCTCACTACAGGTCGAGTATTGACTTTTCACCTGCTAAATATAAGAACTTCGCTGTAACATCCACACCGATGGATTTTTTTTACTGGCACATGCCACAGCTGGTAAAGGAAATCTAGCTCTTTCATAAGTGATGGCAGCATCTGATCCTTGTTAACACCCCTCTCAAATGCCAAAAAATAGCCCTTCTAGCAGATTATGTGGGAGTGTGGAAACGAGGATGTGTGGTAAACATGGAAGAGAAGACTGGAACATAAAGTATATTGCACACATGGACATAAATGTCTCAGATCCAAAAAAAAAAGTTATAGAAAATAACATGCTGTTATGGCTGCTGGGAGTAGCACGATATTACATCAAAATAGGTGGTCCTGTCAAAAACACATAACGCTCAGCAACTTCACCAAAAAAACCAAGCAAAATTCTCCAGAACCTCCTTTCAGAAAGAGACCGCTAAGAACAACCATCAGTCCTTCAGAGTTACCAGCATCTCTGTCCCTCCGGACCTGCAGGGTCTTGCTACTCCTCTTCTCTCAGGCCACCGGGCCTCTGTGTCCTTTCAGCACCTCTTCTTCCATGTGAATAAAAGCCAGATCTCCAAGCTGAATGAACACACGGCTCAGCTCATTGTGGGGAGAAATGTATACAGTGCGAATTTCTGAACTTGTTCAATTAACGTCTTGCCTAAACAGACTCCAGCACTATGTTTTCCTACATATTTGAGGTTTGCAGTCAAGCAGTTGAACTGTGTAATCCACTGTCTGAGACATGACATATTGTTTGCCAGCCCTGACTGTCCCTGACAGGTTGATTCGTCTTATAAATCATTTGGGCTTCCAAATGAAATATAGATTGATTGCATTTTACTTATTTTATTTTAGGAGCAAGCAACCCACAGGTGGGTGTGTCAAAGTGCCTTCCCAATACTGCTCCTAGGAACAATACCATCCTTGCACAAATGTTAATGAAAAGTAGAGAGAGAGGTGTGCATTTGCAATTGAAATGAGACTACCTTGAGAAGTTGCCAAAATACCTATGAATAAATTTCCCCATTAGCAGTGTTATACCAGTAGCTGAATTTTGTGGGAAACACATATACATATCTCTTCTACTTTAGGGGACCCACCTTTCCACCTTAGAACTGCCTTTTGTTCAATGTCTAAAAGCTATCCAGGCCAATGCGCCCACTAAGGCAAGGACCAAGGGTCTTCTGCTAGGAGGCTTCACTTAATTCATGCTGCTGTGAAGGTTATGAAGAAGCGGTACAAGATCTGGCATTTGGCAGTGCAAGGGGAACGGATTGGCATGGGGCGGCTCACTGTGGTCCAGGTCCTTGAGAAGATGGCCAAGCTTTGAAGACACTCAGTATCTCCATCCTGAGCACTCTGCAGCAGCTCRGTGTGAAAAAGATGGGTGCCATGGGATGACCCTGTCCTGGTCTGAGAAGAAGGACAATATAAAATAAAAAGTCTTCTAAAATGGTTTTGAATCCAGAGAAGGGTCAAACAGCCTGGTGTGGTAAAGAGGCAAGGTTTCAACACCTTGAAACAATTAATTCTAGTGTTCCCAAGAGGTGCGAGACTGCCTTCAACTTACTTCTAATTAACTTACAAATTAGCCTGCTGGCCCATAAAGACCATCATGCACTAATTAAGCCCAGCTGCTTTATGGGAAGAGCTACAACGAAATCTGTAGATTTCTGGTACCAAAAGGAAATGTCCTATCTGCACGTTATTCAACTAGCGCTCATTGCCCCCGGATGTTGTTAAAGCTAAGAACATGTTCAGCCACAAAGAATTAAGCATTTATATTAGATCCTGAGGATATCCAAATTTATAATCAATAGGAAAAAGAGATAGTGCCATTAGTGCCAGTGGCTACCTAGGATTTGCATCTCATGTTGATGGAGAGCCCTGGTTGAAGCTTTTCCCACAGTTGGAACACTTATAAGATGCTCTCCCATGTGGTTTCTCTGGTTTCTAATGAGGTATAAGCTCACCCTGAGCTGGCACGATCACCTGTCTCTCCTCACTGGGGAGCAGCTTATATTCATGAAACCTGTAGGAACTTAACTATTTGTGAGACCTCCTCTCCTCTGCTCCACGTGGCAGAGATTGTTCAGAGGCTGCTGGAGGCAGGAGAGCAGACAGGGAGGGAGGGAGTCAGAGATTTGCACAGCCAGCCAGCGCACTGGTTGCATAAGCCCTGTGTCTGTGGGAAATCAGGCTAAAACCTTTTCAGAAGCAATATAAACATGTAGCCTTTTAGGACTGAAGTCGTTTATGCAGAAATTTCCCCTATGGTCAGACTATTTCATAATTATCCACACTGGGATGTCTTGCATTTTGCTTTGAAGCATCTGGTTCTCGGCATGTCACCATTAGTTTGATCTAGCAGTTCCTATCCTTATATAATAGCAAACCGTTTCATGGCTATTTCACACAAAATGTCTCTCTTTTTGCCCACTAAATGACCTGGAACTAGAACACAAACATTCTGTTTGCACAGTTTTACATAACATTTGCCATAGCTTTCACACACCACTATTAAAGACTAATTTGTTTCTGTTCCCAGGCTGATGGAAAGCAGTTCTTTTGGTAGCTCCATTGCGTCAGTGTTCTTTGAAAATGTAAATAAAGATACTGAGATAAGACCTGTCCAACTACAGAGCCCTTTTTCTCTTTATGTTTACCAGATACTTCAAGCTAAATAAAATTACTCTTTGCACTTCATCTGCCTAAGAACACGCTCAACAAATTGATAATCACATTTTCTTGGATATCACAACCCCTCCCCAACATATTGTGGTCACAAGCAGCATCTAAGAGGATCTACAATAACATTTTTCAAAAAAGCGTTCAGAAAAATGACTTAGGGTCCCAAATACCGTTTTGAAAAGCAACTTAACTCCTGAGGAATGGGATTTTCAGGGAGATTTAGATTCTTGAGCATTTAATTGCCAGCTTGGAAAAAGGAGCTTCTACTTAGCAGATTCTTTGAAAGTGTTGCCTTGCCAGCTCCCATATTGATCTTGATGGAAATGCATTACCTGTTGGCATCTGACAGTCTCACTGAGCACTCACCATCATCTTCATTGGTACAAAACACCTTTGCAATGTGATTTAAAGATGTTTTTCTAGACTGTCTTCAAATCTTTCTTGCTAGGTAAAGGGCAGAAATATTTTCTCCGCCTGGTTCCTTTTGGGATGGTGCCTTGGAGGTCTGTTTCCTTGGCAAGATTTCCTGAATTGCCTGAATTTTCAATACAGACAGATGGTTTTGGAACAACTTTTTGCAAAACTGGCCTTAGTCTATTTAAAAAAGATAGAGATATGGCCCACCTAACATGTGAACCACTCTCTAGAGATGCCCAATTTCAAGAGAGTAGGGAATTTAGCCAGCTGCATGTTTACCTCTGATGCTCCAGGTATAGGATGAACCCAGTCCTAGACCTTAGACATGTAGTCCCAAAATATTTAAATAAGCCTAACAGTAGAGATTCATGAAATCAGCTCATCAAATGTAGGAGCAGGTGTGGGGGTAGAAGGTGCCTACAGTTAAATGGAAAAAGACACTGGCTCTTTCTGTCTTCATCTTTGCCTCTGCCTCCTTTGCTAGCTTCTTTCCTCCTGGACTTTATTTCACCAGATGCTACATAAGGATCTTCTGGTCTCTGAAGCAGGAAATCACCTCCTATTAGAAATAAATGATGATGTTACATTCGTTTTGCTGCAGTTGTTAAAGTCTTTTATCTAACATCCCAAATAAGCAATGCCAAGAATCTCTAAGTGTAAAAACAAGTGAGAAGAAAAGCAAGAGATGCAGGAGGCAGAAATGATTACGGTCACATCAAGTTTTTTATAAAGGCTGAACACAAAGCTTATAACACAAAGTTACACGAGTGAATTAGCCTTCAGAAGGGTACATGAGCTATCTGCTGTTTATGGTACAATATGAAACTGCAAACCCACATTTCAAAGGGAACATTACGCAGAGTAATAGAACTTTACTTACCCAGTCAATTCTTCTTCTGACATTTCTTGGGTTTATTTTTTTCTGTGTATTTTGATAACCCTAAAGAAATGTTGTCAATCTGGAATTGCTACCTTACACCAGATCCCAAGAATTATCACTAAAAAAGAAGAGCAGTCAGATAAGAAACCTGAAGAATATTAGTCATTGATACAGCAACAACGCCACCTTCAAGGTCAGAATATTTCAGGACCCACAGAAATTCCCCCTAAACAACTCGGCATCATATCCAACAGTGCATAAGAGGAGTTTCTGGAGGCAGAACAGCCCAGAAAAGCGTTTTGCTCCCACCAGGTCTACGACTCTGCTTGAAGCAACAGCCAGCCATAGCCATTCCCCGGCATTGGCTGCTGATGGAAATGTGTTTAGAGGAGCTGAGAGCCTGCCAAACCTTTCCCAGAGTACTGCCACTGCAGTATACAAAAAAAACCCAAAGTCGCAAATGCTTAAAAACATTTTGATGCAAAACTCCCTTTGAAATCAGTGGACTTTACAAGGAGCTCAGCACTGCCCAAGGCTATCTGAGAGCTGCTCTGCCCTGCTCCTGCACAGGGATGCTCCACGGGAGAGGGAAAGCCCACATGTCCCGTAGAGGCATGGATGGGTCAAGGAGACAAAAGAGGCTGGGTCCTTCCCACCTGTTTCCCTCCTGGGACTGCCTGGAAATCCCACCAATGGTCCAGCAGCAGAAGTCACGCCTTGCCTTAGGAATCCCCACACCTTTTCCTCTTCTTTTCCTTGGAGGCGACAGGAGGAAGAGGAGTCAGGGCGTTCCCACCACCCTTCAGGTCTCAGCCACCCCTTCCCAAGCACCTCCACATGCACCGTGCATCTCGCTGGGGAGGAAAGCATGGCGGCCAAGGTCTGAAGCATCTCCTGCTGGTACAGTGCCCCGGGCAGGCTGCATCGGCAAGCGATGGTCCTCACCGCACCAGTTCGGCTTTATCTCCACGTTTAATAAACAACCAAACATCTGCTTGATGATATCAGCTGCGACAAAAGTACTGGACATTTTGAGCGTGATTTAACAATGTCTGTGACCTCAAACAATTTGTTGTTTCTTTAGCGTGTGCGGAGCCTGACCCCCGCTCGCATCCTCTAAACCCTTTTGCTCTTGCTCTCTCCTTCTTTTCCTGCCCCCAAAAAGGCCACAGGATGAAAACAAAAAAAAAAATCCAAGGGGAACTAGTATTAAATTGTAAGTAGCAACAACCAGGCACTTCATCAGCGTGAACACGGTATTCATAAATCTTTATCACCAGCAATTTTTTTACATATCTGGAATCCACTATACTGCAAATTAGTCCCATTTGTCCACTCGGTGCTAATGCCATTAAAATTGACCTCATTTGCCAAAGCACATGAGTCCAGAAATCCCTGGACTTGTTAATTTTTCAGTTTAAAAAAGTAATCTTGATTCCTAAACTAAATTTTACGGAAAGAAATCTCATTGTAGTTGAAAACTGCACCCTTGTAACTCTAAGGAAAATTAAGAGCAAACCACCCTTTGTTTGCATTGGCACTGGAGGGCACTTTAACGCCTGTGTTATTTTCTTATACCCCGAGAGCAGCCACTCATTCCTTTCCACTCTAACCCAGTATTTTTCACCTCTGTCTCTGCCTGTGGTTGCCACAGAAATTTCAGCTTGGCCAGGGTGAGAGATTTCTCACAGTTTCCCAGAAACTGTTCTGAAAAAAGGGGATCCTTTTCTTTTCCCCAGAAGGGTAACTTTGAGTATGGGCAAAATATTCTGACAACTTAGCAATGCTGGCAAAAAAAAAAGAGTTTTCCTGAAGCTCATTATTTTCTTTCCATATTTTTTTACTAACCCCACCACCTCTTAATGCTTTGCAACTAGTGCTCTCCCAATGAAATCTGACTTCTAATTTCACTTTCCATTTTTGAAATAACTTCTTAAAAATTTGTCTTAGCTGACTATAACTGCTAAAAAGTTCAGCTCTTCACCAATGGGTTGCTACAGGAAAAGATTACTGCAAGTCTTACTTGGGCATGGAGAGATAACATGAGCAGATATCAGCGGTAAAGGCTGTCTACTGCATAAGTGCGGGTGTATATTTTTGAAACAGGGAACGCAAAAATATATATGCTGAAACTACATAAAAGACAAGAAAAGGATAAAAAAACCAAAACAGTGCACCATTTCCCATCTATTCTGCATCCTGTTTGGTGAAGAAAACTCTGCAGTGTCATGCAAGAAGCCTTAAAATGGATATTGATCGCAGATGCGGCGCAGCCAAAAGACAGAGCTTTGATAACCGAGTATTTCGCAGCCTCCTGTTGCCTTTTAAGAGGGAAAGCAGCCGTCACAGATCGCCGAGGATGCTGTCAGATGGGTGAGATGCGTACGGCTCATGAGAACAGGCACAGTTAGTGCAGGCAAGAAAACACCTCTTGAAAAATGAGCCCTCTTTCCTAGGGGATTTGGCAAGAACCAGCAGAAAGGGTTAAGAAACCCCACTGCCCACAGCAAGCCCGTATTTTGTTCCCTGCTTTTGGGTGCATCTGAAACAGCAATTTAGGTTTATGCAGTAACCAGCACTGTCCTGATGCAGGTTCATACTATAACCAGCACTGTCCTCATGCAGCTCAAAGCCAAATGCCCTCTGTACGTCTGTGCAAGTATTTGGCATCCCACTGAAGTGCAATTTGCCTTAATCAGAAATAGACCTCGGCCTGCTGCTCAGCAACTACCAGGTGCTATGGAAGAGGGGAGGAAGACCCAAAGGGCCACGGCTGCAGCTCACAACCACTGCTCCAAAACCTGCCTTCCAATGCTGCACAGGCAGCACGTCGCCCGTCCCCGCCRCGGGCAGCCCACCATCCCGCCAAACGCTGAGCCTCAGCATCGCTCCTGCTCCGCCTCCCGCCCAAGACGCCTTTGTGGGCAGCCACGGCGGGGAGGGCAGCTGGCAGGCAGATGGGGGGCAGGCGGCTTCAAAGGAGCTGCCAGCCACTTCCCGGGGATGGCGGCAGCACCACAGCCCGCCATGGGCGTCGAAAATGGATGGGTTTCTCAGGCCCTGCTGGCATGTCGCCCTCCAGGGTCTCGGCCACCACTTCTCCTCCTGCCCCCTGCCAGGGCTGATGGGGAGAGGAGCCCCTGCCGGGGTTGACCTCTCTGGGCAGTGTCATGCAAAATACAGGACAGCGGGAGGACCAGCTGGCCCCCAGACTGAGGCATGGTGGTGGGATGCAGAGAGGCATGTACAATTGCCTTTTGATACACGCAGGCTGGGGAGCACAGAAATGAGGCCAGGACTGCGGGGATGTGAAGAGGAGAGGGCCAGGTCCCAGGTGAAGGCAGCCTGTTGGAGCTGGAGAGACGTCCCCACTAATGTCCAGGCGAGATCGAGGTGAGCTGCCCACCAGAGGAGGCATGGCGGGGAGTGAAACGTGGTGGATAGATGGGGGGCTCGGCATGGTCCCATGCCCTGAGTCATCACCCGGGGCAGCCTGAGCGGGGCACACCACACATCGCCGCTGCTTTCTCCTATAACAACCCCAGCCCATCTACCCAGCAGCTCCCCAGGCTGCTGAGCTCCCACCACCTGGGTCAGCAGGGCTGGGTGTCTCTGGGACAGCCTGACCTGGCTCCTGCCACCCTGGAGCCACCTGCTTCGCGTCACTTTTCCTTGCTGCGCTCCAAGGGCCATGTCTTTGGGAAGTATTTTTGCAGCAGTAAAGCAGCATTTTCACTGGGCAAAGCTGCATTTTAATAGTAAGCGGAGAGGACTGTTAAAAGCTGCAGCAGGCCCCGTTTGGCGCCAGTCATTGCTTTTTTTTTCTCCTCCATATGTACCCCATATGCAAGTACAGCTGAGAAGCTGACATAGAAATTTTTAAAACAGGAGAGAGAGAAAAGTCTGAAGCTGCCCTGAGAAGGACGTTCTGGGCTTTTTAACTCTGCTTTTGCAAGAGCTGTGGAGACCCCAGAGATCTCTTACATCTGCACTTTTGAATTCCCGCCTTGCAGGTAATTAATAACACAGGAAACTGTGATGTAGGTGTAGGGGAGAGACCTTTCCACTCCTTGTGCCCTCTCCACAGCCCAGCTGCTATTCAATGTTTTGGTCCTGTGCCGTGAGAACACCTCCACAGCTGACACGGCATAGGCAGGTGGGTCCCCAAAATACCAAACCACTCTTTGCACAGATTTGCATGGCTGTGATGGGTCTGGGACAGCAGAGATGGGTCTGCGATGGGTCTCCCATCCCAGCCTCTTCTACAGCCTCTACAGATTGATACATCAACCTACTCTCACCTCAAGAGTTCTTCCTAGCACAGAGCAGGGGGTCACCCAGAACCAAAACCCACCTCCGGGCTGGGTTTTATGACCCAAGTTTAGCCACAGAAGAGGCATGGCAGTCCCCTGCTCTGTCAAAGGGGAAGTTGTGCTGACAAGCTCCTTCTTCAGTTTCAGCTGGAGAATTCATTGCCCTTGGATTCACAGGTTGTATGTGGATGGGCTTCTCTGTGTCTTTTGCTCCCTGCTGCTCATGGGCAATATTAAATATCTTCCCTTCTTCATATAACCATATGAAACATGCCATAAAATAGAAAAGACCTGAAATAATCTCTACACAAGTGCAAATGGACTCCTTGGACTCCTTCCTTTCAGGCCCCGAAGCACTGTCTATGCTTACAGGATTCACCTTGGTTTCTAATCCAAAATACGCTCTTTAATCAGGCAGCATGAGAAATACATAGATCTGGGGGGGAAAAAACCACATCCTTGCACTTCTTTGTTTTAGTTTTCTCATCATCCTGGAGAACTCTTTGGGATTAGGTGAGAGTCCCTGCAGGTATCCAAAATTCTCCTTTTGAAATCTCTGGCTTGTTCATCAAGTCTCCAAATCTGTCTGCTCTGACTCGCTTTGCGCTAATGGTCATGCAGCTAAAGACAGCATCAGCCTTGCTGTGAAAGGGGCTCCTCTCTTCCTGCCTCTTCTTCCATCATTTCCTGCATGGCACTCAGGGTCCTCCACCGAGCACTGCCTCGGTGGCCCATACACATCATCGCCACGTGGTTGCTCCCCGCGGGCTCAGGGACCTTCTGCTCCCCAAAGGGTGCCCTGCTGAGAGGCTTCTGCTCAAGTGTCCTTCCATGAGAGCAGGTGGAGGGGAAACCACTTCTTCCATGTGTCTGAAGAAATGGAGGATATGTTCCCAAAACTAAATGCATCGCGCTTGCCAGGAGCATTTTACATGTGGACAGACCCTATGATGCCATCACCCATTTTGAATATTTGTCATTTGTGCATTAGCATAGAGAAGTCTGCAACTAATACTCACAGAGTCAGTCTTTCCCTCCCCTGATTGCCAGACCCAGATTCCCACTCTCATTTGCTGTATCCTCAAGCTTTAACAACTCCTCTACCATGGTCTTGCAAGTAATTTGGTATTACTTGTATTTCAATGGTGTTCAGCACTATCACTGTGCCAGACACTGTCTAACTAGGCAAATCAGACTAAGCAAGGGCAGATGTAATATTTCCACCCCCATTTTACAGCTAGGCCAAGAGAAATTATGGGGAGAGCTTAACATGCCACTTAAAAGGACCCAAACTACAGCATGAAAAGCTCTTTGTAAGCTGCTCAGGCTCCTGGGTGGCCCCAATGCCTGTGTTTCCCCCAGCAAACATCCGGTTTTTTGAAGTTCTGGTCCTTGTTCCCACATGGACTGCAGGGTTTGTGACCCTTTGAGTGCCATGCATGAGGGAACAAGGGAGCAGGCTTCCTTGGGCTCCCCGCCACCCCTCCCAGCTGGTTCCTAACCACCAAGGATGCTTTCTTCCCCAGCCGAAACCCCATTCTCCCATTTCCAAGTGCTCCATGGCAGCAGCGCCCAGCTCCCAGCCACATGTCCATGATGGGGCCACCTGAGGCCCAGTCACTACAGCCCTTGCCCTCCTCACAAAAAGCATGAGGAGCAACAACTGGCTGCTGGCTGCTCTCTTCTGCAGTGCATTTTAAAACATTACTTCCCTTTTCATGGCCCATCAGGTCCCCTAAGTCCCTCCATGCTTGTTAAAACGTACCAGGGATGGAGACGAAGATGTGAGTCCTCTTGGCTCGTTCCCCAGTGAAGAGAAATCAGGGGCTTCATCCCTTCCCATGGGGAGAGGAGAAGGGCTACCAGCCACAGACGGGACCTCCTCTGGGACCAGCTCATTGGGGACCAACCCTCAGGCAGCATCACTCTCTCTCAGGAGTAAGATGGGGGAAGAGGAGCAGATGAGAAAGGAAGATGCATAGCAGGGAGTAGAGCTGAGAAGTGATGGATTTAGGCAGTGGACTGTGACAGGAAAAGGTATTTTTTACAGGCTTCCATGTTACCTACTGGAAAAGATCATTTTTGATGCTATTTTGACCTTTGTTTACATTTCAGTAGAGCAGACAGTGACACAGTATATGATTCTCTTACAAAGAGCAAGTTTTCTTTATAAAGATGCTGCACTATAATAAACACAACACTTGATGGTACTTAGGTCACTTTTCTATGGGGAAAGTTAGGCAAAATGTTCAAAAACCTATGGCAATGAATATCTTTTCTGTAGCTTTTCGGAGTCATCCTTGAACAGAGACACAATTCACCGGAATATCCTATAAGGTAGAAAAGGTTAAGAATTGTTATTTTCTATTAAAACCTTTAGGACATTTTCTGCAAAACCTCTTTAAAATGATTAGTCTTTAGGAGATCCAAATGTCTCTGAGTTTTGTTCTACCACTTAAAGTGTTGTTTTAGAACCACTTCAGCCCTGTTAATGTGTGTCTGCCAGACAATGGAGCTGATATGAATTTGCCATTAATTGGAGAGCGGGGCTTCGCGTGTACCAGATTAAGTGATTTACTTTCAAAGTGCTGTTATTATGTTGTAGACTGCATTTGGTTGCTTAGAAACCATCCTTATCGATGGTTCGAGTTTTCTCCTGATAGCACGGTGAACGGATAGCACCTTTATTTTTCTCTCAGCAGTTGTCAGGAGAAACTATTTTATAAAAACCGCCGCAAAAGGCAGCATCCCTCCATGAACAGGCAATAGTATAGCTGGCATGTTGATTTAGGCTGAAGAGGTACATTATTCCAAAGGAGTGAAAATGATTTTAGAAAACAGTATTTGGCAGCGCGATGCTCAGAGACCTATTGTTCAGCTGGGGGAAGAGGAAGAAAAAAACTTTCCCATCAAGTGGGAAGACATACCTGACAAACAGCATATCTAACAAGCAACAAATGCTAAGAAGAAGGTCTCTGTAATGTTTCATTAAAACCACAGACACATTACCAATGTGGACTTTAGGCTGCAACTCATTAGTAAATGAATTCTATCTGTGACAGCCTTGTCAAACCCAGGCTTTACTGATTACATTTGGCTTTTAGGCAGTAATCCCCAGGGAAAGTGATTTATTTCAGCACTTGATGAGTTACTCCATCGATGCTAGTAATAATGACATTATCTTGACATAGGTTAGCATTTATAGGCCTCTTGGAAGGAGTGAGTGTTCAAGGGGGATTTAAATGAAGACAGGAGGGAAGCCAAGCACGTTGGTGCGAGAATAGTTAGAAATGTTTAGAAAGTGCAGCCCACCTGTAACAGCAAAGGGTTTTACAAAGCTGGGCAAATGCTCCGCTCGACACCTTTCACAGGCCAAAGCAGAGCACGCTGAGATGAAATGACCCCCAGGTTAGACAGCAAGCCTGAGAGAGGGGGACCACAGGCTGCCGCCACCCTCCCTCCTCTCCCAGCCCAGCACCCTGCTATCGTACAGGGGCTGAGCAAAGCTGGCTTCATCTCCTCTCATCTCACAGCTAAACCAGGGGCTGCAGCAGGGCATGAAACCCTTTTCATGTCCTGCTCCCAACAGGGAAGTTTTTCCAGGTATAACCAGGAAATTAAGTTGAATGTGATTACCAGGGGGTAATGATGTGCAAAACCAGGGAGAGGTACAGACACTGAGTTAGGATGCTGTGAGGGGTAGAAACAGGGTGTTAATGGCTACATGCTTCCTCAGTAGTCAATGAAGGGAGAAAGGCGAGGCAAGAGGGACAGATCAGAGCAGCCAGCAGCTCTGACTCCCCTTTAGACAATCCACTGTCCCTGGATCAACAGAGAGACATTGAGCTCCTGAAGATCAAGGGAATACCCCCTTGACGTCCAGGCATTAATCCTACCAAAGGAGTTCATGTTTCAACTTCACTGCCAGGGTAAATCACACAATACAGACCTGGTGGCCCAAACTATAAATACCCGTCTTAATTAGCAAGACATCGAACAGGAGATCCAGGAGAAATCAGAGCTGCCTTTGAGATACATCTGATAGAGGTACCACAGGTGAGATTGTGCCACAAGATCCCAAGCTCTGCCAGTCTGAGCTATGAAGTTGCTCTCTGCGATGCAGGGGATGAAACCTGGGCCCAGCCAAGGCCAGGAACGAAGGGTGTCCCAGCAACAGCTGTTTGGAAACCTCTCAGTTTGAGAAGTCTTTTCCAGCTTAGGAGAAATCAAATAGGCATCTGCAGATGCTTGACAACTCTTTAGCAGATCCAAAGTGTGCCTATTAAGGTTTCCGTTGTCATCCAGCTGGCCTAGCAAGGCTCCTTCTATACGAGGAAATGCACAGCAAGCCACCCTGGGTATGCCATGGACATAAAATTGAAGCACTAGCGCATTTGGGGATTGATGCGTTTATAATCTCTAAGACAACATCACACTCTCAATTCTGCTGATCCGTCTTCACAGAAAATATCGCAAAAACTTACTCTGCGGCAGCAGCATCTGCAGGCCTTGTGCAAATTCAGGAGAAGGTTTTATGTCTGCTGAAATTGTTCTGTCAATTTTCACTTGAGAATACGTCTCTCAAAGTGCAATGAACATGCGCCATGTAATACTGATCCACTATCGCCCTAGCTGTAACACTGAAAGCAAGAACAGCTTATCTTTTTCAGTAATTAACTCTAATCTGAGAAGACATAGGTGAGTAATTGCAAGAATAAAGGCTATTACACCTCCAAGAAATAAAATTTAATCTGCTTTTTTTTTCAGCTCCAGTGTTCAGCTGGACCACGAAGCTGCTTCTATTGCGAAGTGTGATATGATTAAATAGCAAATCTACTATTACTGTTTTTAAGGCAATAATACCTTTTAATATCCAAGCAACATCATATCAAGTGAGTTTGAGATAGGACCTGAAAAATTCAATCTCAATTTTTGGGAGGGAGTCTAACCCATGGATAGCAAATGGCTGGATTTTAGAAAAACATATTTTCTTATCTAGGGAAAAAGGGGCAGAATGTCAGGCTAGTACACAGTCACGAGAGGCTGTTTCAAAATTTAAAAAATCTGCATATTAAGTCTTTCACTGGATCGGTGTCATACATATTGTAAAAGGAAAGGAGTGAACTTCAATTCGCCAAATGATCATGGTTATCGTAAATTGTAATGAAACATTATCTCAGAGTGATCGTCAATGAAGAGGAATTCTGGAGGAAATGCGGGAGGAGATGAAGAACTGAAGAGATGTTTCCTCTGACACACCTGGCTCTGACTGGTATCAGGGCAGCGTATGAGCAAACCCCTGCAGGGCACCAGCTCCTAGGTTCCCAGGAATATTGTCTAGAGAACAGCTCAGCTTATGAAGCAGTTGGAAGTGCTGTGCGTGAATTAAAATAAAAACTATAAGACTAAATGAAGTGAATTGTTTAGCCATAAGGCTAAATTACCGAATAATGCAGAGAATAATACTTTTCACCATGTAGCCATATTAATTTCCATGCACACCAGTGAGTTTTGAAAACAACATGGGTCAGAGCCACCGGCAATACGTGGCTGCTGTGCTATTCCAAATGGCCTGCCTGTGCTGAGGACAATGCAAAATATGATTTTATTAATCTTTCATTCTAATTTCATGGCACTCAGCAGTGTTTGTGGCTGCACACAATGACAGGCACCAGTCCAGAGCCTGTGCTGGCACAAGCTAGGTTTGTTCCATTGACCCCAGCAGAGCCGTGCTGATTTACGCCAGCTGAAATCTGACCCATAATTTCTGCCTCGGAAGGATTAAACCTAATTACTTCTTTATGTTTGACCCACAGCGCGGGGATATCCCAGCATCACAAACCCGAGGGTACCCATCTCTCCCCTCAGCTGTAGTAAACATCCCCATTCAAGCCAATCTCATGACAGTGCCTGGCAAAAAGCAGAAATTGTTCTGTGGCACCAGACCCATTGACCAGTTGGTTTGGCCATGAGGATTACACACCAGGGCTTTTGGAGAAGCGGGGGGCTCCAGAGTGCTCCCAATGCCCACCCTGGCCGGGGTGGCTTTCAGGACCAGCCCCACTGGACAGCGGCCCCCAAAAACCGAGACATCCTGTGGCGGGAAGAAGGGTTTGGCCCTTCCAAGGGGTCCCTCTCGTGCTTGGTCTGGAGATGCCCCTGGGGTGCCCTTGCTCTGGCGATGCTGGAGAAGGATGAGTGCGCGGGCCTTGTCTGCCTTGCAACACCGCACACGTGTTTTGTCTACCACCGCTCCATCCACGTCGCCCTCCTGCTGGCTGTCTCTGCCTCCTCGGTTTTCTACCACTAAATTACCCTTCTTGAAAGCTAGTATGAAGTGGGCAGACTCATGCATAACTGCAGGTTTTGCAGTATGCCCTGAAAGTTTCCAAATCTTGGACCAACAGGGAAGCAGAGAGCACTTTCCAGGGGACGATTTAACACCCAGGTCCTGCCACCTGGACAGTGCTCCTGCTCGTGATGGCCCATGGGCAGACACTTGATGCAGGCCCTCCGAGGATGTCAGAAGTCAAATCATTTGGGACTTTAGAGGTTAAAACACAAGCACCTTAGATTGCCTCCCTCTGCCAGAATCAAGCAGCGGATTGCCCACTTCCCAGCATGATCCATCGCCCATGGGAAGTGCTGCTGAATGAGGACACATTGCCACACTGTCCTGCACTCACTGCAGTTTGACAAATGCTTATAAGCAGCATCTTACATAGAGCCCATTGTAGTGATCATGCCTTAGGGCTGTGTCCTTTCTTTCCAAGCAGAAGAGGTTGAAAGCATGCATGGAAACTATTTCTCACTGGGCGCATTGGTGCAGAGAAATCCAACGGCCTTTTTCCCCCATGCTTCTCAGCCTGCACACCCTGACTCACACTCCTGCTTTATGCAGCTATTATGACAGTTTAGGGCACCTGCTGGTGAGCAATTTGCAATAGAGGGATTATCTTCTGGTCCTCAGTTAAACAGGTTCCCTGGTGATGGAGCTACAGAGCAGGACAGGAAGAACAAAATGCACTGTGTTCCCCCCTGCACAACCCAAGATGAGGCAGCTTGCTAGGAAAACCCTAGCTCTGATAAACTCAATGGTCACCTGCTCCAACAGCGTTAGGATTTTGCCTCAAATTATTTTTTTTTTCTGTATGGAACTGAGCAATCTGTTATGTGAGGAACGGTGGCTGGATTTGTTTTGCAAAGCATAGCTGGGAATGTCATGATGCCTGCCTTCCATATAGGCACAAACCAACAGCTTGGGTATAATAATTTAAAAATCTCCTGTTGCTAAGCTGTACCTATATGGAGTTGATTTCACTCTCTCCCTTCACTCAAAGACTTGCTGAAATGCAGCTGTTAACCCTAAGGTATATCTCCTTACATCTCTGAAGAGTATACATTGGTTCATTAATTTTGCCATTTCATCTGGGAAGGATCAAATCTGGAAACTTTTTTCTTTTTTTTTTTTTTTTCTGTTCTCTTTAACTTGGTAATTACACTGTCTGTGAGAAAACAGAGCAGAAAGGAAATTGCTTCTAAAGGACATGGTAATAAACGTGTCACGTATATCACTTAGCTGGGTTGTGTTTATTATTAACTCGGAATGGGAGAAGACTCGAGCCACAGCGCGGGAGCATGACGGACTGGTTTTCCCGGGAGTGTGATTCCAGACCGTGCTGATTATCCCACATTTGCACCAAGGGGACCCAGCCCATGCGGCGCACATCATTAGCCAAGCAAGGGACCTGGGAATCCTATCGCTGCATACATTTCTCCACAGTTCAGCAGCAAGGAATTCCCCAACATTTCCCTCTTTGCTAATTTCCACTAACTGAGGATCCGACTAATTTTAATTAAACCAGTATGTACTGAGAATAACTCCTCTGACTTCCCATTAATGCCAGCCAACAGAGACAAAAATCTGCCTTTGGTGCCTCCTCCTTGGCAGTTGTCAACTCGATGAATTTCAGCTGTGATTAACTGAACTCTAGCACCTGTAGAGATGAACCTAAAGATGGTGGCTTGATGTTGAATCCCAGACAGGACTTCCAAGGCAGTGGATGAGAAATCCCTGGAAAAGTCTCATAAATTTCAGTATAACCATCATTTCACCTTTATCTCTAAAGTATGTATGTATTCAGGATAGATTTACTATCCTACTGCTTTAGATCACTCCCAAGCTGTAAAACAGAGTTAAATCTGTTAAACAAGTAGCTACTTTGTCTGGGTTTACTGCTGCTTTGCGTAAGTGGAATGGCAATAAGCAGCTCGCATGTGTAGTTGAATCTGGCCAAAGCTTGACCAGATTTTTCTGTTGGAATAATTTCCTTTATAGAAAGACCATGGATGGGCAACCAAGTAGCCATTACAGGTTGGCTTTTGGATAACGATGGAGCTAGAAGAATGGTTTGGGCACTCGGTTTTATTTTGGAGCTCCTTTGTTTTTAGCAAAACCTGGAGTAGCTCTGCTTGGAGGTGTGAAAGTGGAGTGGCTGCACCAGGGCCCCCAGGGCAGAGACCCCCTGGCTTTGAAAATGGGGGAGGTAGGAACAACTTCTCCATGGTGCAAGCTGGGACCCTGGAGCCCTCCCAAGACACTGAAATATCACTCAGATTAAGGGAGGACATTCAGATCACCTAGTTTTGGGTCACTTCATGGAGGTGAGTGCACAGGAGCGATGCTCGGTGAGGAAACGGATGCTCTGATGGAGGCCAGGTCACGGTGATGCCAGATCGAATGGGGACAGTTTTGTTCTCTGTGGCCAGTCCCAGGGTGAATACTAGACACAATCAAAAAAAAGCACACATATCCACAGCTCCTTCCCTGTCACATGAAGTACATTTCTAAGGGCACATGTTTTGAAAGATGTACATTGGGCTTTGTTTTTTTCCGGAAATTAAAAAGGTGGAATCCACGCCCCAAAAAATGTTTCTACTTAATTTAGGTTAATAAGCTCCACCAAGATGGCAATTATTCTCCTGTTTGGCTGCTGCCTCTGTTCATTATGTGCGTGTGTATATTATTGTTATTTATCAGTAATCTCCTCGGAGCTATACAATGACACAAGATTATGACATTCGCTGCTCCCAGAGCTTGCTATACCAAACACAAACAAATGATCAGCAAGAACCATAACAACTGAGCCGCTGGTCTGAGCCAACCTTTGGTCTGTGGTTGGGGATTTGAAGAACCAAAAGGTGGCTTGACAGATTGTCAGGACCTTGAGTTTTTATATGATTCATCAGAAAAAAAGGGTACTTTGGCTAGGGCACATTCGATGCACATTCTTTCGAGGATGCTAAGGACTTTTTACTTGGTTTGGGATCTTTTTTTCCCCACACATGGCATTGGTTTGAAAGTATTTAAGTCGTGATTATCCCTTATTTTCCTACTTTATTGGCAACAGTGAATCGTGGGGATAAACAGAATATATGCAATGGTGCAAAAAAAAATAAAAGAGTTAAGAAAATGTACTGTGGAGCAAAGACCACAGCGTGATTACACAAGCTCATTCACTGATGGAAGTAAGTGCTGTGGCAGGCAATTATTTCCAGATCTTACCATGCAAGAAAGGCAAACTGTTTGCTGGAGAGCATTCATGAGGGTCAAATGATGGAGGGAAAGGCCAGGAAGACAAGAAGGAAAGCTTTCACATCCCTTTTTCAAGCTGTCACATGAAAGAAATGCCTGCAGTAACACTCAGTGAATGTGAACAGGGGGATGTTTGCAAACTGCCAAAATGTCCCTCAGCGGGGCAGAGAGAGGAGGGAGAAGAAAATTATCATTAAATAAAACAATAAGAGAATTGTTGCCATTTCATGTTATTTTTGTCATCCAGAGCTGAGTGAAGAGAAACAAGTCATGCCCATCCAGTATGTCCTGTCACGATGCTACTATAGGTACTGCATAAACTTCTCAAGTGCTGCTAATGAGGGGCAACTCGATGCAGTTGCTGGTTATACGCCTTGAGTATTTAATGGCAAACAGGAGGAACTGATCACAGTAAGAGCAGAGTCAATAAAGGTCTTGGACTTGACTCACCACCACATGAGAAAAACAGTACTGCTAAAAGCATGTGCTCTGAGCCCCGTCCCAGCTGCAAAATCACCTGAGCTTGTTCAGAAACTGTACTGGTCCCAGTGGCATGTGTGCATACACTGAATACGGCACACGTGCTTATAGACTTCTGCTAAGTGGGGACTTTTGCTATTTGCTGTTCAGCCCTGAGTCGGCAGCTTGGTGGCTGCCGGATGCCTAGATGATGGGCATCTGCCCTAGATGATGGGCAGAGATCGGCCCCTTGGAGGGTCCAGAGTTGCCCCTCTCTCCCCTTGACCACAGAGGGGACCCAAAGCATACGTGCTTCTACCAGAGACACCTGAGTGAGGTGTACAAAGCCGGGCGGGGTGGCTCTGGACCTGCAGGCATGCGTACAGCCGTCCCAAGGCTCAGGCGAGCGCACCCATTCCTGTGGGTACAATAGCTCCATTAGCCCAGGGAGCTGCTCAGGACAAAGTGATGCTGCAGAGAAAGCTCCTCAGGAAATGCAGCCGTTCAGGCGTAAGAAAGCGGGTCCTGCTATCTATAGATAACGGGCTGAAAAACAGGAAACAGAGGTCAGGAGTAGACAGCCAGTTCTCACAACAGCAGCGTGATAGCAGTGACCTTCTATGGGGGTCTGCGCAGCGACCTCGGCTGCTCAGTATCTTCGTAAATGGCCTGGAAAAGGCATAAGGAGTGAGGGGAGGGAGTTTGCCGCTGATAAGTTATCTGAGGACAAGGACTTGCTGTGGGAACTGCAAATGGCATGAGTGGTCAAAGGGCAGATGAAATTCAACACAGATAACTGCAGAATTAGGTATTTGGAGGGGGACAAGAGAGTTCTAGATTCATGTGGGCACTGCTGGTCAAGAGCTGGGTCCTGTGTTTAGTGTTGACCAAAGCATGAGCCCAACACTCAGCAGCAGTCAAGAGAGCAAGTCAAGCACTGCAGGAAGGGAACAGAGATCCCAGAGGCTGGCAGGGGAATATTCACAAGCCCTGTTCTCCAAACATCTGGCCACAGCTGGACACGGACGCTGGTATGGATGCGAAACCAGTCTAACCCAGGCGGCCAAGCCTGCTCTGTCGGCCACGGTGTCACCTCGGTACGCATCCAGGGTGGGAGGTCTCTGCACCACACAGCGACACGGACAGGGCCTTCCTCTCTCCATGTCCAGTAAAATGAGAAGATATGCAAATAATATGAAAATGAGGCCCCTATGCCTTTCTACAAAGATAGCACAGTCCCAATCAATGACTGAAGTTCTTCCCAGCCCTTAACAATGGGGTTTGAAATGTCAATACCCAAAGCAAACACCAGAATACCAACCTTGGGAAGGTGCATCACGTTGTTTGTTTGTCAGCTGAAAGTTGGCTTAAAAAGCATGTAGCAATAGGTTTATTGCTTTCTGGTTGTTAGTAACAACCTATGTGGGTTATGGCAGGAGTCACCTGGCCATGCAGCTATGTTGTGGGGCACCCTCTCTCTTTTGCCACGTGTAGTCATACTTCTATGATACAGGTCTTTTTGCAGGGCTACTGCAAAAGCTGGACAGTTTGCCATGTGTTTTCCTCACTACAGCTTGAAATAATTCCTGGGGATGTGTTATATCCTGAAAGCTGAGACAGCCCCGGACCGAAGGAGCCGGAGAGCCACTTGCACTCTCATTTCGAGAACTGGTTGGTCTGTCACATGTGGGCAAGTTACACCAAAACACTCACATTTCAAGTCCCGGATTTCTCCTCCAGAGGAAAGCCTATACTCAAAGGGCTCGAAATAAGTGGTGCTCATCATAGGGTGACAGCATGAATCACGAGAGGAAAGAGGTCTTTGCTTTCATCTCGGACAGCATCCTCACTGCTGTGAGAGCCGCTTCTCCCAAATTCACAAAGTGCCACCTCTGGGTTTGGCAGCACGTTGTACCGAGGTGTCGACAGCCTCCGCTGCCCCAGGGACAGCAAGGGATGGGGCAGTAGGGAGGGCCCGTGGGGGACACACAGGGAAGATGCGGGGGACAGGTGTGGAGGCATGGTGGGATATGCATTGGGGACCATTGGGGACATGCAGGGGTTTGGTGGGACACATGGAAGGTGTGGGGGGCATGCATGGCACACAGGGACACTCATAAAGGTGCAGAGGGACACATGGGGACATGGTGGGACACATGGGGTGTGCCTGTGAGGGCACGGAAAACACACAAGGGTGAAGGGGGACACTCGTGGGGTTGTGGTGAGACACATGGGAGTGTGGCAGGACATCTGGAAGAGCACAGGTGGACAGGCATGGGAGGACAGCAGGACACACGTGGGGATGCAGTGAGATGCGGGAGCATGGCRGGACACATGTGGGCACATGTGGGGGCATGTGGGAGCCTGGGGGAGATGGAGGGGGCAGGCATGGCAAGGCATGAGGTGACATAGGTGGCGGGATGCATGGGGGTCACACAGTAGGGACACACTGTGGGGCTAGGGGGGACACACAGGCTTCCCTGGGCAGGCGTGCCCACCTCCCATGGAGCCCCACGCGTGTCCCAGTGCCATGGCCTGCAGTGGGCAAGGGAACTCAGGGGGCTGTGCACACATGGGGGGCCGGAGGAGTGGGCAGCAGCAGCCCCCGCTGCATCCCCTCCCCCTTAAAAAATGTATGTGTGATAGAATTATACACAATAAAACATATATAATAAATATATACGTATAATTATATGTGTATATATACTTACAATTAACTAATATATATATGAAATGAGAAAGCAATGACGGTCAGGCAGTGAATCCAGATGGCAAGCGAAAAGCACAGTGAAACCCCCACCACTGGAGAGGAAAGGTAGCCCAGCCCTGGTAAGATGGTGCTGGGGTGGTACAGGGGGTGGTACAGGGACTCTCGGGGGGACACCTCAGGTATGCTCCCCCAGCGCCTGGGGCAGGCAGGGTTTCTTTTTCCCTGGCATCCTCTTAGAAAGGGAGGGAAAAAACATGCCAGTTCATTGCGAAGCGTGCATCTGCTCCAGTGAAACCAGTAGAGGAAGTGTCAGACCCCACCCTGCAAAAAAACCACATGTGAGTGTGTACATATGTGTCTATATAGAGATGGCTCAGGGGAGCRGTGGCTTTGTGGCCAAAGGGCGCCAAAATCTCCCCTTCACAGCCGTGGCGGCTGTGCCTGGGCTCCGACTCCGGCACCGCTCCACCAGCGGCAGGTCCACCCAGCCACCAACGCCGCCCGCCAGCATTTGGGCTGCTGAAGCTGACAATAGCCAAAAGCTGGCTTATGAAGGAGAGCTTTTAATTTAAGCCTAGCCTGCCTTTATTTAAAACTCATTTACAGCTCTTGCTTGGTCTAAATCCACCAACAAAAGGAGATAGGTGGAAAGCAAAGTGCAGATGTACTCCTTTCCCTTCCCTCCATCCGAGTGGTGCAGCTTCCCTGGGAAGGAAGGGGGTGATTTCCTGGTGTCCCAAGGGGGAGGAGGGAGACCCGTAGCCGGGATTTTTGGGTGGCCGGGAGCGGAGTGACCCACTCCACCTCAGAAGTGGGACTTCTCTTCAGCTACCTTTGGCCACAGTCCAGCTTTACTGTTGAATCACCCTCACGTCTCTGAAGATGAACTTTAAAAGAAAATATGTTATGGCTTTTGATGTTTTCCAGTCCTTAGGAAAAACTGGTAGATTTGCTTTTCTTCCAAAAAAACGCAACTCAAAGTCAACTATTACAAGCTAATTTAAAACACAGTGCTTCTACAGCCCGGTGCCTTTCTGATAAAAAGAAGTGAGGGTTTGGTTGGATTTTTTTTCATGTTTACTTTAAATGAAGTCAATCTGGTTTTCTCTTTTGCTTCTGCTACTTGTTGATGTGCGAAGCAGCATTTGTGCTTGGAGCACCCGTGACTGACAGCAGGAGCTACTGCTCGCAGCATAAACAGCCTGGGATTCTCAGTCGCTGCCCTGGTGCCTCCTCTGCCCACAGCCCCAGGTGGCTCCAGGTCTCACCCCTCAGGTCAAGGGGACGGTCCTGCCAAGTTGAGTTGTGCCGGTTAGCGGGATTTTGCACTTTCTGCCCCAAAATTGCGTTTGAAGCTTGGTTGTCATGCTCGGCACCGAGTGGGGTCATCATCCCGGGTGGGAGAGGGACCAATGTGGATGAGACCCCTCAGAATGCCAAATTCGTGAGTGATTGCTCTGAACCTCCCTCTCTGCTCAGCAGCTGCCTTGGGGATGGGGCACAGCCAGCGGGGCTGCCGAAAGCCGCCCCTGTGCCAGCAGGGACCTGCCCCTGGACCTGCCCCAGGACCTGCCTCCACGGGAAGGGTACCCAGAGCGGGGGGAGGAAGGGAGGGATGTCGGAAGACACTAATGGCACTGAAATTAAAAATGGAAAGGAAAAGGAAGAAAAAAGGGAAGCCAAAGTAGAAATTCAGTTACTCTTCAGAGCCAGGGGGAAGGAGTCAGCCTGTTACACAGCCTTTACTCTGCCGCTGCTAAACTCTACCCATTGAACAAGTCTAATGAGTAAAATTATCAGTATATGTCAGCTGTTATTTCAGTCCTGGCAACATCTGCATTTAAATAACATCTGTTTTTTCTGTGAAGCTGTTAAGTGCTATAGTTAACATATTGGTATTTAATTCTTCTTTTTTTTTTTTTTAAATCTTCAACATGTTCCGTGAGTACCATCCTAGCGGTACACATGGAAATGAAACTCAGCGGTCCAAAATTACTATAAATTAATGAACTTCTCCTTTCCATGTTCTTCCCCAGCCCCAGAGCCCTGCCTCGTACTGCTTCGTTGTACTGACTCGAAATAAACTGAATAGAAGTTGCAAAATCTTAGCACATTTCACATAACGATATTCCTGGCACAGGCTGAAAAGCATCTATTTTAATGGGATTTGAGAGAAGGGGGGTAACAATTTAGCTGGTTGTTGGGAGGAGGTGCCTGTATCAATAGCGACTGAGGCATCTCAACAAGAGAAAAAGAAGAAGAAGAAACCTCCTGGGAGAGAAATGCTATGGGGCTGTTGAAGCTTTCAGATCTCAGAGCATCCTCTATTTTATTTACAGCTCCTCTGTGACTAAACACTATTTTCCAGTTACTATATTGTGTTTTTTTTTTCAGTTGGGCTCCTTATCCTTTCTTCGAAGCAACGTGACCACAGAGTAAACTGTTTTTGAGGAGTGTTTGCTGTTTGAGGTTAGAAGTTGAAACCACAGAGTTCCTTATCTTGTCTTTCTGCAACTGTTTCTGCATGAGCTAGCAGGGCAAAAGAGCAAAGCGCTAACAACCAAAATCTTCTTTTTCCCCTCTCCCCACCCATATTTTCGAGGCCACAGGAGAAGTCGTCCCCTGTAGGACCCAGCTGCTGGCTCTCTTCGGTTTTGTTGTCCGTGGACCAGGTATGAACGTGTTTCTGAAGGGTGGACAGGGAGGGGAGGCAGGGGGCTGAGCTGGAAGGTGGAAAGCAGCCACCAGCCTGGCATGGTTCCCCCTGAAACCTGTCTTTGTGGCTTAGGAAAAAGCTCTGGAAAACGCAAAAAAAATCATTTTGCTACCTTTCCTCCCCAGACTTTCAGTGTTCTTTATTTAACTGCTGCTGAATCTTGCTAACAAATCATCTGGACGCTAAATCTGATGGGGGTCTTGCTCAGTACCTGGTGCGCTGAGCAGCGTGGAGGTGCTGGTTGGGGTCTTTTCTCATGGGCTGCAGGTTGGCATCTAGTGTGGGGGAGTAGCGACTGCCACTGCTGCCATCCAAAATAGCTTTAGTAACCCTCAAGAGAAGACCTTTGGATAAGCCCAGGTGACAAAATCTGCTCTCGTGGTTTGATTTTAGGTTACAAGCTTATTAGAGACTTCTAACTGGGATGAACTGGGCCACCTTCCCAGGCAAGGATGGGGGATCCCGGGGGGCTGCAAGGTCTGGTCCCTGCCCTGCACCATGCTCTGTTGGTACCTAGAAGCCTTTCAAACCAGCTCAAGCTTTCACAGGCCTTGAAATGCATTTTGAACGCCTTTGTTTTTCACACTCTCCAGCGGTCATGCTGTATACGTCCCAACATGATGTTTTTATATCAGGATGAGCATGCTGGTACAAATCATTTTGTAAGGCTATCTCCTTGCATCCTCCCAGAATCACACAGGTTCAACAAAGTCTGACCAGGTTGGGTTTGGTACTTAGTCCTGATCTTTAACAACAGCCATACTTGGGCTTCTGTGGCTTTTTGACTCTGTGACCTTTAACTAAGAGGGAGAAAGTTAAAAAAAAAAAGATAAACAGCTTCTTAGACATATCTGATATGTTATCATTATCTCCAAACAGTTGCTCCTTGCTGTGACAAGGTACCCAGACGTTTCAAGCATCCTCGGGCAGACAGGACAAACGCTGCCTGCCACGCTCCCTCCCCACATGTTCGTCACATTGAACCAGCCCCATAGGAACAAATGGCACAAAATCTGCCCCAGAGCACCTGGAGCACCGGGAGGCCGAAGAGGAGGAGGAGGAGGAGGCAGTGAGTGCGGGAGCTGAAGCATGTTTGTTGTGACCAAGAGCAAGTCAACAGTGCACAGCTGACTAGGTAGCCTCATCTGCTAAAGCTCACAGCTGGATTCAGGAGACGACACGATTTTTCTAGCAGTAAATGATCGCCTCGATCGACGGATTGATTTCTGAGCAAAAACATTTGTAGTATTGAACCCCGAGCAGCATTCATTATTTGCGCTCAGCCATCAGCGAATTACACAGAAATTTTGCCTGAGAAACAGAATTAGTTTCATTATCTGGAGACCCATCTTGAAAACACAGCACTGATAATGACCTGGGTTTAGTGCTGGCTCTCAGACACTTCAACTTTGTTCTTGAATAAGACGGCCGGGGGGCCTGTGTTTAAGCAAACGTTTCCTGCTGGCAGAAGCTGTTTCCGAATCGCTTGTCGAGCTCCGTGCGAGCCCAGATGGCTTCGCCTCGGCGGGTGACTTCTCCCCACCACTCGGCCCTTATCTCAATGTCTAACCTGAACCCTGCTCCTCCTTCAGCTTCAGGCCATTGCTCCTCGAAGTAACTCCCTGCTTTCATTTCTGTTGGTACCTGTCACTAAAGCTGTTCCCATCCTCTCCCCGCTCACTTCTTCTCAGGGAGGACCCTTAGCAACCCCACGAGATACATGCACAGGTCTGTGTCTGTCTTCTATGTATTTGAGCTGGTTTTTGTATGCCTTTCGTAAACACCAAAGGTCAAAAACACAAACTGCATCTCAGGTTGGCCTCTACAGCTTCACTAACCTCAAAGCTTTTACCCATAAACCCTCCTTCCTATGGGACCAGCCATCATTCCACTTCCCAATCTTTTTCTCCGCAACGCCGTGGCATTTAACCTAACATTTGCCTTGCCGGTAACTGCTCCCCATCCCATCCCCAGGGGCTTGGCAGGGGTTTGGGTTCACAGCTCCAGGGTCCCACCTGGGGGGGTGATTGCAGGATGCGACGGCATTGCCTTCCCGCCACATGTGACTGGTAACCTTCCCAAACGGAGACTCCTGACACACTATGTCACATTGGAAAGCACATCTTCTCGATAGCTACTTCATCTCCTAGACAGAGCAAGGCCAGATATCTCTCGGACACGAGGATGCAGTGCCATTCTTCCCCTCCTTCTTCATTAATTTGCTTCTACAGGCAGTAGAAGCCACCGGCACCCAGGGTGGGCACTGCTGGGCTGGGACTACCTGGTGGCTGGAGCTGCAGAGGGGATGGGAGACCAAACGGCACCGCGTGGTGATGGCATGCGTGGACCGGAGGTGTCCCTCCTCTGAGGCATCCCGATGTGCCGCATCCCTGCCTAAGCGCCAGCCCAGGCACTGCTGCGGGTCAGCGTGAGGGCAATGTCTCCCATCCAGAGGCAACATAATCGAAGTCTGGAAGGAGGTGTCTCCTCCTTCCCACTGGCTATCGAGGAAGCGGGGTGACCTGCTCAGCTCTAGCTAATTGTTAAATACCTACAACTAAAACCTGTATATCCCACTCAGGGTTAAATTAAGGTTTGCAAAGTGCCGGGGAGTGAAAGGCATCCTGTGGATGCGCAATGTCATTGCTGCTGAAGGTGTCCTCACCTGCCTGCACAGTGGTGGGAGACTGAAGCACATTTCCATGAACTGGAGCTGGTTGAGGAACCCAGTGACTTCTCTCTTTCCATATTTTTCTTTGCTAATTCATCTGTTGCACGAAGGATTGACAGGTCTTGCAGCGTGTTCCGAATAAYGGGTTGAGAGATCCTTCCCGCAGATGCTTGCAGAAGGTGCAGCCCGTTTGGGTGCTGCAGGAGGCAGACCAAGCAGCCAGTACCCACTCTTCTCGCAGCTTCTCCCCACTTCACCCTTAGTGGGTCAAGGGCAGAGCTGATGCAATTGCTTTTGCCTGTCCTCAGGAGACATTTCCCCATCCAACCCTGTCCACGTCCCTGCCGTGTGTCTCTGAGAGCACCCGAAATCTGGCACTGGCCACAGGCCCGCCTGCGGAGGTGAGCTCAGCCCTCCGGCCTCACTGGAGGCTGAAAGCATCCCTCCAGGTGCCCTCCTTGCCTTGGCCCATCTCACTCCCTTTCTCCGCTTTATTTCCTGTGACAAATTTGCCGTGCCGGGTCTGTGGAAAGCAGCTGGAAGGGTTTCATGCCTGCAGTGTTTTTCTCCTTCTTTATCCCCCTCAGCAGGCTTGGATCTATTCAAATCTCCCTTTCTTTTTCTTCTTTTCTTCTTTTCAGTGCAGCTTCCTACAATTTCAGCTTTTTGGCTGACTCGGGGCTTGAAATCTGTCTTTCCTCTTCCCTGGGGCTTCCTCCTGCAGTAACCCTTCATGTGCCATGGGCTTGCTTTCCACAAGTGCATGGAGGTGTGTTATGAAGAGCACAGTGGAAAGCTGCTGCCTTTTCACTAGGAGGGCTCCCACCACTCCCAGACTACCCCCTTAACCTCCCAAAGATGGTGGGGGCATCGGCTGCTTCACCCCCCAGATGCAGACACACAAGGGAGGAACACTGGGGTGCCGCGCCTACAGCATCTATGCAGCTCCTCACCCTCACGTGGGCTTTTCCAGGAAAAAGTGGTTGCGATCCCTGTGTCAGAGCCGCCTGGACATGGGGTCTGCCTCCCCCCCCAGCCCTCCTCGTGTTTTTAGGGTTTGTCATGAAGTTACCGGCACCTGCTCTGAGTGATGGTAAATCTCTGAAGCCACCGGTGAAGAAACAAGCCTGATGCCCCGGCTGAACATCGTTCCCTTTCAATGCCCCGCTGTCCCCCTCCTTTCTCTCTTTGGCTTTTTCCTAATATTACAGGCAACACCCAACAAAGCCACATATAAGGAATCCCATGGCGAAAAGTTTTCAGGGCACACCGCAAGCTGTGCTGGCTCCATCCTGCAGACGGGTAAGGCCGGTAGACGCCCAGCATCTTGGCACGCAGGAGGACTGCAGGATCAGGCCCTTGGGGGACAGTCGGGGCACGCAGCCACTCCGTGTTGCAGCTGCTTCTCCTGATGATAGAGCAGCTGTGCCTCAGGCGTGGACACCCCCAGTTTTGATGGCATAAATGCAAACGCATTTCTGGCCATCTCGTGTCTTTTGGGGACTCGCCACAATCTGATCCGGGAAGGCCAGCAGTCAGCTGCTCTTCCGTTTGGCAGATGCCTGTGCAGCTGGGAGCCCGTACTGGGACACCAGTATGATGCCCCACCACCAGCCAGCCACGCCGCTGGCAGCTGCCTGCGCCCATCCAGCGCTTGCGGGACACAGGTACCCGCCATCTCAGCTGTTGCTGTATCAGCAGTGATGGTTTCACATTAGATAACAGTTAAAATAGGGCAGGATCAGTTATCGAAGGGGAATGGGAACCCTCACTGGGCTTTTACCAACTACTAACGGCAAGGAGCTGCAACAAAAAGGACATTTTTGCTTTTTTACTGATTTTAACCATATTGGTAAGCTGGCCCGGAGCTGGTCTGCTGATTTCCCTCTGCTCTCACCGGAGTGTATTTGTGTGATAACTATGTGTGTGTTTGTTTCTGGATGCCGTACACTGTGTGTATACTATCATACGATTCTGTTTGATGCTGGAACTTTTAAAAATATTATTATTCTTACAAACGACTGCTTACACACAACGGTGTGAGGTTGGCACCCACTTCCCAAATAGCCGGTGCCTGATGGCTTGAGTCAGACGTGGCACTCAGCACACTGATTCCTGGAACAGATCCCCCGGTACCACAGCTAACCATCTCAAGTTTATGCTCCCGACCGGGCAGCTCCTTTGGGTTTCGTTTTTGTTTAAGAAATGTATTCACCAAAAATATGCTCTTGCTCATCTGGAATTTTGGTTTGGACATTAAACAAGCCAACGGGAACAACACAAGAGTCATCCTTGTTGGAGTGGTCATCCTCATCTCTCTTTTTAAACAAGCCAGGCGTTCCCAGCTCACAGCCCTGCCGGCTCCGCACCCCCAAGCCGGTGGCACTCTGCGGGAGAGGCTCAGCGCCCGGCAAACCCAGCCTGGTCAAAAGCAAATGGCAAAGGAAAGACCCTCACCAAAAAAAAAGTCACTCTCTAGAAATGCTCTTTCCTACTTTCGCTTCACTTTTTCTCTGTGTTGTTTTTTTTTCATATCATTTCATGGCATTTCATTAGTGCTGCATATTATATAAGAATATCTTACTATTTTTTTATTCTGTTTCATTTTAAAACTATTAAAACCATCTGCAGCTTAGTAAACACTAACATATTTTCTTTTCTAGATCAAAGTGTCTCCTGTCTGTGTTGTAATGGAAGTTTGACATTATTTTTTTTACAAGACAGGCAGGAGACACTTTGATCAGGTGCCAAACTGTTTCACTACAACAAACAGGCAACACTCTGAGCTTGAAATGATAAGATGTTATTATGCGCCGTGATGATTTCACGACATGTCAGCCGTAACGTTAAAAAAACCACCCTACATAACACATAACATTCAAAATATCAGTGTGAAATTCCAGATTTTTTTTTTAAATGAACAATTTATGAATTGAAAGCGTTCCTTTTATATTTTTCTCCACAAAACTGTGACCTTTTCGTAGCGGTTTTTGAATATTTTTTTGTAATGCTTTCCATTTCAACAAATTGGTATCTTCTGTCAAAAACGCTCCATTGAAAAAATTCTGATGGAGTCGACTTGAAAAGCTTTTCTTGAAAGCCTTTTTTATATACAAAAGATTATTGTCCCTGTCAGAGAACAAAAGAATCACCTGCTGGCTTTTTTGTCATTCCTAAATAAATTAATTGCTCGAGGATTATTTCATCTATGTTTCTCAAACACGCCGCTCCCCACTGCTCCCACCAGCCCCCTGTACACATGTTTGCCTTTTATCCTGGGATGCAGGATGCCTCCACGGAGAGCCCCCGGCTTTCCAGTAACACAAATACTGCAGCTACACGCTGGGGAAAAAAAACATGCATGTTGTCATTTCTGTCTTAATTTACACGCTGAAGAGGAGAAGGGCTCTTCCATAGCCATCTGTGCCAGGTGCCCGGGCACCAAAGAGGGGCTGGGCATGAGCGTGCAGCCCTTGAACATGGGAGCTGCAGGTGGAGCAGGTGAAGGCAACCAGCCCCTCTTCCTCCCCCTAAAAGCGGGTCTACTCCTGCTTTGTTGAGAAAACCTATTCTAGCTTTCCAGGTGGACAACCACAGCCAAGAAAGGGTTAGTTGTCTCCGATGGGCATGGCAGCTGGAGGGAATGTCCGCAGCCCAGAATAACTGGTAGCAGAAGGGCAGCAGCATGCACGAGGGGAGCCTGTCTCACCAGTGGGGAAAGACGGGCACTCCTCATTAGAAACTTGCAATTCATCTCACCCTAAAAGAGGTGAGAAACTTCAGGGGCCTGAAATTTGGTTCTCTACAACAATTATAAAGGAATCAAAGATTTGTCTGGTTTCTACAACAGAGACAAGTTGCACCAAAGAAAAGTCTGATTGGGTATTAGGGAAAAAAACATCACAAAAACTGGAAGAGGTTGACCAGAGGGGCTGTGGGATCTTTGCCCTTGGAGGTTTCCAAGACTCAGCTGGACGCAGCCCTGAGTGACCTGCTCTAACGCCAAAGTTAGCCCCACTTTGAGTGGCCAGTTGGATCAGATGACCTCCACAGGTCCCTTAAAAGTTCAGTCATTCTACATCCATGTTATGACATCCCTACAATTATATGGGATGAATCCCAGCTCAGGAGATAACAAGTCTCAGGTTTGCCCGAACCTGGTCTCATGTCTCAGCAATGACGTTTGCTGCGTTGGCGGTGGTGCACATCGCTGTCTCCCATGCCCGGCATGTGCCATTGGAGCACAGCACTCAACACTTCCAAGAGAAAGTCCTTGGCTTCCCAGATAACTTCATTTCAAAACACGCGTTCAAACCAGTCCGGGGTTGAAGAACTTGTATCGCATCGCCCAAGGTCAGGAGGAGACCCCAGGCAGCAGGCATTTCGGCACGGGGAGTTGTTTGTAGCAATAGAGCCACATGCTGGTGCAGTGTCAACACACGGAGCACATCCGAGCGCAGCCCAGGCCACTGCACACCGGGGTTTTGTGTCAGTATTCACAGTAAAAACAGACACCAAGCGTGGGCCACTTCACGTTTAGGTCTGCTTTCCTCCCCTGATGCTTCGGGTCGGCGGGTGTCACTGTCCCGAGAATGACTTTCCAGCATTGGCAGAGCAAAGGCTGCTCAAGAAACAGTTGAGCCTTAGCTCATCTTCTCCCCTTTTAAATGCAGGCTGTTTAGAAACAAAAGCCGTAGGATTGTGTACGTTTGTCATTTCAACCCAGCGGTAAGTATTTTAATGTGCAATAAATCATTATTAAGAGAAAAGGTCAGAAATCCAGAGCCTGGGAGGCTAGAGGGGTGTGTTGGGTGTTGCAAACCAACCAACAGGAATAAAAGTCAGGTGTTTCATTCCCTAGGGTTCCCCCAAAATTCACAGCCTTTCTTCCTGAAAGACTGCATTCAGGGCGCATCAGCACAAGGCAAAGTCAGTTTGTCCTAGAAAGCTGACAATTCGGTATTTTCTCCCCTACGAGAAGAGGACCTGCTTTCCACAGGTTATTTAGTGTTTATTATTACTGGTTGTCTGTTAGCACCTCTTTCCCTTTCTCGCCCTCTCCAGGCAAAAATCAAAGCCTTTCCTACCACCTGGACCACATGGTACCCAGCAGCAGACGAACATCACGTGGCACCGTGAGCCTGTCCTGTTGCAGGAGGCTCCATCAGCCATGCCCGTTCATCTCAGTGAAGAAGGACTTTGATTTGGGCTAGCAAAGGGGGTAGGAGTGATGCACACCAGGATAAACAGAGTTCATGGGCCACAGCAGAGACCCTTGGAGAAGTGCAGCATAGCCTTCAATCACAGCGTTTGACAGCTCACTTGGCTGTGCTTGGCAGCTGCCGCCATGTCGGCACTGCCTGTACAGCAGGCAGCAAATACCCCACCCTTCGCTGGCAGGAAGAATTTGAAGATTGCCAGGGTACCACGCTGAGGTGCACTATACACTAATAGTCCAGGTCCCAAATGTAGGATTTAAACACATTTTCGTAAGATGTTCATGCCTCTCCCAGCACCAAAGACATCTCCAGAAGGACTGATCTATTACCCTGCTGCCCCTCTTTGAAGTGCCTTGCCCCCCATTAAGTAAACAGTGCAGGAAACCCTTCATATTTACCCGCTCCAGCAAAGCCCTTTGGTTTAACCTTGTCAGGATGCATCTGCCAGAGCCGCAACGCACTGTATGTTCTGTCTCTCTATTTGCATGGGTCAAGGAAACAGGCTGCCTACACAGCCATCTTCCAGACGGAGAGGTCCTATACGCATCCAGACCTTTGTTAGCAGTTGCCAGACTCATGCGGTACGTGAGAAATGCCTTACGTGTAATTATAGGGCTGCAGTGTTTTGCTTAATCGTTTGGCTGACAGTAGAACACAGCTGTCGAAGGAATTGCCCCCTTGGAAACCTCCCTGTCCACACATTTTAAGACAGGCAAGATAAACTAAATCTCCGAACAGACTCATGATAGACAGATAGAGTTTCATGAGGGCTGGGGGAGAAAAGGGTCAAACTTCTATTTTTTAAAAGATTCTCTCTCTTCTCCTTTGCTACTCTCCTGATGTAGTTCTGCAAAGACGACAGCACGCGTAGGGGACTGGAGATGGGATCGCTACTGTGGCTGGTTATTTTTGTTGGAAATGGCCCTTGCTATTTTTCAGTCTGGTTGATTTAGCCAGCAGTTTCCAGAGAACAAAAAAGTCAGTGCTTTCTTTTGACCCTTCATTGCAAAACGCAACCTGAGCTTTAGGAAACTTGTTGTCGGAGGGTTCCCGTTCCTCGACCTGCCCTTGCCATTGGGGCCACTGTAAGAAAACGCCGAGGGCTGTAGGGTGGCCGTCCCACCAGGCACAGAAGGGCACTAGCCCTGGCTGCCTGGGCACGGTCTGTGAGAGCCCCTTCTCCAAGGAAGCTGCCTACTACAGAGCAATTGGTGCTGCACAGTGCCCAGGTTGTAGATGCTATAATAAAAGCACTCCAGAGAGTTTTTTGGGGATGAATGAATGAACGCCATTGCTTCTGAAGCAAAAGCAAAGTCTAATTTTGGGAGGCTCGGTACAGCTGCAGCATGTGCGACCCCAGCTTGAACGCTGCTTCTCCTCACCTGTTTGCACAGCTAAAAGCGAGCGGCCATTTGCCTTTTCCATCTTTGTTAAAAAGGTTGCAACCTCTATTCCTGCCTTAAGGAACAGACTGAATTGCTTTTGATGGCCCAGAACAATGTCATCATTTATTCCCTCTCCAAAAGCAATTAGTATTTCAGCTTGATTATTTGCACATAATATAAGTCACCGGACAAAATACTGTGGGTACAAAAATGCTCCCTAATAAAGAAATCGATAAAAGGTATTAAAGATTAAAGATCCAACATACGCTTAAATACCATGAAACTGACACACATCAAGAAAAAAATTTCAGCCCTACTTTGTGAACGGGGAAGATCGATCCTGTATTTCTGTTTAACCCCAAACCCTTAATTAATTTCTTGCAGGATCAGGGCTACTGTCAGAGCACATGAACAAGGCACAGCCGCTTTGCTCCAACACAATTTCAGAGCTGTCAAAGCATCCAAAAACCTCCTATCAGGCCCGAATAGGTCATTTAATCTTAAGAAATAATTTTGGATTTTATTTTCTCTTATTTCTTTTCTGATTTCTGGCTCAATGTATTGCAGCTCGTTGATATTTTCAGCTCTTTTCCTCAGAAACTGAAGGCTACAAGCTGACTCATTCTTAATAGAAGGTACGAGTCCCATAGGAGCAGCATGATTTCAGGAGCTCAGACTTTAATGGGAACATCAAATCCATCTGGCATTATGATAAGGTCATCAGAAATTAGCAATACTGAAGGTGTATCCTGGGTGTGCTTCTAACATAGATCATAGCTGAGATAGAGATACATATACACACACACACACGCTGACTATACTGACGTTGCCAAGTAGCCTTATTGGCAAACTTTGGAGTTAAGTATAGCTAGAAATGGAGTTTTGTGAAAATTTAGACCAAAAGTAAAGGTTGTTTTTCTTTCCCTTCCTTTTAAAAAGGAAATTGACGTCTGTGAGTTTTCATTTGCAACATCTCAAAAGCGTGGAAGGGCTTTCATTTAAACCTTCCCTTAGCTGGGTTGGCCTCAGCCCTGCCAGGATGACATCCTCATCAGAGAAAGGGAAAGTAAAAGTTTGCACAGCAATGAAAGTGAGCCATTTAATGATGTTTTGTCTAATGATTTGCCCACGAAAGCAAATAAAATCAATGCTAATAAGGGATGCCAATACCCAAAGTCCTCTCCTTTCCCGAAAGCAGAGGATTACTTCTTTTAAGTAATTGAGCGGGCAGGTGAGGGTGGTAAAGGTGAGGACACAAGGTCTGCGGAGGACACCACGTTAGCCGTGTGAGCCTACCTGAAACGTCAAGGGAGAGGACTTGCAGAGGAGCTCACAACACCGAGTGCCAGGCAACACATGCAGAGCAGAAAACTCCATGTCTGAAGTGATGCCTGTGGGCTAACAGCACGAATCGGGGCCAGCACTGGGCTCCGGGGGTGCTGCTATGCTGGGGAGTGAGCGTGAACACCAGGGAGCCTCGGGAGACAGACTGGAAAGGGACAACTGGGGAACAACTACTCTTGCAAAGCAAGCACAAGAATGGAAATTAATTTAAGCGCATGCCTGGAGGACACGTCCAATAGCAACTCTAAAATGTGGGTGTCCAGCTGCAGCCTCCAGTTTGGGAAGTCCGTAAACTGTTGGCTGCTGGCAGGTGAGATGATGCTCAGGGACAAGGACGGCTCCAGGCCTTCCCTCGTGTGTCTGCTTCTGGCCACCCACGTTATGAGCCCTCCACCTCCTGAACCAACAGGCTCAGCATAGATGGCCTGAGACGTCCGGGCATGTACATCTGCTCTGTCGAAAGCCAGAGGATCCAGGAGCAAGCTTAAGCACTGCAGGTGTTGAAGATGCTCCAGTAGAAGAATATCTCCAAACCTCCTCTGCTGGCAACCCTTGTGTCCTATTGTTGGTTGGAGCTGCTTCAGTTTTCTCCACATGCCCTGGCAATACAGCTACTGCTGTTCCTTAGAAAGCCCAATTGCATTTGTGGCACTTTAGTAGTAAAAAGGAGTAATAGCCTTCTGAGCACACAGGCTGTCCTGGCTCAGATCCTCTACATGAACCCATTAAATGGGGAGCTGCTGTTCATTGAGAGCATGACTGAACTTGATCCACCACCATTGCTCACTGGATTTAAAGTTACAGCTGATGAAGGCTGGGAGAAGGGCCAGGGGACTTTTTCCTGCACCCCGTATGAGTACTTACACTTCCATCCTCTTCTCACCTCACCCTGACAGACGTAAAGTGCTTTCATTGTCACCATTGCGGTGGATCCCTTGTGAATGGCAGATGGACCACGGCTGCAGGATGCTTACCAAGGCTTTGCTAAATCCTACACTCAGGGGGTACAGACAGGTACAGCACCCCGACCCATGGGGGCTCTACTCAGCTGCATTGTCCTGATCCCCATCTGCTTTTCTCTCATTAAACCTGCTTCTCTATCAACTGGAGGCTGCTGCTCCCTGAAGGCGGGAAAACTTGCAGTGAGCTGCAAGCCACATCCACTCTGCACACTCACCTTTGCTTCTCTTCGGGTTTGGGGGTTTTGTCAACTGCATCTTTTCTACAAAGAAGCCCACACAAACCTCCCTTCTGACTGCTTTCACTTGTGATTTTGCGAGTTCTTGGAAATGCTTTAAGCAAGACCACTAAAGCACTTTGTAACATCCTTCTGGAGCATTTTTAAACAAGGTTGGGTTGTGGTACGTCTCAGGGACCAGCCTGACATCACTTGGAGGTCACCTTTACCTCTAGGGTGATGGAAATATTTCCAAAGACTTGTTCCTCACAGAGGCTCGCTGGTCTGACCTGCCCAGAAGGTGTTTGGACCTCGCCTTGGTCACCTCATAGGATCATTGCAAGCAAGAATGGTGGCCCTGGAGCAGCCAGCACCAGGGGATATGCACTTACAGCACTGGAGACTGAAGTAAGTCGGTGAAAATGAAGTCCAACTTCTTTTGGTATGGATGTTCCTATCAATTCATCATGCTTTCATGCCGATGCAAAAGGTGCAACAATTTACCCCTGGAGCACCTTTAGAGCTTCTTCATCCTACCTCCTGGGGCAGAAAGACACTACTCTGCAACAACCACTTTCGCTATGTTATAAAGCAGATTTTGTGGCTCCTGAGCGGTGCCAAGTTTCTGGCTTCTCTCCTGCTTTGCAAGGAAGAAGAAATAAACTCCTACCAACCTCCTATGAGGAATGGGTCCTCATTTCAAGCATCTGTAAGCAGGGCCAGCAGGGAGGACAAGCTGGTGGCAGGAGGCAGAAGTGCTGGAGCAGAGCCCTGCAGGCTGCAGCCCACGGCATGGAGGGCACTCTGCTCTGGCAGCCGCCAGTTTCACAGAGATCATGAGTTTAAGCACATATCTAATTGAATTGTAGATGTCTTTTCTGATGGCTATCTGGTAGCAAAGCTTTGATTAAAGCAGCAGCAGAGAGGCAGAACAGGCTGGTTCTCAGTAATAAAACTAATGGAAGGAAGAATGACCATTTACTGCAGCCTCCACCAGGAGCATAATGCAGGCAGACACTTTAAACAAGATTTTGGGGGGAGATCTGAGAGCTCAGCACAGATAGCCAGCTTCCAACTCCTAGAGATCCTGAATGTACATTGGAACTGGAAAGCAGCTGACAGTAATTTAAATAATCCACAAATAAGCTCATCTCCCTCCCTTCCCATACTCCCTGATGAACAACAGATCTGCTTCCCTTCTGAAGGCCATAGAGGTTTGTTCTTCTTGACTTTGTCTTTTAAAGGCTGACAAGTTTTATTCACTGCCCTTTTGTTACTTCCAAAATTCAGGTGGATTCACCCTGAGCTTGCACTTACCAGATCTCAATTTCTTGCCATTTATACAGTGCCTTTAGAATTCCAAAGAGGGAGAGCTTCAACAGAGCTCTCAGTCCACCCTGAGAAGGAGACTGTAAACTAGAAGACTGTAAATTGGAGTGTTATGACCTTTTCTTCTTTTTTTTTTTTCTGCCTGTAGCCACTTTCTCATGACAACTTGAACCGCATCCAATATGTTACTACATACACGTCACTGAAAAAACCACCCCCACCCAACACAGCTGAAGAATCAAAGTTCAGCTTCAAGATGACCTAAGAACCTGGCTTAGCTCAGGAGCAAGGTTTTTGAGAACTGTTTTCCCTTTCCTCAGCTGGCCGTTACGCTGTACCCAAATTCCCGTTGTGCTACATTTTGGGGGCCTCTTGGCCACGTCCTACCCAAACTCTCTTGCCTCTTGGCCCAGCACAACTCTCCTGAGCGCATCTCAATGAACAACCACCACCTGGGACTTAGTTTCAAGGAAAGTCATTGCAGTTCTGCTCATTTTCGCTTTTGAACTGCTGCCCTTTTCCAATGTATTTACAATGTAAGGAAGTTAGTTTATTCATGGTTTGGCTTTTAACTTCATTGTTGAGCTTGGCTTTGCTCCTGTTGGAAATTGGACCCTGATTCAGGAGGGCAGTTGCCAGTGTCTGCTGGAAACTCCTTGCCATGGGATTTTCAAGCACGCCATTTGTTGGCCTAGCTCAGCACATACTAAATGCAGTTGGAAGAGTCTGCTTACTCATCGCAGGAAAAGGATCGGGCCAGTGGCAGGTGTTTTTCAGAGTATCCTCAAACAAGCATTTCAAACACCAAAGCTCGTTCCAGACTTCCCAGGAGCTCCCTCCAGCAACCATTGTGTTTAGTTTCATACATCTGAAGTTACATTGACCAGCAATGGCTGGAATTGGGCTAATATCCAGCTTAGGCAAAGCCTTGGATTTACAAATTGTTTCAGGTTCACCCCAGCAGAAAACTCTCCAGAAAGTTAAAATGCATAATCCCAAAGAGAGAAGAGAAAAGCAAGAAATAATGCAGCATCTGTAAGATGCGAACTGTTACTAAAGTATTCAAGATGCTTAATGAGAGTTTTTATGCGAATGGCATATATTAAGCTAAACAAGTATGCCTTCAGTCCACGAGCTCGAGTATTGCTATTTCACCCTACAAAGAATAAATRATAATTAAAATTCTTTGTATTGAGATTAATACATTCACTGCAGCTACAGAAATCAAGGGTGGTAATTCCCAAATAGCCTCGCTGGGTTCTTTCTCCAGTTGAAAGACGGGAAGCTGCCTCCGAGGCATTGATTTATTCCATAAGAATTAGGGAGAGGCATCTCTAAGGCACTGCATTTACTCCACTGCTGCTGGGAGGTTTTGTCTGGGTGCTCTCCGGACAGTTTTCAGGCATGTTATTGAAGCATATTTCTCTTTCCCAAGTATTTACAGAGCCCTCAGAATTTGGACAATCTGGACTTGCCTTAGAATTATTTGCCAAAAATTACTGGTTAAAAAAAAAAAAAAAAAAAACACAAGAGGAAAAAAAAAGCGACTTGGTCTCCGCGATAATTTGCTTAGATCAGTTTATCATATTGCTGTTAAAAATAAAGCAAGTGTGCAGCTAAATGTCAACAAGAAGTTAAATGACAAACAGCTTGAATATAGCCTGAAGAATTACTGAATTGGAGATATGCAGAGAATAAAAAGCCTGACATATAAAAGACAGATTACATTTAATTTGATTCTCACTGTGGATGAAAATCTGCGCATCTCAGAGTTTGTAGAAAGAAAAATTCTGGTGGAAAAAGACGATACTCTTGACTATTGACAACGTTTGATTTAAAGTGCTCTGAAAACTGATTTGTTCTGTAACAAAAGCAAAAATCAAAACAATTCATTCCAGAAGTATTACAACACAACCAACTGAAACATCTACTCTTTGTTTGGGTCTCAAATTTAGTCAATTTGAATCTGTTTCAAGGAGAGAGGCTGCAGTTTTGACAGAGCTATTGCTAAAATCATCTTGGCAACAAAACGTTGCTCTGCCTAACTTTAGCAATTAATAAACAGCTCCAAAAACCAGATCCATAGTTTTAAAACTGTTCAGTACCTAAGACCAAATGATCAGATTTGCCAACACTGAAGCACAGTGTACTAAAATTATCAATGTATTACCTAACCGAAAACCTTCAGACTTCCAGCTACTGTATTAGAGAACAGTTAAAAAAAAATAATCTTGGATTTAGAATATGCTCAGGCTGTTCTTTAAACAAAGTAAAAGAAATAAACCCAGAGGTCAATTTATTTTTTTAAACAAAAAATAATTATTTGCAGATTTTGGTCAGTGCAGTGGGTGAAAAAGCCTATCTGCACGTTAAGATGGACTTTTTAATATACTCAATGTTATGGCCTAGAAGTGCTAAGGAGACATTCAGAATATAAAGGCAACTGGAGACAATTAAGCCATTTAAAAAGCACCAAAATTAGCATTCCTTTTGTCAGATCCAGATAATTCAAGTGCTGTTCTGCCACAAAGGCTATCATCAATTTCTAATTTTAGCTTAATCCATCAAAAAAAAAGCATCTTGCATTTCTCTCTGGCATTTCCTCATTAAGAGCACTCTTAAATTATATATTGAAATCTCAAGAACACAAACTACGAATTAAAGTTCACACTCCCACAGAGACGCACTCGATGCACGCACTTTGATATACTAATCCCAATAAAGGTAATGCAACTGCTTGCGCTGTGACACAGCTAAGCAGTGCCTGAACTGCTGCATGATGAGTACCCAAAAGCAGGAATTTAGCTATAAATCACACAAGAAGGTGATCTGTCCTGCCTTTAAACCCTCAGCCTTCTCGTTCCCTCTGCTACACCTGACTATTCTCAACAATATGAAGTTCCACAAGAATGGTACCTCCTCATTTTCATTATATGGAGTAAGCAGTCATATAAGACCATATAAAAAAACTTTGTAATTAACTCTTACATTTTAAGTCAGATTAATTCCTTGTATTCAAATTTTAGGACACCGCTTTCACGGTCAAAGTACTGTCCTATTACTCCTCAAAAGGACTGACCATTTTATCCCATTAATTGTGAATACTCTAAGTATCCAAGATTCACATCCTTAACACCAGTAAACAGAATCCACTGTAAAACTGCACATTCCTTCGCTCCCCCAGTTGCAGACTCATCACACCGTATCTATAGTCTTTTACCTAAAAATTTGTAGGTTTAGATTCAGTTGTATTTTAATTATCATGACTACAGAAGAAAAAAGTGTTTTTTCAAACTGAAGGGAAACAGTTTTATCTTTGCACAGGACTGGAAATTCTCCTCAACACTTTCACAAGGCAGAATTAATACAAGTTTACACGATTTCAACTCACAAAAAAAAAATTACAAAATAATCAAGGGAAGAGCTGTGGAGCTGAAAGTGAGAAATTCTTGGACATCGAGACTTCAGCCTGGTATCATCACTAGAAGTTTTCGAGAGAAGGCAGCACCACAGCTGACCTGCTGGGGAAGCTGTAATGCCCGCTGCCTTGGTCACCCCAAATTAAGGGCGTTGGCGCTGCTGCCAGCAGGGGATGACCCATGCCCAGGTGCAGTTTGCCAATAGGAACAACTGTTGCACGAGCTTCATATGTTCATGGCTGATCATACAGCAGAAGTCTGTGCTCCTGCTTATCTACTACTCGATGTATAGAAGGCACCTAACAGTCCTGACTGTATAGGATTGGACCAAAACAAGGAGCTCTGCTTAGTCAGGCCCCCTACTCCTCCCTCCTTCATTTGACTTCACACTCGCTGTGCTTTTAAGAAACTGCGGAAAAGCAGGAGCTGCATTTTCAGCTGAAACTTTAAGAAAGCTCTGAAGCCAACAGACAGGATCTCGCACCCAGACCTATGCTTCCTGGACCTCAGTGCTCGTGTAAAACTGCATTGCAACATGTTGAAACTGATTGCAGTTATCATTAGTACAATATACAAACAGTGATTTATCAACATTGTATGCTTTATTGAAAGTTGACAAGTGCAACAGTTAAATACATTGACGTGTTACAACTGTTTAGAGAACATGCACAAAAACATATGCATACTACTATACAGATCATATGCAAAAAATCCATACTGGGAAACCCAACTTTTTTTTTTTTTTTTTTTTTTAATTCTTTGCTAGCAGGGTTTGATAATTTTTGGAGTGGTTTTTCCTGTCTTGAACCGAACTACAATGAACAAAGATTTACTTCAAGATAATCAGCAGCCAGGGAACTTCAGAAGTTACACAAACAGCATAAATCTGCCAAATTCTGAACAGTTGCGTAGGTGCATTCTTATTTATGTAGCATAAAAAAAAAAACAACTTCCCAAACTTCTTCAGATCAGCCAATGAAACAACTAAACTTCAATCTGTACAACCTAAATAGTTACAGTTTTCTATTTTACAAAGTAATTACACTAAATACACAAATATACAGTAGGCAAATAACCTTCATTGTAATTATCCTATGACCCAACTGTACGTCACCTACCTGCTTTCTATATATAATACAGCTTTATGCACCTGTCCACTGCTTCAGAAAACGGTGCAAATATTTGCACTTAAGGTTTCAGGTGACAATTAAGTGTTAAACACTGAATTTACCTTTCTCCCTCTTCCTCTTAAGATCCTATGCACCAGTCCTCACTTCAGAACCCGAGTGCACTATGGCGGATTGAGCCATCACTTTTTACTCCAGTCTATTTCTTTGTATTTCCAAGCTCGAAAAGCACTTGTATCAGTTATATCACTGGATGAGTGGAAGATTTAAAAACAAACCAAAAAAATTCAGGCACGCAGCTTCGTTTCTCAGCCATTTGCAGAAGCTGCTCAAGTCCCCAGTGTACTTGTGCTAATTCTCTGGAAGAAGTTTATTTTATTCAATCAACCTAAGAACAAAGACTCCTTCAAGCCAAAGGGGGGAGGGAGGGAAGAGAGAGACAGATGAGTGCGTAATACAGGGGGGAGAAGCCTCTCCTGATGTGTGCAGGGCATGGAGTCCTCAGTCTGGGTTGCAATGTGCACTGAAATGGATGAAGGGTGGCTGTGGCGGATTCCCACTAGTCCTTCTTGCTCTGGGCAGTCCAGAGACCAGCGATCACGATGGCAATGACATCTTGAGCTACGCTGAAGGCCCTGACCCCTGTGATGCCGGCTGAGCAGGCTGCTGTGTTGTTCCTTGTGACTGGGAAGAGGAAGGCGGGGAACCAGTCTGCAGCTGTGCTTGGAACTGGGCAAGCTGCTCCGGGCTGGCAAGTGTTTTTAGCAGAGTGTTTTCTTGCTCCAGCTGGGAGTTCTTCTCTATCAGCTCTTTGATTTGCTCTTTGAGGACCTCCACTTCCTCCCTCACCGCATACATCAAGTGACTCTTTACCAGATCCTGAAACACAGAAGAGAGCGTGAGCGTTAGGAAAGCAGCCCAGCACCAGGCCCGGGCTCCCACCCAGCCCAGCTGGAGATGCAGTGGATCCACCTACACAGAGAGCCAGAGTAAACCCAGCTCCGCTCGGGCGCAGAAGAGCATCCCAGCGGGGGCCACGAGCGCCCTGCTCATGCCCGCGGGGCCAGCCCCACGGCCAGCCGCGCGTCAGCGGGGGGAGCCGGGCCGGGCAAAGCTCTCCCTCGCAGGGGCCAAGACGTGCCCTGGCTCGGCCGCCCCCGCCGGGGACGGTGACGGGGGGGTGGGTCACAACCCGCTGCCTCCGGCCCCGCCGCACACGTGCGGCCCCGGGGCGGGCAGAGGGCCCCGGCCCCGCCCCCGGAGCTAGGCCCCGCCCCCCGCGCACCGGCTGCAGCCAGTTCTCAGCGCAGGTTGCCGCATTTCCCTCCCTCCCGCCGGCCGTGCGCGGCCGCGGCTGACGCCAGAGCGCGCCCCGGCCAATGAGCGGCCGAGTTATTTATAGCCGGGAGTTAAAGGCTCGGAGTTTGCCTAGCAACAGTCGGCAGAGGCTCCCGTGAGAACGGCTCCAGGCACCGCTCCAGTAACAAAGGGCGGCCGGGCCCCAGGCGCAGCGCGGCGGGACCGCGCCGGCGGCAGGGCGGGAGCCGGGCCGGCGGCCGCGGCGGCCCCCGAGGGGGAGCCGACAGCTCCGGGCACCGCGACGCCCGTGCCGGCCGCCGGGAGAAGGGCACAGCGGCATAGGGTGCCCCGGCTGCAGCCCGCGGGGGATGCGCCCGTTTGGCAGGGGTGGCCCGGAGAGGGATGCGCTTGGAGAAGTTAAAAAAATAAAATGAAAAGCACCCTAAAACACCCCTCCCTTTGGGGGGGGGTAAACCCCTCCAAAACCGCCGTTTTCTGCCCCAGCAGCGCCCCTCCCCCGCCGCATGGAGCCGGGATCAATCGTTTGGGGAGGCAGGAGCCAAAAGCGATGCCGTCATTCCCTCCCCGGCATCGACAGAGAAACGTGCGCGTTCCTCCCCGCAGGAAGCCTTTCATCAATAAAACAACCACCACCAAAAAGAAGCCCCCAAAACCCCCAGGGTGCGTCCCCCTCCCTCCCCGGTCCCGCTACAAAAACGCGTCCGCGCACGGGTTAACCATCGCCCGACGCATCCCGATATTGTTTACTGCTTTAAACATGAACAAGGTCTTATGCCCCAATCGGTACGTACCATCGCTTGCTCGATTTTGTTGTCGATAGCTACCACGCTTGCACCAGAGGAGCTGCACGAGAGAAAGAAAGAGAGGAAAAAAAAAATACATTAGCAGCGGCTGAATTATTTAAGAGACAAGAGACGCGGGCACTGGTAGCCAGTTGGCTGAGAAAGTCATCCTCACGCTGCCCTGCCGCCGCCGCCTCACCGGGATGCTCCAATGCAGCAAAGCAACCTGTGAAGCCGCCCGAACCCCCCGCCTGCAGCCGGGTCAAATATCCCGACATTTTCCCCCCAGCAGACCACAAAGATGGAGCTGAACTGCAGGCTGCGGCAGAAGCGCTCCGCGCCGGGGACGGCAGCCCCGCCGGGGAGGAGAAGCGAGCCGAGGCGGGCGCCCGGTGCCGCCGCTGCGGATCCCCCGGACAAAGGAGCCAGCCCGGCGCTCACCTGCCCCGCTACTGCCGCGCCGGCAGAGCCCCTCGGACACAACACTTATTTACCTACTGTCGAGCCTCAGGGATGAGTTGTCGGTGCCCAGCAAGGACGATAAGAAAGAAATTGAGAAGTGTCTTAGTTGATAAACTCCTAGATCCATTGCCACTGGTCTACAACATCGGGCATTCATGCAACCGCGGCCAGAAACGCTTCCCGGAGAAATCAGGTCTTCCCCTCTCCGGCCGTGTGCGTGTGTGCAGGCGCCGGGCGGCAGGGCAGCTCCGCCGGGCGGCGGGGCGGCGGCGGCGGTGGGGCCGGGCGGCGGGACCCTGCGGGGCGCGGGGCTGCGCTCGGCCAGCTCCGAGGTCAGCGCTCCGCCGCGCCGCACAAAACCTGGCCATCCCGGCCCCCCCCATAATTTATGCGCCGGCGCCGCCGCCCATTGGCTGCGCCGCCGCCGGGGCCCCGCCCCCCGCTCCGTCGCATCTCATTAGGGGCGCTCCCCCCGCCGCGCAGCCCCCCGGGCTGGCAGCGCCCTGCCCGCCCCCCAGCACCCGCGCGGGACGGCCCCGCACGCGTGGAGGGGGCAGACTCTGCCCTCCCCTCACCCGTGAAACCCTGACACGCGAGGTGCCGCAGCGCGGCTCACCGTGCCGATTTCCACCCGCAAGAACGGAGGGGGAATTNAAAAAAAAAAAAAAAAAAAAAAAAAAAAAAAAAAAAAAAAAAAAAAAAAGAAGCTCGGGAGCGGCGGGGAAGCCCAGCGCGGCCCGGCGGGCTGCCAGCCGCCGCCGCCGGGAGCGCGGGCCCCGCCGCCCAGGGGCCGCCCGTTGCCGCGCCGACACCGCCACCTATTGGCACACGGCAGCGCCGCCCGCGCCGGGGCCCGCCGCACTCGGGGGCAGCCCCGCCGAGCGGCCCCCACCGGGTAATTCTTGGCGCCGGCTCCCACGGCTGCCCGGCCTCCCCGGGGGAAGATCCACCTGCCCGTCCATCCCACCGCCTCTGGCCGGAGACTCGCTCGCTGCCCCCGGCGCGGCAAATTTTAGCCCGGGAGAATAAAAGCCGTGCCCGATAGCTCTGCCCGCTTCGCCTGTGAAAGGCGGCAAAAGCAAGATATACAGGCACATACTGATGCACACTGCAGACAAAACCGTTTCAGACTCCTACGGATCTGCTAAAGCAGCAACGATCTCTCTTTATCCCTTACACAGGCCTTGCCAGCCCGTAAAACCATTTATGAAAAAAAATATTCAGTCATCGGATCATCCGCAGAAAGTACACACAGCACAAACCTGCAGATCTCTAGCAAGCCAGCTGATACTCTGCTACAGTAACAGGGAAAATGCCTATTCACTGATTTTTAGATGGTACCGTACAGCACTTATGGTCTTAAAAGTTGCAGCACATGCATTAACAATTTAGGAAAAATTATTCTCCCACCTAACTGTGGTGTATTTCTCAACAAATGTTATGCTCTCCTGTGTCATGGAACACAGCCACTACAGTCACAGCCAGTCCAAGTGATCCTCTCCACCAGTAACCCTTTAGAAGGAGACCCAAGGCTGAATTAGATTACCGCAAAGTACTGCCACAAGAAACAGCCGACCTCTAAACCCACTATTTTCTAGACCTGCACTTTCATCAGGCATTACATGACTTAAAGGCACAAAAATAAAGTCAAAAACCTCTTCAATTCTCTACAGCAAACTTCTCCAAGAACTAGAAGTCACATATATGTCACAGGTGTTGCTCCCAGAGAAGCAGGAAAGCCAGGAGGCACGGAATAATCATCTTAAAGCTAAATTTAGCATTTGCGTATCTGCATCATCCTTCTTAGTTTATTTATGTTGTCCTAGTCTACTATTCTTTCATTCAATAATGCCAGCAGAGTAGTACAAACTAATCCTATTCATGAGAGAGGTCACATTTAAGAATAAGAGTTCCTCATAGCCGCTTTCCCGGTACCACATACGATGCACATCCCGCAAGGGCACAGCTCTCATCTTGCCCTTCAGGTATCTGGCAAAGTTGCACAGGGTAGTGCCTAACAGGCTGAAAATTAAGGGAAGTTTATAAAAAAAAAAAACACCCCAAAAAAACCCCACACACAAAAAAACCCCAAAAAACAAAACACACAACCACCTTGCCTGTATTGACTTGCAAATTTAATAGCAAGTAAACTAGAAGCAACACATTAAAACATACGCATCAGGCTCCAGCTTCCCACCTCCTGACGGACAAACACCAGTAACCATACGTTGTATGTACACTTCAACTAACCACTTCCTTTGCAGAGGTTACTTACTACACACGATGATACTCATCATATCCAGTGATCAAGTGAGCCATTTAATAAACAGCTCCAAAAGCACATCATCTGTACCGGAATCTGTATCAACTTCTGTCCTAGACTTGATCTAAATTAATGTTTTATGAAGGGTTGGGCTTGAAAATCAGTAATGTCTCAAATGACTCCTCGTCATGGCAGTTACTCAGGACATTAGAATTAACGAAATTGCAGCTGCACACAAACTGGGGGTCAGTCTTGGTCCCCTGAAGCTCTTAATCAGAAAAGGGCAGATTAGGTGCAAAAAGCAAGAAGTCCTATCTCTCTGCTAATTAGGTCCTTACAAAATAACTCACTTAAGATAGCAAACTCACATGCCTGAACAGACATGCCCTTGAAACGCCTGCTTTGCTGTTGCAGGACAGACAGCAAACATTTATATGTATTCTCATTTGTACATGTAAAAATGAAGTCATGGATGCATTCCAGGATGATCACTGGTGCTGCCATAATGATAATTATTAAATGCCATCATTCCACTTACGACAGAAAAATGGTAAGATTCTTAGACTAAATTAACAATAAATAACATTGCCCTCTTCTAATCTGTATTAATATATCTCATGAAGAAAAGCTACAGATACGATCCTAAATCCAATTCCCACTGAACTCATTAACCATCTTCCATTAACTTCAGTGGGCTTTTAGCAAATTCCTTCATTTATTTTTAGACACCTGCAAGCTGAGTTGTGATTCAACAGAAAGCTGTCAGCTGCATAAGTAGGACTGCACATTAATATGCATGTTCTGCTTTGCCCACCCTGTAAAAAAAGCAAACCATAAGTCTCCCTTTATGGCTGAGAAAGCTCTGAGCTCGCAGATCATCTAGGAAATAAAAACATGACACGTACTACTTTCATCCCCAAAACTGGGGAGAGGGGGAGCACCACTAACCTCCGATGTTCTTACCTCAACACCCCATCGTCTGCCTGACAAGAACAGAGACTGAACACCATATTTAAAGGCTGAGGTTTTGCTGTTGCTTTTTTTCAATATGAAATAAAACAATCTATAGAAGATCTAAGGCAAATAATCCTCCAAACTCCCTTTCCCCTTGCTCATTGATTTGTCTCCCTCCTGCCTCCTCCACCATGACATTCAACATGCACTTCACTCAGATTATGTTGGTTTGACTCGCTCACCCTCCCTTACCGCCCTAGAAGGGACTCAAGATGACTAATGTGTTACTCAAAACCTTCTAACCATCTCTTTAACAACTCATTAACAGATACTACACAGTATTAGACATGAACTCCTCCTGCAAAAGCTTACAATTTTACATTCCTAGGAGCAGAGGTGAGAAAGGCTGCAGAATTCCTCATCTGTGCAAAGCCACTCTGGGTCTGCACTGGGCTGGACCGATTCATGCCCCTGTTAGATAACGCGACAAGGGACATCTGTTGAGAGTCCCCTCACACGGAGGATCACACGCTTTGGAAGCCTGCGTGTCTATGGAGTACCCCAAGTGTTCACAAACTGCATAAAGTAATAGAAAAAGACTCAAGATGGGTTACTGAGAAACGAGCAGGGCAGAATACAATATAGTGCTAAACAAGTGGCTCACCAGCATCTTTGATCCTCAAATAAATTAACTGCTTAAGTTGAAACATATATGGTAGTCAAAGACTTTTTAGCACACTTCACCTTTTGTAGTGTTTCAGTTCTTAAGCACTGTTTCTCCCACTAAATAATTTCCTCTTCTCTCAGTTTAATCATGCTAAGCACTTGAAAAAAGTGTTTTTCCTCTTAAGCACGTAATGAGGTAAGCTGCAGCACAGAATCATTTTGTCTCTATGGAAGTCTGGTTTGGCATATTTCTGTGTGCRTGTTAAATTCTTTCACTTAAAAAATTTATCTTTCAAATACCTTTGTCAATGTATGCTCCCTTCAGAAGCCCACATTAAAAGCCCTAGACAAGCATCTCCTGAACTTAAAATAAATTTCATCTTTTGACTGTGTTGCAAAGAGACCACACCAGAAACCGTATTAGAAAACAGCAATTTCTGTCACAGCACACTTTCATCTTACACTATAGACAGGCGCAGATCCTGTGGACTTGAACTACAGTTTTCAACTACAAAATAAAAGTACTGAAGAGGTTAAAAAAAAAAAAAAAACAAACTGTTAATTACTCAAGAAAAGACTACAGTAATAAGATTCTACATGACATCTGACTTTACATTTCACTTGGCATCTAAAAACAGTCAATAAACAGCAAAGTACTATTCTGCCTTAAAATTAGTAAATTCAGAACTTTGTATATTGACAGCAGCCCCCCTAGTATCAAACTTACACAAAATTGCTCCAAGCTAATAACCTAAAGAGGAAACTCTGGCTGCAGTTGACATCAAGGACTAAAGGATTATTTATTTCAATAGGCCATGATTTTTTTCTTCATCTCAGTAAAAGTACAAGATAGGCTGGAGAAGCTGCCCAATGAATTTTTTTCCCCACGGTAAGTAATAATTTTTTTTTTTTTTTTTAACAGACTAAGGACAACAACAAAAATCACATTCAGATAGTCTAAATAAAGATCACAGAATCTCAGCCAACTTCCTTTTCCAGCCCCAAACTTGTAGCTAGGATTTTGATTTAAAGAAACCAAGCCATTGAGAACTTATTGCTCAGCTCCAAAGGCTAACGTGTATTTTATTTCTAGTCTGAATTCTGCAGATTTCAATTTTCTTACCTCTGCTAAATTGAAGAACCTCTTGCTACCAGATATTACTCTATCAATTTTCCTAAATGTGTGCTTTTCCTCCCCCATAGTTAAGTTATTTGCATCTATTTTGCTAGGAATTGGTTTTTAGTTCCATGAAAAACAGATAAAAGGGAAAGCTATGCAAGATACTAGTGAAATGAAGTACTATACTTGTAAATTCCCCCCCCCCGCCAGATGTGCAAGCATAATTAAATAAATATTCAGTGGAAAGAATACATACACCCTACTGGGGTTCTGGAAATAACCTGACAGTATCTCTAATTGCAATACATACACAGAAGTATCATGCTGTGCACTCTGCACAGGAGACAGAGGGCTACATTTAAAAGCAAGAAGATAACCATGTAAGATCAAAAGACAAACAAGGAGAGGTTCTCACTGGCTCCTTTGAGGATATCCTCTTTCTTTCACAGGCAACTAATTGCTAAGTCAACCCCAGTTGTTTTTAATGAGAATTATAATGATTCTACCAATTTTAATGCTGACAAAATAAAACATAAGGTCTGTATCAAGTACCTGGATATGGACAAACACAGAGATAATCCACTCTTCACTGGTCAGAGAGAACTCTTCAAGGAAATATAAGCGACCTTATAGCAATTTTGATGCTTGGAGAAGGATGCATGGTATCCCCTTTCCTGAGATCATCCATAGATGACCATCTAGCAACGCAGTTGGGATGAAGGACCCTGTTCTATGCACATCCATTGAGTTTCAAAGTCTCCTCACAGAGTCAAGTGAGGTCTATCATAACTCAAAACCTGAAATTGCATCCAGATGCTACACCACCTAAATTTAAAGAGTTATACATTTGCAGTAACATCTAGTTTGGGAATCACAGGCTTCCCTAATTTCATATCCAAGCTTAAAATGAGTACATGTATAATATTTAACTTCATTAAAAGTGAAAGCCCTCAGTATCCCATAAACTGCCCTTGACCCAGGAATGCAAGTGGGAAAAGACCCACCAACCATGTTAGCATCCTGAAAGTTTTAAGTGAGACATCTAAGCCAGGAATTGATTTTCTTTCCTCCAGAAAGTGGCACACAACGTCACTCTGTATGCTATCACTGTCCCCAGGATGGAAGGGGAGAAAAAACATTTAGTGCCATAAAGCAGCATATGTAAAAAAGTGATAAAATCTTACAATCTTTAAATTTCACTACCTGAAGCATGGAGCTGAAATTCATTTTTCCTTTCTGTGAAATTTGGTTTAAATAATTTTAGATTTAACTCATAAAAAGAGCTTTCAATTCCCTGGTCTTATGCATAGCTTTCATGTGCAATGCTTTTCTCAAAGTCAAGGGGAACGCCTCAGAGTAAAAACCACTTACACTAGCATTTAATCCCACTTGTTCTAACTGTACAACAACATATTTTTCCACCATGTACTCCAAAATTAAATGAAGAGCGGAGGAAAGAGTCACTGGAGCATTTCAAGTTATACCTAACATAACAAAAGAAACATAGCAAGTAGAGGAAGTGGTTTGGCACAGTGACACAATGAGCATTTGGAAAGCTGAAGTTCTCTATATTAAACACCATCTCTGACCCGGGGGGCTGACAGCCCAGGAGGGACTCCAGGACAGTGGCTGACACCCACCCACCCCACCCTACCTTGATAGCACACGGTAGGATTTAATCATCAAATTAAAAAAGAGCCAATTTAACCTGTAACTGAGAAGGGTCATCTTTTATTATTTTTTAAACTCTTAATATCTTCTATTTCCTTAAGGCTGCGGAAAAGTCACACCAAGTCACATGGAGTGGGAGTACTATGTCTTACTGACTGGTGCTAATTGTGGAAGGGGGGAGGACCTTAAGTTCCTCCATTTCCCCTGTCCCCAGCCCCCTGTAAAGCCTACACCCATTATGCTATTTTTTTTTTTTTTTTTAACCACTTAATCCCTTCCTTCCTCTTTTCCCACCTCCTCCCCTTTTTCTAATTGTTCCCCTTGAAACTATAGTGAAAATCTTGGATCAGCTAATAATTTAGTCATGCTTATTAAGAAATTATTTATATGGCATAACAGCTGGCCTACACTTCTCACTGAGTATCGTCTTCTCTTTGATGGCCACTTTTCGATTTAACACTTGAAATTAAGCCTTGAAATTTCCCACAGTGGTACATCACACTAGAAGCCAACTCAAAGTCGCCAGGAACCAAGCCAAAACCCCTGAAATTAACCAGCATTGTCCTATGGTCTTCAGGAACTTTGGAATGAAGTTCCCTGCTCCAGCTTCTATAGAAATTATTAAAAACAGTCAATGATGACCAAAGGAGAAAAATACAGGAACAAAACATAAGGTAAGACTGCAGTGCGGGAATGGAGCACCCGGGACATGGAATCCAATCTGCCATGAACAAGGATGAAGGTCTGCTACTGCTCAGCTTTTGACATGGCAGATCACTCATTATCACCCTGTTGTGCAGAACCATTTTTAAGGCCATTCTGTTAGACAATAATAAACCCCCAACACTGCAACTCGGTTACATATGTAGTAGAATAAAGACAATAAGGTGAGAGTTCAATGCCATTCTTCTTCCTCCACAAATACACTAAGACAACAGACCTCTATCCAGTTGTCCATTTACACTCCTACAATTTCAGTCTCTTTGCAATCACTGGCAAATGGCTTCAAAGGTATTAGCAATATCAATGAACAAGTAGGCAAATGGCTTTCAGATTAACTCCCCTGGCTCTAATAAGTGTATATTACACGAATTTGTAATACCATATTTCCTGATTTCTGAGTGGTCAAAACACTCTACTTCAAAAGATGATAAAGTATATGTTCAGGCACAACTGGAGACTTCCTAAAAAAATTAAACAAAATTCAAGACCTGCTGTTCCATCCAAGCAGAAGTGCACTTTGACAGGCTGAAATCACTCTCATGTATTTAAAGGTATTTTTATACCTGAATGGAAACTTTCAGTTATAGAAATCAAACCCCATGTACCTCCACCCATTCATGAAGCGCAGGGGGAATTTCCAGAAACGCGCAAGAATGTGACCTGATTTACCAGATTTATTGCACAGTGTGGTGTATCCCAAAGTCTCACTTCCCTTTATCAACCACCACGTTGGATATTTGCTGGATGATTTCCTGCCCAGCCTATGCTTTTTTTTTCCCCCTTCCTGTGGAAATGAGGATATGAGAGGAATCTGATGTATGCCCATGCTTTTAACTCAGTACGGTGTTGAGAAACAGGTACAGCTAGATGTTGGAGTGGGAAAGTACTGTCAGGCTTCTTAATCCAGGCATAACTTCAGTGACTTGAGAGACACAAATCCTGCTGACTCACAATTGCAGAAATCCCAACAGAGTATCTCCACCTAAAAAACATTTAAGCTTTCCTCACTGAAGAACTGTAAAGCAATACTGGTTTGAAATAGAATGCAAGATACGTATGAAAGTACATAAAACTATGAAATGAGGTGTGCTTAAAAATTACTTTAAAAAAAATTTACCTAAAGACAGATAAATAGGTATTTTAATCTGACCTGACTGTGCCTATGGCTTTAGAGATGTATTACCCACTTTAGCACAACACTTCTTTCCGGTAATCCTACCACACTGCAAACAAAAGAGAACAGTCAGAACAGATGTGGCGGCTCAGCATATTTTCATAGAATAGAATCATAGAATCATTTAGGTTGGAAAAGACCTCCAAGATTGAGTCCCACCATTAACCTAGCACTGCCAAGTCCACCACTAAACCATGTCCCCAAGCACCACATCTACACGTCTTTTAAATACCTCCAGGGATGGTGACTCAACCACTTCCCTGGGCAGCCTGTTCCAACACTTGACAACCCTTTCGGTGAAGAAACTCCATTCACCGCAACTCTCTGGGCCCAGCCATCCAGCCAGTTTTTTACCCAGTGAAGAGTACACCTGTCCAAGCCATGAGCAGCCAGTTCCTCCAGGAGAATGCTGTGGGAAATGGTGTCAAAGGCTTTACTAAAGTYYAGGTAGACMACATCCACAGCCTTTCCCTCATCCACTAAGCGGGTCACCTTGTCCTAGAAGGAGATCAGGTTAGTCAAGCAGGACCTTCCTTTCATAAACCCATGCTGACTGGGCCTGATCACCTGGTTGTCCTGTATGTGCCGTGTGATGGCACTCAAGATGATCTGCTCCATAACCTTCCCTGGCACCGAGATCAGACTGACAGGCCTGTAGTTCCCCGGATCCTCCTGCCAGTCCTTCTTGTACATGGGCGTCACATTTGCTAACCGCCAGTCAACTGGGACCTCCCTGGTTAGCCAGGACTGCTGATAAAGGATGGGAAGTGGCTGGGTGAGCACTTCCGCCAGCTCCCTCAGTACCCTTGGGTGGATCCCGTCCGGCCCCATAGACTTGTGTGTGTCTAAGTGGTGTAGCAGGTCACTAACCATTTCCCCGTGGATTATGGGGGCTTCATTCTGCTCCCCGTCCCTKTCTTCCAGCTCAGGGTGCTGGGTACCTGGAGAACAACTAGTCTTACTATTAAAGACCGAGGCAAAGTACCTCAGCCTTTTCCTCATCCTTTGTCACTATGTTACACCCTGCRTCCAATAAAGGATGGAGATTCTCCTTAGCCCTCCTTTTGTTGCTAAYGTATTTATAGAAACATTTTAAATTGTCTTTTACAGCAGTAGCCAGATTAAGTTCTAGATGGGCTTTGGCCCTTCTAAATTCCTTCCTACATAACCTCACGACATGCTTGTAGTCCTCCCGAGTTGCCTGCCCCTTCTCCCAAAGGTCATAAACTCTCCTTTTTTTCCTGAAACAGCCAAAGCTCTCTGTTCAGCCAGGCCATTCTTCTTCCCCTCCGGCTCATCTTTTGGCACATGGGGACAGCCTGCTCCTGCGTGTTTAAGATTTCCTTCTTGAAGAATGTCCAGCCTTCCTGGACTCCTTTGCCCTTCAGGACTGCCTCCCAAGGGACTCCCAACCAGTCTCCTAAACAGGCCACAGTCTGCCCTCTGGAAGTCCAAGGTAGCAGTTCTGCTGACCCCCCTCCTTACTTCTCCAAGAATCAAAAACTCTATCATTTCATGATCGCCATGCCCAAGATGGCCTCCAACCATCACACCACCCACAAGTCCTTCTCTGTTCACAAACAACAGGTCCAGCAGGACGCCCTCCCTAGTTGGCTCCCTCACCAGCTGTGTCAGGAAGTTATCTTCCACACACTCCAGGAACCTCCTGGACTGTTTCCTCTCTGCTGTATAGTATTTCCAGCAGACATCTGGTAAGTTGAAGTCCCCCACAAGAACAAGGGCTAGCAATTGTGAGATTTCTCCCAGCTGCTTATAGAATATTTCATCTGCCTCTTCATCGTGGTTGGATGGTCTGTAACAGACTCCCACCATGATATGTGCCTTGTTGGCCTTCCCCCTGATTCTTACCCATAAACACTCAACCCTATCGTCACCATCATCAAGCTCTAGACAATCAAAACACTCCCTAACAAAGTGCTACCCGACTGCCTCTCCTTCCTTGCGTATCCCTTCTGAAGAGTTTATAGCCATCCATTGCAGCACTCCAGTTGTGAGAATCATCCCACCATGTTTCTGTGGCACCTCTATCATAGTTTCCTGCTGCACAACGGCTTACAGCTCCTCGTGTTTGTTGCCCATGCTGCGTATTGGTGTAGATGCACTTCAGTCAGGCTACTGATCCTGCCACCTTTTTGGGGGGAGAAACCCTAATTCCTACATGACCATTCTCAGGCACTTCCGTGGCACCTCCATAATCCTTGCGTCTTTGCTGCCGCATGGATCTCCATCCCCTACCTCCACTGAGACGGCAGACCGAAGGACCTCGCTAGCACACCATCCCTCAAACATTGGTGCGCTGCCCCCAGGCTTATCTCTAGCAAGCCTGGTTTTATCCCTTTCCCCCTTCAAATCTAGTTTAAAGCTCTTTCAATGAGCCCTGCTGACTCCTGTGCAAAGATCCTTTTCCCCCTTTGAGACAGGTGTATCCCGTCTGCCGCCAGCAGGCCTGGTGTCATGTAGACCAACCCGTGATCAAAAAAACCCAAAATTCTGCCAGTGACACCAGGCTCGGAGCCAGGTATTGATCTGCTGGCTCTTTCTGTTTCTTCCCTCATCAGTCCCTGCAACTGGAAGGATAGAGGAGAACACTACTTGTGCTCCTGATCCCTTAACCAGTTGTCCCAAGCCCCCAAGTCTCTCTTGACTTCCCTCAGACTTCTAGTTGCAACTTCATCGCTGCCTACCTGAAAAATCAATAATGGATAATAATCTGAGGGCCGTACCAGGGTAGGAATCTTCAACCCAGGCCCCAGGGAGGCAGCAGACTTCCCTAAGAAGTGGATCCAGTCTGCATATTGGGCTTTCTGTTCCCCTTCAGAAAGGAAYGTGTCCCTGGAGCACCTTCTAGGCCTGGCATAGGTCCACATCATCTACAGACAGCTGTATATCCTGAAGTCCTGGTTCTCCTTCAGGTGGGATTCAGCCTTCCTCAGTAYCCTACTGCTCCTCTAGAGGAGACTTGGGCCTCCTTTTCCACAGGACTGCATCTTCTAGCTTGTAAACAGCAAGTACCTTGAGACCGTTGGGTCTGTGGTGGCCACACTGGGCAGACACTACTGACATTTAGCCACCCTTGAGCCAGACATTCTGCAAACAGAAGATACACTCTTAATCTTTTAATGCACAACTTGCAAAGGAAAGATTACAGCATATTATTTCATACCTATTCAATAACCAGGTAATCGTCTTTATGCAGAGTTGGCTAAATTTATGAGTGGCATCCTGTTTATGAAGCAGCCCAGTCCATTCCCTCGTACTGCTGATGCCTGTTTTCTGGTGGATATCCACCTAAAATATGTTTCTTTAAGCTGTACAAAACAAGGTCTGAGCTCATGTATAGACTGTGACAGGCACCTAACACTTTTGAAAACAACTACCTCATCCTCCAAAAACCACTGTCATTAAGATGACACCTTGAACCTTTGCAGCTTAAAAAAAAACCCTCAAAACAGAACCCCCACAAAAACAAAACCCAACCAACTCCAGTATCAGAAGTCTGAGATGAGTAACCCACTTAGTAACACATGGGAGTCCAAAACAGCTCCCAGGTGCATTTCCTCGTTCTCACACGGGGTGTTAGCCCAGATGCCCAGTGGCCGCTCTTTTACAGCATCAATGCAGTGAGCTACCACACTGCTGTCAAGCTATAGGAAGGAGAGAAAACCCCTGCCGTGAGACAGGATTTAAAGCCCCTCTTCCAGCTTCACCAGCGGAGCCAGGGAACCACTGCTGCAGTGTCCCACCAAGCACAGAGGACAAGTCACCTCTTCCAAAAACCACCGTAGGCAGCCTCCCATCCAAGAAGGCATTGCCTGCTCCCACACAAGGTACTAAACGGGGGAATTCCTCTCTGACTTTTCCTGGCAACTGCTAATTGCTAAAGGCCCTGGGCAGGTAGACGGTAACACCGATCAGCAGTTCAAGTACAAGCAATCATGACAGCTATAAACAAAAAATATTTGTAAGTGAATGTTTGAGTCACAGGGTAGCACTGGTGCAACTGAGATAGGCTCCTGCCTTGAATTAGTTTGCCCAAACCTGTTTTTCAGCTCCATTTCTGAAGAACTCAGCATTTTAAAACAAGCTGTTGATAAACTGAAACAGGTAGAAAAGAACCATTGAACCAATTCCGAGATTGGGGTTGGAGGAATTTACTTACACTGATAGACTGAAAGATGTCAGGGTACTTCAAAGGATCCTTGAAATGCTTGGAAGGACTGAGACCTGATTTAACTAGAGTGAACAATTACCTTTAAATAGAGAAAATACTAGGTTTCAGGGGCTGTCAGATTTTTGTTTTAATTTTCCATATTAGACTGCATCTATTTAGTATTTGCCTAATGATGAATTAAAGCCTGCCTTTTAAAAACAGTAAGAAGGACTAGCTCATAAATATAGTGGGTTTTCTATCCCTTAATATCATCAGATAGAGACTGGATACCCTTCACTGAGGCATGCTTTAAACAACCTGAAGTTACTGAAGTTCAGGTAAGGATAACCTAAATATAACAGCGCAAGACATACAGAAGTTTTTCTCCTTGCCTTCAGTACCGCTCTTGTATTTTGACCAACTACAACCCACCTTAATTATGCCACAGGTTGGCAGGTGCATCTAGCACCCCCTTCCTCCAGCTGATGCCAGAACCAGAGGCTGAAGCATCTTCTGACTTGTTTCCCACCCTGGGCCCACATTATCTGCGTTTCCAACCAAGTTTCAAAAATAAATATGGAAGATGCCACAACACCATTTTTTCTGTACGAATATGGAGAGCCGTTGACATACACCRATCTCAAGTGGACACAGCCACCTGTCTGCAGTCTGTACTACAAGAGAAGCAGGAGCTCCTGCACACCCATATAATCGCCATTTCCAGCTGCCTAGTGCTAGACAGCTCCCCAGCAGCACACTGACATTAGGGATCACTTTTCCAAAGAACTTTGGCAGAGCTCCAGTGCCTAAACTCTACATCTTGGACTTCATTCTGACAGCCAAACTTAAAACAAAAAAGTATAAAGTATTTAATTTTATTAAGAGTAAAAGCTCTTCTCAGTATGCTGTAAACTGCCCTTGACAAAGGACTGCAAGTGGGAAAAGATCCACCAACTGTGTCAGTATCCTGAAAATTTTAAATGAGATGGCTGACCTCAAAATCGCTCCTCTTTCCTCCAGAAAGCCACACACTACTGCACTCTCTCTCAAAAGAGATTCTGCGTCTAACCCAGAGAAAGCCAAATGCTTCTTTGGATTTGGCCCACGCATTCAGTAGGGTCAGTTTTGGAAAGAAAATATAACCATATTCAACATTAGCCAAGAACAGCTGCAAGAGAGGCTAAAGTTTCTCCTTTGTTTGCAATTTATGGTTATGTGACAGTCAGCCAGCCTTAATTCACAGAAAAACAACTAGAGCAAAACCAACGTCTCTGCAAGAGAAACTAGAGGAAACAAAAGCAAATGAGAAGTAAACAGGAAGTAGCTTGCTGAATAAGAATACAGGAGAAGTCATCCAAATTTTCTGTATAGTGTTAACAGATGCAGATTTTGGTTTATGACTAGAGGTGCTACATCATGCTGCTATGTGTATCAGTAAAAATCAGTTACAGCAAAACCTCTTAATAATGCAGAAAGGTTAAAGAAAATCACACGTCTACTCCATCACACTTTTTTCATTACACRTTTTGTGGAATAGATTGTTTCCTACCACAAACCAATCTTCTCAATACTACCTTTCTTGTTCAGTAATATAGGACGACACAGGTCAGTGCTGTATACACACACTGCTCAAGCATAACATACCTGTTGTCATTATATTTCAATTGCTATTATAAAAGATTTCCATTACAGTGGTTCCTTAGGCATTCAGATGAATTAATTTAGTATAATTTTTAACATTCATTTGAAAGTTCAAGCATGTTTTCAGAAACTGTCAATTGCTGAAGAAATTAAAAATTAGTTTTTAAAAAAAAGTTTTCCAATATATAAATTTATATTCTTTAAAGAGGCAAGCTATTCTCCACAGGCAATACCACAAACATAACATGACAAGGATATCAAGTGAAATGTATTAATCCGTATTTGTCAAAATTTATGTGATAAGAGCAAGGTTTTTGGATTTTAAGGGTGTGGCATAACAAAAGCAGCAGTTCAAAGATCAGAAGTTAACGAAGAACACATTCTGTGCTCCCTCCCACAGAAGGGTATTTGCCTTCTGTGCACAGAACAACAACTCTGCAACATGAAGAGTCAGGGCATTTTTTTCCCCCCACACTCATATATTTTTAACTCAGTAAAATAACTCTTCCCATTCACTGAGTTACTTGGTATTTCTTTTAAACACTAGAAAGGAACCAGATCAAAAACATGCATTTCATATTTCACTGTTTACGTGGAAAAGGAGGTTAATAAATGTAACTTGCAGCAGACTAAGCTGTATTTCAATGCCTCYCCAAACATTTAACAAGACTGATTAACTAAACTTTTCTTTAAACATGTGACAAGACAGAAGACAGTATATATTATGTATGAAAAGTATTTGAATGAATATGAACTTGTTTGATAATATGTTTCAAATCATGTTAAAATTCTCATTTTTGGTTTAGCATTATGTCACTAAAGATTTGGAATAATCGGAATAACATTTTCTTGAAAAGAGGAAAGAAAAGTACTGTAATGGCAAACACTTTATAATATGGACTATTTTAAATATTGCAATAAAGATTTTAGAAGACATGTAGATTTTCAGTGAATAAGTAAACCACTCTGCGTGACACAGTACTCTCAACCAGTATGATACGCCTAGTTTGAAATAGTTTTAACAAGTGCCAAGCACTTTGGTTTAGGAGAAGCATTTTTAAGTACTTGCTCAAACAAAATAGTTTAAAAAACTATTAAAAAAAAAAGAGCAAGACAAGTAAATCAAGCATCTAAAAATTAAAAACTTTATAAATACCTCTTTAGATGCTGTTCCAGTTCCAAGAATAACACTTTCATGGTTATTTGGTCAGAGCCTTGTTTCTGGAGAAGTGTCACTTTCATTGATGTATCTATTTAGTACCTGCTGATTAGTTTCGCCCAGACAGAGGGTCGGAAGAAATACCTCTTGGTCCTTGGCAGCCGTAAGATTAGCATTAGCATTCCACTATTAACCACGGGTCCTGAACTCCGCAGCACTTTCAAGAATCACAAAGCCTTGCCCGTTAAAGATTATCCACTTGCTTCTACTCAAAGTTTGCTGAGTTTAATGGTGGTTGGTCATGATCAACAAAAACAAGAAGGGCGAACAGTGATGACACTACAAATCCTGAGATCACATGGTGTTCTGTTACATAAAGCATCAAGAGAGATTAAAATCTTCACGATTAGGTTTTCAAATCTCAAACAAATGCATCTTCTTTCAGCAGTGCCAAATTCGCAAACTTTCAAGCTGATTCAGCCTGCTCCCACTTCTTGTAAAGCACATGTTAATTGCTACAGGTAGCTAATTCTACTTAGAGAAAGGCAGCCGAGTTGTACTATTTCTCAAATCAAAGTTTTAGTGCTTAGTGACAATTGTAATTAAACACAGAATCAACAGTACTGGGTTTGAAAAAAAAAAA
>JAYKAV010002812.1:72641-154564 GCA_035582835.1 Phoebastria nigripes | reverse complement strand
CCCAAAACATTTTACACAGGCAAATTTTATCCCTGACTGCTATTATCACAAAAGCCAGTCACGCGAGTTACTGACATCAATCTAATTAGAGTCTTCTGCAGRCGAGATAAAGATAAATCATCATATATCAATCCAAAATTCAATCAAATATTGCATATTCTTCCTCATAGAAACACAGATCACCGTAAGGAATTTTTGGTGCATTGTATGTAGTACATCTATACCATGTAAATATGAGCCTACTTGCATAGGTACCATTATCTAACATTGCTTCAATGTAAATCCTTCCTCTATCATGGTGAACACTTTTCAGTGCGAACAAAAGTTGATTGCCCACAGTACATCGTAGAGAAGTGAACAAGATTCACCTTCCTAGTCTACACACAAGCTGGAGAGCCGGAGATAACCCCTTACCATGGAAATAGCCAGGTACTTGCAGCATGTATGCAGGAACCCCCACCACACAAGACAGCATGGGCACTGATGTTACACTTTTCCATCAGACCGAGACCACAAAAATGCAGAGACAAAACCAGAAATCAAACCTAGCAAATGTTACTTGGGCTTACCACTGACTGCTAAAGCAATGTCAGATGTGCTTCCTCAAGTAGATTTGCCTTGTAAGACTGTATAGGAAAGAAACAAAATGGAAGGGCCAAACAAGTTGGCTCAGAGCACGGCCATCTACTATTTAGCTGCATTTCTGTTGTACCTTGCCAAGGCACTGAAGAGGCGACTGCTGGCAAGAGAAGCAGGTATTACACAATAAAAAGAAAAGTCTGGCTTGGGGGAGGGAGGGGTAAAACCAATCCTACTTATTAGAACCAACAAGTCTACCATCACACAAAGGGAGTATTTTGGTTAGGAGGTATAAATGAAGCAAACAAAAAGAAATACCCCCAGGAAAAAAAAAAAAAATTGTGTTGAGGGGTGCAGTGGGATTAGTTCCCCATTCCCAGAACCAAGAGGGAATTCAGATAATTTAAACTGGGCATCAGAGCTAGTAACTGTGAAGCAGTGCAGAATATTTCTAAATGGTCTTCCTAGAGCCTGGTACGCCTGGCTCGTAAGGACAGACATCGTGTTCCTTTTAAAGCACACCAGGGAGATTGAAGCAGACAAGTTACACTTTACAATAGATGTTTCTCTCATTCCATCAAATCCATCTCCCTCAGCACAGCATGGAAACAGGTAAGAGTCATGGCTCCTTTGAGCATTCTCTTCTCACTTCCACCGAAAAGCCACGGAGGTGAGACCACTCAGATGACRGAGCAGTTCTACTCAGGATCTTGGTCCTTGGAGGAGAAGCAGACAGGTATAATGGCCCTATGAGAGGGACACTCGCTCTGAAAGCAGAGCTATTCTTGAAAGCTTCAAGTGGAGACTAACATGGTACAACTGCATATAAAAAAAAGGGGGGGGAGGAATGATTTGTAGAAGGAAGTGGACTTTCAACAGGCTTTCAAGGAACACAGCTAGAAACAAAGGGAACAATTATAGCAATCAACAACTACTAAGATGAGAAAGTTTGACCCAGTATTATTGAATAACTTCAATATTCAAGATCAAATATTACTTATAGCAAGGAGTCTTGCTTATTTTAAAGAGCCAAAGCATCAAGCTGACTAGAGAAATGCTCAAAACCGATTCCAGAAAGCTGAACCAAGACAGAATTTATAATTTGAGTGGCATCCTTACATATCCTTTCATAGTCAGAGACTTAGTACAATAATAATCCCTAACGAATCCTACTGGTACATTATCTTATATATCACACATCCTACAGCCTCTCTTGGCCGTTCTATAAACTACATGGCTGACCTGTGGCAGTCAGGCTCAGCTGAGTCTGTATCCTACAGAACTGCACCAACAGAGCTTGACAGCTTCAGATTTTAAGCTGCCTTCTCCTAACCCTCTTTAACATCSTTCTTGCCATATCTGTTGCCTGTATTCCCCTCTGTAAAGCTGCACGGTTGACTTCAGCTAAGACAATTTTTCTCCATAACTGTTGTGCATACAGTACATGCACTGGTCACAGGTGTTTTCCAGGATACCTAAAACAATGAATACACATTGAAGTATGTTGGAGTGGGAAAGGGATGAAATCAGTGACATTAACCTTTCCCGTGGACAGTCTTTACTTTCTCCTTTCCTATTCCAAGATGCCCTCTGAACAGGAGCTTCATCACGCTAGGGGCTGTGGCAAGACAGTTAAAAACAAGGTCCRGTAAGTTATGCACATCTGACTAACACATCGCTCAGCTCCAACGCTGCTCTGACTCAAATCTGGGTTTCCTTTATAGCCAGAAGGATCATTAAATGTTAGATTACCGGGGGGGGGGGGCGCGCGGGGAATCTATTTCTTAAGAGACACAAATCTAAGCACTGAATATAATTTATGAAAGATAAATAACTAATTACTATCAACTCATGCCCACACACAAATAAAAAGGTACTGTAAAAAGTTATCTTTCCAGCACCCTCCTCATGAGCTTACGCTAAAAATCCTTGTAATTTGCCCTACTTATTAAAAGAAGTCATGTCAGAGTCAGTTCGAAAGTGAAAGGCAAATATATATAAATATATATATATATATATATGCGTGCATGTATGATGCAGGACTATGAATATATTCAGCTGCTTCATTCTGCACAGAAGCAAGTACACTGCTGGGCCCACAAAGAGAAGCCATAGGTAGCTCCATCTCTGGTAACACCAATCGCTTTTCCTCATGCTTCAGCCCCAATTCTGGTGATGACTTTACAGTAAGGCAACACTCACAGGCTTCATTTGATGCTAATTCTCTAGTTATGCCAAGTAAAATGGTTTCTACGACACCAATCTAAAAGCACGTAATTCCAACTTATCACCTTTTTATTTGGGGGCTTTGTGCCCCAGAGGAGTCTTATCAGTTCCATTTATCACCTTCATGAAAAACAGCAAAGAATTTGCTTTGTCAGTTACCATACTGAAATCAAATTAAATGTTAAAACATAACCACTGCAGAGGTATTCCAATAACCACGTGATTTTTCTCATAAGCATTCCCATAAATTTGCCAATTCTGGTTACAATGCAGCCAACTAATTAGAAGTATTGCTCAGTTACGTGTAGGTCAACAACTTACAGGTAATAGAAACCACAAAGAAATTGGATCAACTGGATTAACTAAGAGACAGAAATTTTTACTGCTTTGAAAAATAGCCTCTAGCTGCAACCGAAAAATGCCTAAGTACAAGGATCTTCTTTCTTCTCCTGTCACATTCAAGAATTCAGCACCAAGCTATGCTTCCCTTCCTTTGTCCTGAACCATTCTGGCTGTTACATAAAGTGACAGATTGCACACAGATGAATTACCACTGTGGGTACACTACGATGTCAGATATGGGTAAGTTTTATCATTTAATGAAAGAAAAAACAACAAGATTTCATGCATGATAGCATCAGGGTACCTAGGTTTCCCCCCCACCCCACCCATAGGTCTTATGCCCAAAGGGGAGGAGGGAGTATATTTCAAGATACTTAACTTGCAGTACTCCGTGACAGTTTTGCTTTAAAAAAAAAAAAAAAAACAAACCCACACACAAAACCAACAACAACAAACCATCAGCCCAAGTTTAGATTTAACTTGGTAAGTGAATGAATCTGGCATTCAGCCAACAGAATTTACTGTTTATGTCAGTCTCAATGAAGTGCAGCACTTGAGCACGAATTCCTGAGCATGTCACACATCACTGACTTAGCTGCCATACCTTCATGGGGGTAAACATTTAGCAGGTTCATTTTCCATGTACTGTAGAGGGCTTCAGAGACCGCTTGAATAATCCAGACTTTACCACAGCAAAAAGCAGAAAATAAAGCACAAGCCAACCTGTAGACTACAGACATAAAAAGCCCCATGGTAACAATGTCAATTTTGATGTGATGCAACAAACTAAGAATAAATTTAAAATTCTGATGTGCATACGAGTGCTTGACAAAGCAGAAAATATACCAGACAAACATTCAAGCTCTTCTGGAAGCTTTAAAGTTATAAACATGCAATCCTTAAGATATTTAAGGGTTAAAAAATTACTAAAAGAGTGATCCGAGATTGATATAAGCCATCAGTACTCAGGATTTCCAAAGTTTGTTTTGCGATTACAGCACAGTCTCTGAGACTACTACTTTAGGGGTTCAAAAAGAACAAACATACATTTATATCAAGTTGCAGTGCTTACTGTTACAGGAGATGCCCCAGATACTATTTGCATCATAATTTAGGGGGTTTTAATGCTTTGTTCCACCCTCCCATCTTAAATCAATCTTTATAGAGTACTTTGGCACAAAGTGTTTTGCAAGGCTGCTAGTCACCGACAGCAACATACAAAACCCGTATCTCACTTCAGAAAATATTTATTAGAACTCATCAGTGAAACAAGGCATGCTGCATTATCAAAGGAAATAAAACTGACAATGAGAAAAGGTAAAAAGCACAAAGCGCTGTACAAAGACATCTGCACCATAATGAAAACCAAAGCACTGAAGTGAAAGACAAGTGCGTGGATGCCAAGTTGGGAAGTATCTCATTCCCAAATGCTAGCAGCAGAAATCACTGCTGTACCTTTGCTATCCTCATATTTTGAACAGATGTAATAAAGTGCAGTTAGAGAAGATAGCTTTATTTCAGTCCATCATTAAGCAACTCAAAAAAGTGTCTTTAGCTATTAACATCCTAATTGAGCATCTGAGGAATATTCTTATACATCCTTCATAGTCATCACCAAGCAATACAAAGGTAAGGCTTTCAGTTACACAAAGATAACAGAATTAGCCTGTTGTTTTACACTTAATTTTTATTTTCATTTTCATCTTGGTACCACTACATACACTGCCAAAAAGCAAATCATCCCTGTGTGAAAGATCAAGAAACATGTACAAAGATCTTACTGGGTCTGAAACACCCATCTAGCCCAGGATGGCCTCTAGGCACGGCCAGAGGCAGCGGCCTAGGAGAGAACCCAAAAAGGCAGGCAGATAAACCCAACTTTCCTACAGTATCCTCCTACCTGTCAGCAACCAGCAAGCTTGAGGAGCTCCTGCACAAGAAGGGATAACTTAGTGTTTAATAACTCAAGGGAATTTTCTTCCAAGAACTGGTCCAGTTGTCTTCTTTTAAAGAAATTACTCACATCATGTAGTTCTGAGACTTTGTAAAACTCTGGTTGGTTAATTCTGAGTTAATTACCCAGGGAAGACACAGTTTTCAAACTACCAAATATGAAGCATCAACCACCCTGGCTGCTAAAGAGATACGAATTTGAGTATCTAGAGCAGACCTGATTTAAGAACACACGTTAGCAACACCTGGAAGCCACCACAAGCATGCAGTTGCAGCTACAGGGGGTTAGTCTTCTCCAAGAACCACAGTGAGCCATCTGCAAGTGAATGCTTTACATTCCACTAACTGGAAGTCACTGAACTTCTAGCATTTAATCATACAGAAAAACGAATGTCCTCAAAGCATATTCAAGCTGTGGAACTATGTTAGTATCGGGACAAAGAAATATGTTAAAAAAATTGAGTAAAATATCTTGGGGGGAAGCAGTAATTAAGATCATTGGTACTGAATACATATTGCTAATTAGAATATTTACTCGTTACTGCTTTTTGTATCGTGGAGTTCAGTAAAATCAGATTAAGCCTACAGGGGACAAGCCTAGTATCTCTTCTGCTTCTACAGGTAAGGCATCTCTTTACCCTGGTTATGCTATGTTATCCCAGTCTAAAGCAAGTGCTCCTTTCCTTCGCTGTAGCACCTGTGAAATCCAAACCAGCAGAATCTCTGATTAACAAGGAGCCTGATTAACATGGACTGACACAGCACAATAACAGCAGCTCAGCATTTTTTGCTGCAAGGGATTGTCTATTTATTTTGCATGTTACATCAGCTGAACACAAAATTAGTAATGAAGGATTTCTGGACATTCAGCTGGGTTGGAGGGGAAGGAACGCTCCCTCACACGCACACGTGTGTTTGGTTGTGTTGGGTTTTTTTTTTTTTTTTTAACCTATGCATGCAAGAGAACTTGAGAGTACTGTGAAGTTGCCAGTCATGTAATCCATGAAATGGAGCTTCACGGTTAAGGGTAAATTAATTTCAACAGACAAATGCAGCACGTGAGTGGTCCTGAGTGGGACTCAGAAGCCTTCCTATTGAGAAGGGCCATCCAAAACCTTCACAGAACAATTCCAAAACAAATCTGCGTCCTGCCCAAACCTCCAAACTGAGACTCAACACTAGGTGTGGGCTAACAGGTACCAGTTACAGCTATTCCTGGGTACCAGAAACTCCTCAGTAATACAGGAACTTTATGAGACTAAATTACAGCTGACATTCCTTGGGCATTTGGTGACATCCATATTAAATGAGTAAGTTAAAGATTTATAACAATGTAGTTCTAACCATTATCAAGATAGGAAGAATTTTTAACTCTATAGCTCTCTTCCCCCAAATTTCCCCTTTCTTTCAGATTCCAGAGAGCAGCCTGCACTCAAGCAGCAGTTCAGGCCCACAAAGCTTTGAGCTCTGTGAGGCTAGCATCTTATTTTCAAGAAGTCAACCTGTCTTGAAAAGGAGGCAAGTAGTAGAACAATGCAGCATCACCTCTGAGACACTACACAAGCACAAATTCATACTCTTTTGGTATCGTGAGCACAGCAGTTGTAACATGACCTTCGATGCTCTAAAGCAAGCTGCAGAGACCAGAGAGACCAGGTTTCTCTGCCACGCCCAACATTTTCCCATGGAGGGAGCAATGCTTTGCCATCCTGATTCTCTTCTTCATTTAAACCAGACACTCTGCGAGGCAAGATCTAGCTGAAAAACTATTATCTGATGTTTACAAAATAAAGCCCTCCAGGAACCCATTGCTACCAACAGCAAGGCCACTCCACCAGGCCTGAGCATTTGGCTCCTGGACCACCAGGACAGGAGGTACTGCAGCAGGAACTCTCACAAGCAGCACAATGCAGGCAGAAGGTGTAACTTGCTGCTGAAACTGAAACTTCAGGGTCTGACAAGTATTCTGTGCATAATCTGTTCTCATACAAATAACTTTCATGGTGCTGTGAAACCTACTCAAATATGCTGATTTCTGTGAACATATACAAGTGCTTAAAGAGGTCTGACAGGATAACTGCAGCAACAAAATAACACTGCAGGTAGCAAACTAAATACCTTGCCATTTTGAGCCACCGATACTACAAGTTTTTTTCCTGTAATGAATCCCAACAGTGGCCCACCATGAATGATTAAGCCACATTAGTTCAACACCCCCCTAACATTAAGCATTAGTTCCTTTAGCAGGCATTGGAAGACAGTGCTAATCCTATATTTAAATGTTCACAGTAAAAATAATCAACTCTTGCACAGCTCTTACCCTGTATCTATTTTGGTATTCTTCTAAACTGAATGTGTTCGGCAATGTTTATTTCAGAAAAGACTGAATGTCACAACCTTCAATTTTCTTATTTGGCTATGTAACAACAGCAAGCAATTCTGAAATTAGCTGTGTCTGACAAAGCATTTTCTTCAGAGACCTTCTGACCATATTTTTGTTTCTTCCCTTATCAGTAAGGAGCACAGAATGTGACAACATTGCAGATGTGCTGAAATGCCCCTCTTTTAAACCAGAAATTGGGACTTCAGTTCCATAACCAGTAATTATCAGTCTTTTTCTTGAAATTAATTGCTCTAATCAGGTAAGTAAAAGCTACGGAGGTTATTTGGGAGACCAAAATAGAGGTCTGGAAGAGCATTACTGCATCTCACAGAGGAAGAGATTATTTTTATATATGCTATTATTACTGAGACTGAGAAATGTATTTATCGTGAAATTAAATATTAAATAACAGAATCATAGGAAAACCATCTAACTACAGATTTGGAAACTAGAAAAACGCATCAGTGAACTAAAGAAAGATATAACAATGAGAAGAAAAGAATAGAAATAAAAAGGCAAGTGGAAGCAGGGAAGGAACAGGGAGAAAAAGTAGAGAAAATAACAAGGAGAGCAAGGCATTAAAGAGAGAAGGGTCAGGAACTACATGAGGGAGTGAAGAGGATAAAAGAATTATGGGCTAAAAATACCCAAAAGAAAGGTAACAGCAGATGTTATTTTATTGGTACATTTAGTACAACATCTGAAAAACAGAAAGAGCATTTCTGGAAATGCCAGATTTTTCTGGAAAAAGAGAAATATAGGAAGGGAAGGATTACAAAACTAAATCTACAGCAAGCAGCTGCCAAAGCCCTACAGTTTCCCTTGGCAGACCAGCACTTCGATTCATAACCCAATGCCATGACATCACTGTCTTATTATCACAGAATCATAGAACCATTTAGGTTGGAAAAGACCTTTAAGATCATTGAGTCCATCCGTTAACCTAGCACTGCCAAGTCCACCACTAAACCATGTCCCTAAGCACCACATCTACATGTCTTTTAAACACCTCCATGGGTGATGACAGCTTTTGGAAAAGAGGAAAAAAAGGGAAAGAAAAAAAAAAACCCAGAAGTTTCAGACTCTCAATCTCTCTTCTCCACGTACGTAAGCAAAAACATCCAGCCTATGATGACTCTCTCCTTCGTTCATGCTCCAAATACAATGTACTAGAGAAATACTTTAACTTAAGGTACCAGAAGTAAAACAGTTATGTTAGCCAAGATCTTTACATGGCTCAGTTTACCCCACTGGGAAGGGCTAAGGTGGCAACGCTAGGGTATCTCATTCCAAAATGACTCATACAGCCCTGAACTGTGCTGTCCTGCATTTTGTAGCCATGCACAAAAGCCTCTCCACCATGCAAATTCTCCTGCCAGGAGCACTGCAGTTCAGTACAGCACCAGCAGCCCTTGGTTTAACCACTACAGCAGCTGCCTTTCGGTAGAGGTGGGTTAAACAGTGAAGCAATTAAAAGCAAAAAGCCAGCCTACACCCGTCTTTCCACAATCAGAACTGATTCAGTCACCACAAGTGTGAGGATTTTTTTAAGAGAGCGGCACTCTGTGTGAGCTCTAAACAATACAGTGCTATTTTCACTCCTCTTCAGAGCACAGGGAGGAAGAGAGAATGAGCACACATTTGAGTGGGGAGGACAGACACAAAGCTAGTTTATTGACCTATCTGCATTTCAGCTGTAGTTACTAATGGCTAACACTTCATATTGTTCACTGAAAAATGCACCAGCAGTGCTAAGGATGATGGGTTCTAAGTGTATTCCAAAAAGTCTCTGCACTTCCAGCTTCTGAATATCAATTTATCAAGTTATAAGAACTGAGAGTTCTTGTTTCCAAGGTGCCTGAAAAACAAAAAATCGAAGTTTATTACTTTCTCCTTCAGTGGACAGTTCAATATCCCATTAAACGTTTGTGGTGATCCCTACTGGTACATACATACTGAGCTAAGTCCAAAGATGTAAGTAATCTGCTCAGGCATTCAGCAACAGGCTTTCCATTGACAAAGGCTGAACTTTCCATGTTTTAATAAAAGGCACGAACACAGCTAACAAGACAAGTTAAATAACGTTCTTTTCCTCTCACCCCATTACACATATTCCACTACTGTATTTCACAATGGGCAGCAACTAATTGCCATGAATGGTTCTCCTACTTCATCCTGCCCACACGTTCTTGCCTTCTCCTTTGCATTGGATCTGATGGAAAACCAAAAATAATTACCTGCTACACCATGTGAACAATATAAAAGTGAAGGCAGAAATGAGTGACTGGCAGAGGGGGAAGAGTGAGAACATATAAACATTTTTCATTCTAGGCTGCTTTACCCTTCCTTACACACACGCACACATGCCAACTCCACTATCAGCATAAGGTCTTCCAGGAAACACCAGACAGGATGTGCTACCACCAAAAAGCAAACGTGAAATTTTGTTGTTGTTATTGTCTATCTGGATGTTGTTGTTAAAGGGGAGGAAGGAATAAGAAAAGCAAATAAGGAAGAAAATATTCAGGCCATTTTCCTGGCTAATAGTCTTTTCTAGTGATACCCATCATGGCAGCAGGATTTCCCTTTCCCAGTCTACAATTGTGTGTGTGGCATGTCCGATTCAAGATTCATTGCAAACTGCCAAGCAGAGGGCATGCTCAGTAAATACAGATACAGACTGGTATTTACCTGTGTCAGAAGTTTATCAGAACAGTTGAAGAACCACATTCCAAAGAAGATAAGCAGGCAGGCAAAAGGACAGCAGAAAAAGAGAAAAAAACCTAAATTATCAAAGCTATCATATTAAGAGATACACAACATCAAGTACAATTAACATTAAACCTGTTACTTCAAGGTTACTTGAGAAGTGACCGAATCATTTGTGCCTAGGAGCAAAGAGGTATTGACACAGATATAGCATTATAAAGCTATATTATTCAAAAAAATATGGTTAAGTCATGGATTTGTCATCTGTGACACTGTCTGGTCCGTTCAAAGGAACCCTTCAAGATAAGCACACGGTTGAAAAGAAAAAAGTCTGCTTGCAATCTTACTGAAAGTAATTCACATATTGGCTATAAAGAGGTGTTTCCCAAAGCTCACTTTAGCATAGGCAAGGTTAGATGTCTAGAGGGTAGCACCCAGCCTAAGGCCCCACTGTCCCTGCCTTTCTCTCCACTAATCACAGAAGCAGCCCAACACAATGCATCTCCTGCACTAAGGTTAGCCCTTATAAATATCCTCCCCTCTTACAAAGCAGAGTGGCCAGCATAAGCCAAACTCTAAAAGGGAAGCTGGTAAAACAAACAAACAAACAAACAAACAAGCTACACATGCAAAAAAAAAAAAAAAAAAATCAATTCAGTGGACTAAAAGAATTCTGGTAGCTAAAAGCCATTAGGCACAGCACCTAACAACACTCTGACTTGACAAGGTTACTCAAGCTGAAGCCTTTACTGTGAAGGAGCTTAGTAGCACCTTTTCTGTTCCTGTGCTTCATTCTCCTGGCTTCTGAGCCTGTCCACTTCTCCTTCCCCACCTCCCCCATATTCTTTTCTCTGTCCTTTCTGGTACTTCTCCCTTTGGTTTAGTAGACTGGCACATAGTAAACCTTCCAGGTGTTTCCCCCTCCTGCCCCCCAGAAGACATAGATAGCAATCAAGTTCCAAGCATGAGGGTAGTGTAAGGAGATGGGTAGAGGGTGAGGGCAATGGATATCAAGCATGCATAATTCATCTGAGCTACAGCTGTCTCTGTAGAGAATGGAGAAAAATTGTTTCTTCTAGCACACCACGCTGTAAGGAAAGCTGAGATCCACAGCACACAAAAAAAGATCAGTCTGGCATGTTTAACAAAGCCAAAGGTAACACGGGAAAAAAAACAAGAAAAAAATCACTATATGTTATCCTAAACTGCACAGACTAACCCTAAAACCATTTTATGTTCAGATATTTTTATATTCAGCTCAACAGCTCCAAAAAAGTGCTCAAAACCTAGCAACTCCCATTGCTCTCAAGGAGAATACCTGGATTACGATTTTTTGAAGACCTGAACCTTTGTTCAATTGCACAGCAAAAGGTATCTGAAGAAATTGGAACATTACAGTCTTAATTCTGTTTTATCATTTGCCTTAATTATTTTCTTGCCAACCTGAATTAAAAGAAAATTAGATAGTTTTCAGTCTCAAATTGCTCATTATGCTCATGCATAAAAGAAAGTTTTTACTGTAATTAAAAGGTATTCCACATAGCACATTTTGGTTTTTAAAGTGGTTACTCATGCTGACTCGAGATCCCTTCACTCACCAGTTAGGTGGCTGCTTTTTTCTTCCTCAAGGCCCCTACTTGTATAATAGCTCAGCTGCCTATAAAACACTCATACATCTCCGTATAACAGCCATAAAAGACAAATTACCCATTTTTGCTATAAACACTCCTCTAAATGCACAAAATCAACTTTTTTTTGTTTTCTTATTCTTTACTTCTGCACCAACTTAATTTTATAGCAAGATGAAACTGCCACTGATATCAGCACTAGAAATAGGCACCTAAAATCGCAATGCAGCTTCTAAAAAAAAAAACCAACACAAAACCAAAAACAAAACACCAAAAAAAACTATTCTTTGACCATGTACATAATGTTTGAGGAAAACCAAAGAGATCATGCATATTTTTAAACTTCCCATACAGCACACTGCACACAAAAATAGGAATCAGAAGTGCACAATGCTTGTGTAACCAGAAAGTCCCCAGTCTCACTGCAGGAAGGCTCAACATTATCCACACCAACCGTGTTCCCAGAGGGCTCTTTATATGTGGAATTAACTTTTACAGTCATGCTAAGACAGAAAAGCCTCCCTGTTTACAACTGGGAACTTGAACAAGAAAGATATAAAGTGTAAGTACAGGTATAGACCACTCACTATTTTTCTCCCAAGCATCATGGGATTCTATGATTAACAATTCTATGATCATAGAATTTGGGAGTTATGCAACCACAACAATAATTAAGGATGCCTTGAGAGTACCATACCTGAGTGAACTTTGTTCCAATACACTGCATCACTGACACTGCAGCCTCAGCTGAATGTAACCTAGCCCCAGCAGTTTTGAAGCTTTTTCTGCCTTTCCTTCCTTTGATGCTTCCCTCCTGTTGGGGTCTGTGGGCTTGGAGAGGCAGCCACTCCTCTAATCAGAGATACAAAGCTGGCTTGCAGAGGTCAGGCAAGCCCCTAGTGACTACTTCTCCTCAGAAGTCTAGCTCTAAACATCTTCTAAGTTAAAAGCTGTATAGAAATGAAATTTAAATAGGAAACACCTCAAACCAGGACTCTGCAGAAGCAATCTATAAGAAGGTGAAATAATCACCATCATACAGAAATGCAAAATAGCCAGATTTGGTGTTGGAAAAAGCAACCTTAATGCTATTAGCTACTTCCATCATCCCCCCCGCCCCAGAAGCCCATATATATGGTCAGTGGAAAGTTCTGCCTAACTTACTGAATACCATTTCACAACTGTCATATGCCAGCAGAGTCCGCATTCTTGTAGAGATCATAGTGGGGCATCACTGTTGCTTCTCCTGACCCACTCCCCGCTAAGCCTAACTACTGTTAGTTTTGTCAGATGTGGATCCAGCTGTGTTTCCAACTACCAGTACGTGCAGACATGAGTTATTCTTGACCAAAGCAGTTCTGTTTTTTACTGGCTATCAAACAGTGTTCAGACTGAATCCTGCTTCTAGCAAAACAAGCTACTTTAGAGTAAAACCCAAATCAATAATTCAGAACATTAACATCTCATGGGGGAAATCAAGACCCCAAATTGTACAAATTCCTCATATTCTGCCCACTTTGTTCACTCTGCACTGTCAATACTGAACTCCATTGCCGCTTTTCAAGGAAATGAGGACTTGACCTTCTTCCCCTTTGCAAGGCCTTTCCTCCGATACTGCATTTGGCATAGCTGCACTCCCGAGATTAAACTTCCACTAAGAAAAACCTCAAGTTATGGACAGTTTCTCACGATTCCTGAGGATGCTACTTCCACATAAGCACCGCTTCTGTTAAACAGTGTTATTTATCCTGTTCACGTTAACTCGACAAAATTTAGAGAAGCAAAGTCTAAGGCCAAAACGTGCCTTCACTGCTAAAACCGTCAAGTACATCACCTGCTAAAGGCGTATGAGCCAGGAGGGAGGCAGCAGTAACTCAACCCCGCCACCTTGTGGCCGCTGCCAGAGCGAAGCCGCGCTCCCCGCCGCTGGCTAGACCCTCCGCAGCGGGAGGGTATTGCCACCCGCACCTCCTCACTCTTCCGTACCGTGCGGGGGCGGTCGTCCCCCACCCACCCTCTGCACAGCTACGGATCTGGGGGGGAGAACCAACCCTCCCGGAGGCGGTGAGCCGCTGGGAGCGCCCGCCCCGCCCGGCGCCCCGCCGCGGCCGCCAGGGAGCGCTGTGGGCCTGGCCGCCGCGGCAGCGCCCCGCAGGTCGGCTCGCCCGGCTGCCGCCTCCCCAGGCGGCGGGAGCCGGTGCCCCCGCAGCCCTCCCCTCCTGCGGAGAGTCCCTCGGCGCGGACCTCCGGGCTCGGAACCGCTCTCACAGCCACTCAAAGCTTGCTGTAAAAAAAAAACAAAAAAAAACCAAAAAAACAAAAACAAAAACCCAACAAAAAAAACAAACAACCCAAACAAACAAAAAAAACCACCAACAAAAAAAACCCACGAGATACCCAAGTAAAGTGGGATGCAGCAGTTCAAGCTCTCCTTCATTCCTCCAGAAAACTGTCTTACCTCCTGAAAACAGCCTGAAAACYGAGACAACAGGCCAATTTTGCCTGCATTTACACAGATAATGGCTAAAAGGGAAGGGCACAGAAGTATTTCATTTTTACACAGAGGCCGGGTATATAAATAAGAGCATCTGACCCCAGCAACAGCACTCAGAGGTGCTGCAGACAAAACCCAACTTACAGGGAGAAGTGGGTTATTGGATCACGGTGGAGCATAACCCCAAGATGGGAAACTGGGACCTGCCAGGCACATCTGTCCCCAGCTGCTGTGCATCCCCCCAGGCCTGGGCCACACACCTCCTACCTGTTTTTATATCCTCCCCTAGTAATTTTCTTTTACTAGAGAGTCAATGCACGAAGAATGTGCCAAGGGGAAGCTCGCAGGGACAGAGTCCTAGAGAAAACCTGAGAAAGTAAATCTTTGCCCTGGGCCAATTTCCCACCAGCATCTCTTCTCATTGACTGCCCGGAGCAAGGGGGTGCCTCCGGGACGCAGTACCAACCCCACCAGCCGGCCCCTTCCCCAGGGCATCCATCAGAGTCGCTCACTACACTTTCAGGTCTAAAAAGAGCTCAGGGCCAAAACCTGTGTTGGTTTTCCCTCTGAGTAAATATTTAAGGCTGTGCACATGCAGAAGCCCAGATAAATCTCCCCCGTGCTCCACGAACAGGAAGCCAGTGCAGCTTTCATTGCTGGAGCCTGCTTGTGAATGGGGGCAGAAAGAGACAGTGATCTGAACCAGACTCGGAGCACACCATGTTTTTCTTGGGAGAGTTAACCTCCAAGACACCATGGCAGATAGGCTGGAGTAGACCTCGCTTGCCAAGGCAAGACAAGCTAAAACAATGCCCTCCCTTCCCTCAGCCCTCTGATCAGCAGCAAAGCCACAGACAAGGGTAGCAGGTTACTGGTGTCACACCGGAACATCCACAATTGACAAAAAATAAATTAAAAAAAAGGCATTTCACATTATGCCTTCATAAACTGAGACATCTTTTTTTTTTTCCTTTCAAAACACAGAAGTGACAATATATTTAAAAATCCTTCTCCCTTCCCAACTGTAAAGCCAATGTCACTTCTCAGATTAAAGTAATCCTTATATTAATTGGATTACTAGATTCCCTCCAGTGTCTTCCTGAAAACTCCCCCTAAATTTAATACTTTCCATTGCTAGGAGGTCATTAGCTTACCCACAACAAACACATGCCCACAGCATTGCAGCTTTATTGAGAAATGACCCTTATCCTTTGTGCCAGCCTTGCAGCATGTGACAGGAAAAAGAAAAATCCAACGAGTTGTTTTAACCAAAGATGCCAAGTGTCATTGCACTCTTCCCCCCAACCCACTCTGACTTTGCTCACTGGCAGTTACCACTGAGCAAATACTAAAGCAGCAAGACCTTGTGCACTCAAATTCTGCTGCTATTCCCAGGAAAACTACGAGGAAAAACACAAGTCCTTGCTCAACCTAGCTTAAGAAAATACACACAAGTGCATGTATGTGACGTAGGCACACAAGTGAGGTTGGTATGTCAGAACACACAGATTTTAGACAGTCTTAATTTCCAAGACTCTCTACTGCTAGAATATACTTTTAAAAATCAGATTTTATGAYTTTTTTGAAAAATGTTTCTTTACAAAAAATGGGAAGCTTAAAAAAAAAAATGGAGTACTCCACCATGCAATCATTTTCAGCGCTGGTGAACATATAATTCAGTGTTTTTCCTTTTTATGAACACCCAAACACTTGAAGGTATTGTTTTTTGTTTTGGTTTGGGTTTTTTTGGTTTGTGTTGTTTTTTTTTTTTTTTTTCCTTTCTTTTTTTTTTTTTTTTTTTTGTTTTAATAGACCATCAGCCAACATGGCAAAGACTTGTTCTTCAACTGCCAAAAGCATCACTAGTATAAAAGTGATGTCAGCACTGTTTTGTTAGTAAAGTTGGCCTTCCCTCTGAAGAGGCAGAACATGCACATTGCCAGGTCAAGCATTAATGGAAACTATTGTTAGTTTACTTAGCCCAGCAGTGTGAAAGCTCGTAAGACAAGACAAGATCATCAGAAAAGATGTGGGATCACCTCAAACTTAATCACTCCAACTCACTTCTGAAGATCCATAGGCTCAGAAATCCAAACCACTGAAGACATGGCAGAGGTAATCACAAAAAAGGGATTAAGCTTGACTTTTTTACGCTCCTTCACCTTGCCTCGCCCCCCTCCCCCCCCGACTTACCTACACATGCACTGGAACACAGTATATTGCAGAAGATGTGCCTGCAAGATTGTGAACTCAATGAAAAACAGGCATTTTATGCAGTCTACCCTTCCAAATTTAGTAATGAATCAACTGTCATAACAGGATTTGACACAGGAGTCTGAATCTTTTGTTACTGTGCCAAACTAGAGTTTTGTCTACTACTGTAGTTTTAATACTGCACGTAGACTCCACAAGTTATCTGATCAAAACCATATTTATACTTTTAATTATCAAAGCAATATTTTAGTCAATTATTTTAGTGAATTGGCTTAGTTTTCCTGGTTACTTTCTCAAGTAGCTGAGTTCTTTCTACTGTCTACTTCATATGAAATTACAAGAAAACTCTCTGAAAAGGGACCTTGACACACCAAGAGGAATACTGAAGGGCAAGTGTTCTTAATTGACCAAATGTCTTTTGCTATAGGTTCTACAAGTTAGAGAATTGAAGTTTATACCTTCAAGGAATGGCAGCAAGTCATGACACGGCAGGTCCAATAAAAAGAAAAAAGCAATCAAGAAAAGTAGCTAAAATGGAAGTCTTGGAAACCACTCAGTGGGTGCTACCAACCACTGATTAATAGAAAAAATTAGATTGGAAGGGTTCTTTGGAGTTCATCTAGACCAACCTCCTGCTCAAATGAGGGTTAACTTCAAAATTACATCAGGTTGCCTTCTGAAGCAATTGAACAAGAATTGACAGAGCTCAAAGTTCATGAACACTACTACCTTGACAGACTACCACAGGTTGGAAGGTGCCATCTGAAATACTCAGCCTTAGGAATGCTGAAGAGCAGTAAACAGAAATGGTGCAGACTTCATACGGACCTTACAATTCAGATCAGCAAAGGCCATGTGTTTGTGATCCCCCACCCCCAACTAAAACAGCACGAGGTATTTTCTGAAACAGCAGAAAGGAAAAGAACAGTGCATCAGAAGAACTAGCAATCGGTTCCCAAAATATTATAGCTCTAGAACATGAGAACCAGGAGAAACTGTATGGCTCATCAAAAGTACAGTTACCAAAGTACAGCAGGCAACTCCTCAGAACATACCTTATATTAAGCTATATTTTAAAAATTACTTCAGCTATTTGGCTTCTGCACTCCTGGTTGGAGGCCAAAGCAGAATCTCAGCTCTCCAACAGCAGTAGCCCTTAGTATGTTGTACACATCTTCTTGCAACAGTTTAAGCTAAGAGATCATACTAGCCTGAAAAATAAGAAGTATAAATAACTCTTCTCCCTCCTGGATGTTTTTAAGGAGGAAAGTCACCTTCCCTCAGTCTTCTACTGGTGAGGGTAAACRAAGGCAGCAGCTGAAGAGAGCAAGAAACTCATACGTGAAACTTTTTCAGAAGTGCCCAGAAGGGGGGGAGAGAGCAGAATATCAAAGTGAAAAGTGACAGTGAAGAGGACCAAATACATCAGTCACACAGAAGGCAATTGGTTCTATAGTACTGTCCCAGATGAAACCCTGCTCACTTGCCTTGCAAATGTAAATATGACTAGGTTCTAGCTCTGAACCACCCAGAAACCTCAAGAACTCAAGACAGTGTAACTGTACCACCAGATCATGCTAATAAGATCCAATTACGTATTTAAAAACAACGGTCACAAACAATTATGTTGTAATTGGGTATGATGTCACGATCCAGGGTGCAGACAGCATTGAAAGAAGGCTATATCCAAACTGGCAAGAGAGATCCTATCTAAAAAACAACCCCAAGAGACTGATCCAAAACGTTAATGCTCTGAAGACTGCAGACTTAAGACTAAGTAGAATCCATTTTAAAAATGCCAAGTCTGTTTAATAGGCAGCTATAGGTAATATTAAAAAAAGGCAGGCAAAAATTAGAATACTTTGGTCTTAACTTAAAGACTTTTAAACTTAAAACTTAACTTTTAACATTTAAATTAACTTTAAATGTTAAAAACCTGCCTATGAATCTGAATGAGTTTTATATGCTTTGGTGCTGGTTCTGTAACACTCAAATGAACACTTTTACAAAGTCCAATACCTGTGTATCTTGGGACTATTTCCTTAATAAAATAGGGACTATTTCCTTAATAACCTATCATGCGATGAACCACTGTTTCAGTCCAAATGTTTAGATGAAGGCTACCTGAATTAAACCACCGGTAACAGTTTGTTGAAGTGCAGAGATATATATTTAATGAATAACTCAGTGGGTACTGGTCTCTGCAGTCACTTCTGGAACTCAAAAGCAAAATAAAGCAGAAAAGGAGAACAGAAACATTGAAATTAAGAGATGTAGAAATGAATGTTGCTGATGTCTATAGTTCAGAGAAAAAACACAGAAGAAAGCAGAGAACGTGAAGTGTTAAGACTATATAAATGAACTGGAGACATACCTTAACCTTGTATCATCCCATTTATTATTCTCAAAATGTCTGTGTTACGCAACTACAGTTTGAAGTATTTTGAAGTCTATTAAGAGCCAGTTACTTTTTGAATCCCAAGCACTCTTGCCTGCACTGACTGCCAATAGTAACCACACGCTTAACCAAATGTCCTTCTATAGCTTCTATGAGTTTGTTGTGGTTTAACCCAGAGCCAAAAGCAGGACAGAGTTAAAGACTGACGTTTCTACTGTTTCAATAACTTGATGGTCACAAAGTTATATGACGAATTTTCTTCTTTTTTTTTTTTTTTTAATGATTTTTCCCTTTTTTTTATGCTAGAAGTTGTACTCCAGACTGAGCTCTAACAGCAAGGTTAGAGACATGCTAGAAATGGTTGCAATACATGTTTGCTGAGGTTAAGAATAGCCCAAAGATAAGCAGTTGCCTAAACTTGGCAGTTATGAAGTGGGACTCTACACAGGCACAAAACATTCTTCCGATGCTCAGACTCATTTGTTCTCAAACACTGACTGTCCCGGCTCCGAAGCCATACAGAAGTTTAATGAGGTGACAATCCCCTGCTGTCACAAAGTTTTGAGAGATTCAGGTCACAGAAAAAAGAAAAAAAAACCAAACAAACAAAAAAAAAACCCAAAAAACAAAAACAAAAAAAACCAAAAAACCCAACACACAAAACACCCATGGGTAATCTGACACAACAGGAACTCACTGAAGAGAATTAGATAAGTGCTGGGAGTTGGGTTTTTCCCATCATCAAGATAAAAATCCAATTTTTTTCCAAACATTAAAAGAGAAGGCTCACACTTGGTATCAGAAAATGAGTGTATATTTGATCCTTGAATCTTGGGAAGGATTTAAAGAAAACCTCTGATAAACCCATTCTTCTCAGGGGAGTCACTATTCACAATCATTTCCTTCCCAAATCTCTCAGAAGGTTGAAACATCTTAAGACAGTCTCACCTTTTGTGACAGATGCACTCCTCCTGTTTGAACTAACTGAGCTTTGATCCAGGCAGATGCTCAGCAAGTAGGCCTAATCAAAGTTAATCCTATTGTGTGAGGCCATCAGTGAGAACTCAGCACCAAACCCAAAAAAACTCCATTTGGCTGGAGACTGGGATGATAAGCAACCGAAACTGCATTAACACAGCAGAAAATCTGACTACAAATCAACCACTTTACACTATAAATACCTGCAGCCATCAGAGCCCATTGAGCTCTCCCTCTATAGCAGCTGGCTGCGCAGCCGTGATCTCCCCTTGAGTAGGGATGCCTCTCAAGGTTACCCCTCGAGGCTGAGAGATCCCTTACCTGATACCAGACATCAATGGGTTGGTAAGTGACATTTTTTGCATGCATGTAACATTTCAGATACATATAATAAGCTTACGCGATAATCTTTGTATCCATACTAACTTTAAGTCTAGCAGAGTATTGACCACCAATCCATCCGTACTTATTAAATATGTTACATACCTAAATTTACTGATTAGAACTCAATAAACTACTAGCTCAGATCTGTGAGTGATCTCTGACTCTTCTCCTGCAACACCTTTATATGCATCCATAGTAAAGCTAAATTTGGAGGGGTAGGTTAGGAGGGAAAGGAGAGCTGTAGCAACGCATATAACGTTGTCCATGGCAATTGAGTAAGTGCCTTTCACCAGCAAGAGTGGCATATTGAATCTATCTTCATTAACAGCATAGAATTTCCCATAGCATTTGTGGGAATTACCAATTTTGAAAATTTAGCATTATTTGATCTCACATGCTATCTATACCATTTCTCCTGAAGCCACTGTAATCCTATCCTTACTGGAAAAATAACTTAAAGTCATGGCAGCAATAAAAGAATTCACTCAGCCCATAAACCACATCCATTTTGTTTACAGTGAAATATGTTTTTGTTCTTTTTATTTTACATTCCACTTTCAAAAGTAAGTCTACTTAAGGCCTTGTTTGTACCAGTAGAGCCCATCAGACTCATTATTTCTATTTAAAACTTAATGTAAGAATCTTCATAAACACCCTGAATACAGGCACACTAACAGTAACTTACAAGTAAGAGTAATTGTACCTGCCTGCTCTGCATTGATTTTATTTATCACCAGTTAGCATAACATGTAAGGGTCCATTAAGTTCAAATGCTTCCATATTAGAAAGCTGTACTGAATCATTTTTCAATTGATTGTAATTAATCAGGACTCTTCCCTAGAATTGATAGTTTCTGAAAGCAGATCATGCACAACAGGACAGATTCTTCACCTAAATTAGTCAGACATTAAAATTCTTTCATCTTCTTCCCATTTTTCATAGATTCTTACTAGGAATTACCCAGGTTTCCATTCATTTTAAAAGCCAAACCAGAAACAATGGCATTTTGGTCTCTCAAAATACAAGAGGGTTCTATTTTCAGTAAAATAACGCTGCTTCACATCAGTATGCAAGACCATTATGTTACATTTCACAATCATTAAGAAAACAGAACTTCCAGATTAGCAAAGGGAAGACAACAATCTGGATATTTCCTCATCACATGTAATGGACAAAAATTAAATGATCACAATTTTAGACTGAAGCTTTACCTCAACAACTGTCTCCCTGTCCGCACACAGAAGAAACTGAAGACTTTTCATTCTTCTCTAAAATAGCTGCATCTCAGAATTAGCTTTCAATGGAAAGTTACTCTAGCCAGTGATGGATACCACCACTATAAATAGTTACTGGAAATAAAGCGTTGAATAAATTGTTAAACTAAATGGAAGACTTGTTTTCTTCCTCAGATTGACTCTCAAACACACTAGCTATAATTAACAGTATGATCCTCAAATATTAGCTAATAAAAATGCCAACAGAAAACATGAGACTTAAGAAAAAAGTTAGCAGAGGCGGAAAGGCAGAGCTATAAATATTCAAAATATACTAAAACACAGGAAAGCATCATCAACACAAAACAGTCAAAATTATGTACACAGCATAAAGAATCTCAAAGGTTTTTATTCCTTTCTTACCCTAAAGAGCATAGAAAAGAGTGAGAATCTCATTCAGCTTCTCTCCCCCTCATATCATGGGATACAAGTTTCATGTTTTCATCTACATAATTACTACTTTTGTCTTTTGTGAATTATAGTGTCACCCATTTCCAGCTGAAACCAATGCATTTATTAACTTAAGCAAGAAGGATTTGGGCTTCAAGTCAGTAAGTATTTCAGAAATATAGGTTAGCCTATCTATAATTAGCATTCCTGATGATTTAAACATGGTTTGATGATTACTAAATTCATCATCTTTAAATAAACACTTCTGAATCAGCATCAGAATAGAGACGTTTTCATCAACTAATTTAGCTTAAGACTTTTTGGCAAGCAAAAACAGGAAAGAACCGATAGCTTTTATAAAATCAGTGAAGGCAGGAATAGGCATGCAAGCATGTTAACAAGTAAAACGGAAAATATTATCATGAAACTGAATCCAGAATCATTGCAGACAATTGTTCCCATACTCCGATGTTTTGCATTTTAAAGTGAGTAATCAGTAAGCAGACACTACATAGACAAAAAAAGTCCTTATCTAAGTATTCAGGTAAGGGACCTACCCTTTTTTTATTATGATTAAATACTAACATGCTTTAGAAGTCAAGTTGTATCTTGTAGAAGCTAACAGAATATAAAATGGAAAACATTTATTTCAGTACTTAGTGGTCAAAGAGGATGAAGCTAATGACTTCTGAATCAAAGATTTAATCCTATAATGGAGCCACAGCGTTCAATTGCCAAGGATGAGCAGGAGTCATCACCTGCTAAGCAAGCCAGGAAACAATACAAAAATAAAAAGCGCCATATATCCATAGTGGAAGAACGGACAAAGACTGAAAGGACATGTGCCCACTAAGATCCTCAGTGAACAAACAAAAACCAAAATCAGGTACCAGACTTGTTTCATCAGTTCATTATTGTCCAGAATTGAGACCTTCCCACAGCTCTCAAAGATCTGGCCCATATTCAAAGGCCAGATCCAGAACTTTACAGGTCATCTGAACTACAAAAATCTTGTTTCTAATACATTGGTGTCACACAAGGCTGAATGTCAATCTTTCTCAACACTCACAAAAAGATTTTTTCAAAGATTCATATAACCCTTTACACTAGTTTATTGATAATACATACACACCCCAATAATTGCACTAGAATACGAGTCATTTTGCATATCAAGCCTTAAAGTCTGTTTTGTCTACAGACTCCTTGGAAACTTGGTTTGCATAACACATTCTTTCCAAAAGATTCCTCTGCTGAAATTAATATGGTTTTTTTCTTTTATTAAAGATGAGGCAGTTCTCTTCTAGTTTCAAAAACGCAATCTGAATTTTTTTATCTTAAATTCAGCAGAGGACCCTTCCTTCCATCTTCATGAGGCAGGCAAACATACCTTTCCACCCTACAGATTTTAACTTAAATGAATTCTTTCCAGATTCAGTAACACCCTCAGCTTTTATATATTGCATTGACTTATTTATTCCACATCGCACATTAAGATATCGGAGACCTTTAACTCTCTTTTCTAGTGTGTTACATCAGTCTTCAGCTACTAGGCTGCATACCATTCCTCAAATAGCACAAGCCATTCAGTTTTTTTAGCAGTACACACACATGAAGCAAACCATTCCCCATTTTTCCCCTACATCAGTTGCTTTAAAAATAAATGAGACCTTAGAATGATGCTGAGTGTCTTACATGAGCTTCTCCAGAGGTCTGACCATATATTAAAAATAAAAAAAAAAAGGTGACAAGTGTATCTGTACTGGATACAAGAATATGGCTGAATACAATAGCAACCTATTTACGCAGTGCCTGGGACATTTTGAAACAGCCTTGCAGCAAAATATCTGAGGCTCCATAGACCACAACAGCATCAAACATTTATTCACATGATTACTGCAAGTAGCTTTCCACTTTTCCTTGTTTGTTTATTTTTTTTCTTTTTTTTTTCCGTTCCTTCTTTTTGTCTGATTGTTATTTCCTCCAGCCAAATAGGTGGCTGAGAGAATTCACCAAAGCAAAATATTTTTTTAAAAGCTGTCAACTTACATAAGATTAGACAATATTACTAAAGAACAGTTTAAGTATCTAGAAGCTTTTATGAATGATGGCTTTTGTTCAGATTAAGTTTTTTACGTCATTACGGAGAAACTTATTACAGGTTTAATATGATTTGCAACCTCCACTAAATCAAAATAGAGGACTATCCCAGGAACTGGAGACACTTAATCACATGCTGCTTGTCTGGATTTTTCTCTCTGGGACACATGCGGGCAGATGGCTTCAAGGTCAGATTTAGGACCATGAATTTTGCCTAACTAGTATAAAAACAAAGTGTAACAATAATAAATAAATCACAATATGCTACCAAAAAGATTTCATTAACAGTCTGAAAATCCACTTAGTAGAGGTCTAGCAGGGGAACAATGCTGTCAAACACAGTATGCCCACTTAAAGTTGTATTTTAAACCAAATTTTATCTTCCAAATGATAGATGTTGAAAGTTAGTTATAAATGGTGTCATCTTGGACTTCTGACTTTCTGTAAGCCACAGCATCTGTAAATCTTTACATTAAAATAATTTTCCATTATTCCATTATACTAAGTTTCTTATGCTTTTCATCAGCACAGTAAATTTGAAAACCAGAGTCAATATCTCCTGAAGTAAATTATCTCAGGTGTTCAGTTTGAGCTTTAATAAGGAGAGATTTTTCATAGAGCCTCAGCATCTCTTCTCAGACCCACATCCCTTTATTAGTAGCTGCCAAATCCAGCAGTCCAACAGAGGCGATGCAGCCCCAACTCCTGGCCCCAAGATCCAGCCCAGTAGTGAGGCTGAGCACACGTTCCCCAGAGGCACACACGCAAAAACACGWGCACAGCACATACATACACAGCTGGCCACACAGGTCAGCGCAAACTCAGCACTTAGGTAAACACAAGCAGCACCAACGGCCTCCTCCTGCTCCTCTCTGATCTGGGTGAAAGTCCATTAGGAGAATATATACGTATGTGCACACACACACACAGAGGATATGGATACCCCCGTAACGGGCCTTGAGCTCGCTCTCAGTGTCCCTAGCAGCTGTGCCCAGACCCTTGGTCTCTCCAGCTGCCAGCACATGGCACACGAGCCCCTGTGGCCCCACTCCAGTTGCTGGTACTCAGACCCCCTCGCAAACACAGACACACTCGCTATGGATCCCTCTAGGATCTGGCCTTGGACTCTTGGTCTAGCCAACAGCTGGCCCCCAGAGCCTCTTGCCTCTGGTTACTTCATGCACAGATACACACACACACACACACACACACAGGGGTCTCACCAGACCCCAGTCCCCACAGTCTCCCCACAGCAGTGGGCCTCGACCCCCCAGTTCCTCCAGTAGCCAGCTCCTCCAGCTGTCTCATGCAGATGCACATGTGTTTTGCCCAGACTCCACAGCTGCTCCCAAGTCTTTTCTCCTACTCCCTCGCTAGTCCAGCTTCATAGTCCCTAGCAATCACACACCGACACATGCACCCTCACTCGACCCAGTCGCACGGGCCTGTCACCCATGGTCTGCTGGCACTAAGACCCCCATAGGCACACACAGCAGGCAGACCCTTACCCAACAATTAGAAATAGATTTTAATGAGAAGACAGGCCAGACTGCACTGAGCAGGGCAGGGTATGGCCAGACAAGCATACCATCCAGCCACCTGCTTACACAAAACCAGCCCACTTTATCCCTTTGCCCCTCTATTTTCCCCACTGTTGTTCCCTCCCCCAAAATCACCCTGATCCTCCTTTCCCCAACCTTGATCCTTCCCCTAAGCATCCCATGCTGAGTTGTGTACAATCCCAAAATGTTCTTCCCTGCGTCCCATAATAAGTCCCAGGGTGACCCTACCCCGCTTCCCACTCTGCAAGCTGACCCCGCAGAGCCTCTCCATTTACTCATCAAGCGGCTGTCACCCAGGTCCCCAGGGCTGATGATCTCCAGTGACAGCCCTGGCAGGAGCCAGGTCAGGGGGCTCATTTCTCTGACRAGGTTACTGGGGTTCCCCTGCTTGCCGCTACACCTCACAGCTTTGCTGTGCGCACGGAGACAAGCCTTTTAATCACATAACCTATCACCCTTAGTATTTCCAGACTGAACATCCAAATCCATTCCAAGAGTATTTATCAAAGCCATGAAAATAACATTTCAAAGTTCAAAGCTAATGTGTTTGGAAAATCATCATGTTCACCACTTGTTTTAAGTTGTGGGGTTTTAGATTAAAAAACACAAGCACGTCATTTATCAGATTTACTTACTCAAGTTGTTGCTCTTAAGTGTCAGGTGCTTGCTCATGTGTAATCCTAATAAACGTTTTCCAACAGTTATCAGGACACTTAAGTAATACAAAAAGCACCACATACCTTGTTGACCATATCATATTATATTTGCTTTATAAACACTCATGACTGTTAATGTTATTGCTAAGCAACTGGACTATCTACCATACAGTGTTTGCATAGCACTGTCTATCAGCAAACAAATGATTTTGAACTCTTTTAGTTCACAATTCACAGAATTACACATAACTAACACTGAACAGATTTTTTTAAACTTTTGATAAATTATCCAAACCATCAGATGACAAGAAACTCATTCACCACTAGCATTTAAAAGATTGGAACTGTACAGAGATTGGGTTGTAGGGAAGATGACAGGAAAGCTGAAGTTTTAATTATACAGCAGCTCTGCAAGGTAGAGGAAGCAAAACTAAAGCCATTATCTGGAATTTGCAAAGTACCACTTTATGCCTAGAAGGTAAGGGAACTCAGCTCTCTCATCTACAGCAGCTGCAAAGATGCAAATCTGCTAATGCACAAGAGGAAAAAAAAATTAGTCAGTCAGAAAATGGAAGAGGAACAGACAAAGAGGAACCAGGGCTATGTTTCTTATGTTACAACTGGAAAGCTGCCCTCTTCCATCACCTCCCACATACTACCTTCTCCAGTAATCCTAATTCTATCCTTCTCTACCAATATGTGGGGTGATAGTTCTTTCAGATCCCTCTTCATTTCCATTTTCTCTGAAAAGCAGAGGTTTATTTTTATTTGAATTAAAACTTCAGCATTTCCAAATTATTTGATCCCAATGACATAATTTACAATCTGGCAAAACAGCTACTATTACTGAATTATACTCTAACGCCCCCTTCACAAGYTTCACTGATGTTAAATGGTGCATTCCCTTGTGCAAGAAATCATATAACAATTCATATCCCGAGACAGCAATGAGCTGGGCCAGACAAGCTGAGTGAGGGCGCACAGCTGGGCAACCCCACTAAGGGCAAGCAAACCAGGTTCTTGGAGGGTTTATACAGGGAGCAACATTTTAACAGCTGAATTTCAGTTTCAGTGAGGTGCTCTGAACATCTTACCTAACAAACAAGGCATGCTCTCATCACTGCAATGATGAACTGAAACCCTGTCGGTCACAGCTATGGAAAGGTGAAATATACAGTAAGAGTCAGCATACTATTTTAAATGCTCCGTTCTTCCATGGAGAAGTATCATCTCAGTTCAATGGTGTAAGCAGCCATACACCAGCTGAACAGCAGCAGGAGGAGCTCACATATTCCTGTTACTGTCAGGTCAAAACAGTGGGTAATTTTAGAACTACTCCACAAGAGACACGTTTAAAATAGACAGATGAATGATATGAATTTGGAGTGGTGGGTGAGACTACAAAAATTCTGATTACCAAACATCTGGAATTGAATGCTCTACTAGCTAGAGATTAACCCAAATATTAGTTAGGCAGGTTTTCTAAGCATGGAGCTTCAGAAAGTCTATGGCCTCCCATACAACCATATGCTTAGGTTATACCAGACATTCCCAACATAAATCACCTTATTTTTCGGTTTGATCCTTCCCTCATCATTATTGATTTCTCACCGGTACTATTATTGGGGAAGCTGTGGCATCACTGTTAGCAGCCTACACCTCAACATGGACGTAAGTGCAAAGAATCACACACAAGAGGATATACAACAAAGATCATGCAAGAGAATATACAACAGATTGAAGCCGCTTTTGCACAAACATTGACCTGTTAGCACTGTTTGTGAAGTTTCTAGGACAGAGAATATCTTTTCTGTATTGAACATGAGAGGAAGCTTCAGTTTGCTTGTAAAGTCCACGCTACAACAGCTGGGGTAGAGGGAAGAAGTGGCAAGAAGGATGTCATACCCACCAAGTGGAAGTGGGTAACCAAAACAGAAGAATATTGCTACCCTTTTAAAAAGGGGGGAAAAAAAAAAACTTCCAAGGCAACACTTAAAATTTTAAAGCATATGGCTAACAGCAAGAATTAAGTAGACAGAGTAAGGCTGAGGAGAAAGGACACCAGTCCCTACCTCTCCAGCCCTACAAAGTCTACTTAACATGCACTGCATTAGTAAAAACATGTTCCCAGTTGAGGAATTCATTTAAATAATCGCTTCCTCAGGTTAAATAGTTTTCTGAAACAATACACATTTAATATTTATACAATGACAGTACCTGGCATCATACAGGCCTGAAGTCTCTGTGCATAATGGACTACACATCAACTCCATCTTCATGTTAAAATGAAAGTTATTCTGGAGACTACATCTCTGAATTTTTCCAGGGAGAGTCAGGGAATACAGGAGGAAGTGGTACAAGACAGACAGATCCTTTTAAATACATTACGTATGCTTACTCAGATCAACAGTCATAGGTTTTTAAAATCGTATCATAAAACCACATTATTTTTCAATATAACAATAAAAGAAGGAGAAGGGAAACAAAGCACGCACCATCAGTGTCAATTGAGAACTACTCACGTACTGATTACGGGGACAATTTTACTATTAGAATGCAATAGTGTCAGATTTGTACTGGTTTAATTCCATTACCAAAATAACAATTTGGACCAAATTTAACACACAGTCCTGGCACATCCGATTATGCTAGAACTTGGGTATCACAGTGATAACAACATGAGAGCATGAAAAGAGGCCTTTCAAGAAGGTATCTTTAGATACGCAGAACAGTCACACATGGCCTAAAATTCTCAGAAGGAAGTATTACAGAAAGAATTAAGCGAATTTCATCAATTTCAATGTTGTTGATCAGAGAAACACAAATTTAAAAATCCCTAGTCAAACTGTTATGGTTTCACCACTCAAGGTAGTCATTTCCTCTGTAACCTAACATCAGCAAGTATCTGTTATATTTACATCAGTACTATTTTAACTATTCTTTGTGCAGATTCTCCTTCCATGTAAAATCATAAGTGCGGTACTTAGCTCAAAGTATATGTATGACGGAAGGAAAACGAAGTCTTTATGGCTCAGCAAAGACCATTTCCTATTCTCACTTACACTTTCAGTCCTATTTTAAAAGGCAGTCAACAAGACTTCAGTAAATTACTTCAATGAATTGTGATTTCTTTCTTGTAACAACTAATCTGCTAAGAACTTTTATTTGGTCTATGTAACATCAAAATAAGCTCTAGAAAAAGGATTGGTAGAAAACAAGAACTCCAGCCTCAGATTTGTGTTAGCACAATTAAAAAGTTAGACCAAGCTGTGCGAGATGTTCTTTAAGTCACATATCTGTACAAGCAGAAAGCACATATTTCTGCATGTGAAGCACCATCTGCAAGCAATAAACTCCTCTACCTTATTCTGGCCTCCAGGAACATGAATAATGGCCTTTCACACACAAGATACACAGCTGGAGGGGGTGCCAAGATAAACCTGGAGTACTTGTGTTTACTGTACCAAGTCCTACACAATCATTAAGAGTTCCCAGGAATAGCCTCTCCTGGAAGCCTGTGTCTCACTTCTCCCTACACATGCCCCAAACTACACCACCTATTCTGACATGCTGTAACAAACAGGTTTAGTATAACCCAAAAGCTGTTAATATGCCCCAGGAAGAGACGAAGAGAACCCCCAGATCTCCAGTTGAGATGTTTGAACAGACCCTCTTAACAGCACTAGCAGTCCTGCTTAACACAGCATTTGGGGAAAAAGCACTGCCCTATGCTCTGTCATCCTTCCAAGCAACAGTGATGTCAAACAAGCACATGTTTAGAATCAGAAGGTACTCCATCATTTGCAAGACAAATACAACAGGCAACTATGTCTACCAGAAACACCAACATGCCCTTCAAGGGCACATCAGCTCACAGAGCATAAATCAAGACAGAGATGCCTAAAAGGTAAGATACCACAAGTTGGTAACAATGTTAGACAGTACCTGTGTATCCATAAGGACCACAACATCTCCATGAAAATTCAGTAGCCACCTCTCAGGGAGGCTGCACTGCAGTAACAGGTCCTCTGTTAATGCCATACAGAGTTCTTATGCCCTTCCCACAAACAGGAAATTAAAGTGGTATTAATGAATCCTCTTGAGTTCTTAGATGAATGAAAGATTTTTTTATGAAAAGTCTTTTTATAGATGGCCTCAGGACTCAAAAGCATCTCCTCAAAATAGAAATCTTGAGTTGATCCTCTTGTAAACACAACACAAGAGTAGGAGAGCCACTTCAGCATTTGAATCCACTTCCAAAGCAAAAGGATTTCAATAATTTTTTTCCCCCTCCAGTGGGACCTTTGGTCTTGGTCTTATATACTGCTATGGTTGTGACTGAGAAATACTCAAGTCCACCATATCTAAAGTTTAGAAAGTACTGAAAAATTAAGTTGCAGGTCTTGTTATTTCATTACCATTTCTAGAGGACATGATTCCACCTTCCTCAAGCCCTAGTCCACTTTATTCCAAGTTTTACTGAGCTAGCTCACTCAGGTACTAAGCCATAGGAGTGGCAAAGAAAGCTCTTGAGAAGTAAATCTAGTGTTGTTTTGTAACACAAGGAAATCCCTTCTAAAAAAACACATTTACAAATACGTGTTCTGAACCAGGCATGCTCACTCTTCATATTCATTTACAACCTTCATCTTTAAACAAGTTAGTAACATATCTGTTCTTCATCACTGCAACAGCTACCATGAGCAAGCAGATTCAGCAACTTATTTCTTTAAACTTCACAATTTAAGATCGAGAACTAAAACCACCAAACACCACAAATGGTTTAAAAATCCATACAGCTTACATAAGCCATCTCTTTTACTTAAAATGCAAATCAGTGACCACCAAAACCATGTTAATACTTTATTTAAAAATGAAAGAATTAACTGACTTAATGCCTTGTTAATCAGTCTGTGCTCAGCATTTAAATCTCACTGCCCTTACAGGGCAAGAGCATTCAGGTCAAGTCAAAAAAGCAGCACACAGGAGTAACAGATGGCAAAAAAAAAAAAAAAAAAGCTTCCTACAGCCCTATCTAGTGACAGAGGAGCACCACCGCTGCAGTGACTGATCACCGGTCCTTGCGGGGACAAAACCATTCAATTACACATTAGTGCAGAATCATCAAGAACTAGATAAATGTAGTATAATAATATTGTTTTGAAAGGCTGGGGAAAAGTTGTTTTCAAGTCCTTATCTATTTAATGATTAGATGCTGGGTTTGATGGACTTCAAAGTCAAACGGAAGAAATTAAAGTTCTGAGTCCCCAGACATAGCTTTTTACAAAAGTGATATTCTGCACCAATACACTGTATTTATCTATAGAAATATATAGACATATCTATATACCTATTTATATAGATATAGACAGATAAAGACATACAATCTCACTTGCACAGAAAAATATACCTGATACTCCATGCTCTTACAGGCTGCAGGAGTTTGGAGTTGATACAAATTCATGCTTTTAACTTACTAAGCACTTAAAAAGATACCAAGAGTAATGGTTTTGAAGCTGTAGAAAACAATATCCTCTCTCACTGAACGTTCTCACTTTAAAAATAGTCATCTGCATCCTTAACCCGACCTCCTTATAACCAGAGGAATAGCTTCCCCTGGAATCCTCGCAGAACTCGTTATCTTAGTCTGCTTTCTGCAGGCAATCACATTAGTTACTTTAGTTTGAGCTTATTTTAGTTTTAGCTTTTGTTTTAAAGGTCAGTATGAGCGTCTAGTGCTATGAAGCAGCTCTTTAAATAAGTTTAAGACTTCAGAATTTAATTTACCACTTTTCTTTCCCCCTTCAACATAAATGTCACACAACATACAGTGCCATCTCCAAAACTCTTCTTCAGTGCAAAAAAATACGCAATATAGTGTTATTCAACTACAGATCCCTTTGTAACCTGATATACACATATTTGTGTATATATATGCACACCCACACAGAGATAATACTCATGGGTTGGAAAGATACTATTTTGATTTCTTCTATATACAAGAGCATAAAATTTTATATAAAACACTAAAAATATCTATTTAGTTCCCTTACCTGTAAGAATGCTTTAATGTAACAAAAGGCTAACACAAACTCACAGCTGAAGCTGTCACTAACAGCACAGTAGAGGGGGGAAAAGAAAAAAAAAAAAAAAAAAAAAACAACACAAACATATAAACTTGTAAATGTTTAACTAAAAAAAAATTTTTCTACTACTTTTACAGGAGGAAGACATTACTATAAACCCAGTCAAAAAAATAAGGTCAGTGTGCTAAATAAGACAGGAACTACGCAACAAGGGCAGAGGGCTTATTAAAAGTAGAAGGTCTTCACTAGCAAAGCCTCGCACTACCCACAAGTCTGAATTACTCCCCTTTTTAAAAAACCTCAAGCTGGGGGGGTGGGCGGGAACACACACCAGGGTAGAATCCCCAGTCTTTGAAGGTAATTATTTTTGTGTCATGTTAAAAAGAAAAAGAAACATTGTATCATATATTATATTGTACTTTATACTATAGGTCTCAAAACTCCACCTTAGTGGGATTTTTGTCTTAACGAAATCCTTGTATAACAGCCTATGCTTAAGTCAGACTTTCGAGGGAACAATTTTCAACTTTGGGTGCAAATGAGGAAATTCAAGTTCATTAAGGGTGTAGATAAAAACCCTTGCCTTATAAATCAAATTAATTAATTTTTGTACGGAAATACCATCCATGGGTCTCATTTAATAAGCAAAGTCTCCTTTCTTGGCATCAAGAGAAAAAGGARAAAAAATGACATCCTGAATTATTTTATACAGACTAAACTGAAGTTTACATTTGAGGGGGGAAGTGGAAAGAGCATTCATAGCACATTACAGTCACTATAACTCTAGGTTAAAAGGTAAATTCCTGTATTTTGATACAGGTCAAGGCTTTTTTTAAGTATCAAGATTAGTGTATTTCATAAGTTAGGTTATGGATCATATTGAAAGCAATTAATTTTCCAGGTTTATCTAATGTCCAAGGATTCTCCGATGGATGGGCGGAGTTTGCTAAGTAAATAAAGTCTCTTCATTGTGCCAGAAATTAAAGAGCAAACACAGGAGCGAAGAAGGGGGAAAGAAATATGGGACTCCATCAGTTTTATTGTATTTGCTTTTAGCTAAAGCAGGAAAAAGTTCCTTCAGGCAACAAGAACACCTGCCTTGCAGAAAGCCAGTCACTACGTGATTTACTCCAGTGCAGTCCACGTTAAAAATGTTCCAAGGAGGAGTGTCCTGAGAATAACTGAGTATCACATGCCAATCAAACTGGTGAGACTATGCACTGAACCAAGGCCTTACACAATGTGGTTCTCAAATATCTCCAATATATAATTCTGCACTCTGTGCAAAGAAACAAATACGAACAGCTAGTCAACTCATAACATCTTGCATATACTTCAGTATTTATGTAAAGGCAGAAAGGAGAGTTTCTTTATAAAGTACACTGAATCAAAAGTACGCCAGATTTTGAAACAGTAGGCACTCCAAGAGGGACACAAAAGAGATGGTAGTTCAGGGTGACAAAACGTGGCAATACAAGCCATTCACTGCTTAAGTGTAAAGGCAAGTGAAGATCCTAGATGTACCTCATCCATTCATACATGGCATTAAAGCCCTTGGAAAAATGTTTAACTTGCAAAGTCATAAGGAATGGGGAAGGAGCATAGCCCTTTGTATCATTATTATACTGCCACCAAGATTACAATTTTTAAGTCTTTGAAGGAGGCAGAAAATTACTCTGAAACAATAACTTAAGTTCAACTACAAGCAGGAATTTGGGTGTCAAGATTACCTGGAGAGACAAGCAAAACGCCCTGCAGCTGAAGTCCTGCCACACTGGAAGCACTGGTTTGACTGCTAGCTGTGGAGATATATTCAAGTCTTCCAAGTAGTATGTATTTTTGGAGAACAATGTGAGGACTGATATGGGGACAAAAGTTTCCTTAATTTTTCTTAAACATTTATTCTCTGAACAAACGTAGTATTACTGTTCATTTTTCTCATTTGCAAAACTGCTTTATTAAAAAAGCAGCTCTGAGCTAGTTAAACAGGAAGTATTACAAAGACCTGACTAGTGTACTCTTTCAACAGGGATGGATGGGAAAAGTCTCCAAAGCTGATGCAAGTATAGGGAAGAATAGCTAAAAAAAAATTCAGTAAAATTTAGCATTAATACAAGGGAACAGATACTTAAAAGATATTACCTGTACAAGTATAAAGGGAACAAAAATGTCAATAGAGAAATCACTTCTTGGAACACTCCTCAGCATAATACATAACAGAAGAATGCATTATTGTTCCCTAAAATACTCAAAGAAAATAATTTCATCGGGTGCTTTGTAAATACTGTTTAAAGAAGTTCAGAGATCAATTAAGAAATGTATGAAAAATATTAGTTGCGATCTAGGATAATATAGAGGTAAAACTGAAAAGAGATTAACACATGAAAAGCTAAAAAGTTTGTTATAGCACATTCTCATTTTTACAACTACTCAATTTATTAGGAAAGGAACTAACATAAGTTCTTTCCGTGAATGTCCCTACTCTCATGTCCCTATAAATTTTTTTAATCTGTTTCTAATTGCAACCAGATCCAACAGAGGGTTACAGCTTCCAAAGATATACAAGCTCTTAAAAAGTTACATAAAAATAAATGGACAAGTCCAGGAGCCCTTCTAACTTGCCCCTACTTTCCCCTTAAAAAGAGATGCAGCATTAACTCAGCTGTTTTAGACACCATTAGGTGATAAACATAACCAGTGCCCAAGGCATAATAAAGCTTCAAATCAGCACTTATACTTTATTAGACACCAGAGAACCTAACCACACAAGCTACAAATCTATAGGAGTCCAGACTTTACTAATGTTATGGGGGCAGGAAGCTTAGCTGCTGCAAGTGATTTTCTGTCAAGTCTACTGCCTGTTAAAGGGAGAGTTTCTACACTAGCTGGGTCCTTGTTATTCCAATTCCTGCGCTGTCCCAGTACCCAACTCAGCCTCAATTTCTCTGTAGTCCTGAAGTCACCCAGGAACACCCCATCTGTACACAGCAACTGTGCTGAAGTCAGCTGTTCTTCATTTACTCTTACATGCTTCAGTCTGATTTCATCTCTCCATCATTTACACACGTACTCAAAGATTTTGCAAATTAATTTTTCATGCTTTCTCATGTAATGTGAAGTACTACCAGAGATCAGGAAGACATTTTTAAAAGTATTTCAAATTTTACTATTCTGAAAAGTTCTAAACACATGCCAGCAGCAGGTGTGTGAAAATTCCCCTGAAACGCTTGAACAGATAAGGATGCTCTCCCAAGTCACAGCTTACGTGTGTTCAAGGTGATTTCCACCATTTCTCAGAGATTCATGTTTCACATTCACATGCTACTTCACTTACACTCCACATTAAACAGTATTTCTTACCCTTCCATAATACCATCCCTCATCGATAAACGCCAGGATATACAACCGTGGGACAACATAACGAATGAGAACAGAATTAAACTTCTACCTTAAGGAGCTGAGATTTCCTGATTTTATGCCTTAAGCCCTCCCCTAGCCATAGGGAACCAAGCTTTGGAAAAATAGGTAAGAATCTGTTTAGTGTCTTCCTCAATGACATAGTGGGAACGAGTGCACCCTCAGCAAGTCTGCAGATGACACCAAGCTAAGTGGTGCGGTTGACACGCCTGAGGGATGGGATGCCATCCAGAGGGACCTGGACAAGCTCGAGAAGTGGGCCCGTGTGAACCTCATGAGGTTCAACAAGGCCAAGTGCAAGGTCCTGCACCTGGGTCGGGGCAACCCCCAGCATCAATACAGGCTGGGGGATGAAGGCATTGAGAGCAGCCCTGCCGAGAAGGACTTGGGGGTACTGGTGGATGAAAAGCTGGACATGAGCCAACAACGTGCGCTTGCAGCCCAGAAGGCCAACCGTATCCTGGGCTGCATCCAAAGAAGCGTGGCCAGCAGGTCAAGGGAGGTGATTCTGCCCCTCTACTCTGGTAAGACCCCACGTGGAGTACTGCATCCAGCTCTGGAGTCCTCAGCACAGGAGAGACATGGACCTGTTTGGAGCGGGTCCAGAGGAGGGCCACGAAAATGATCAGGGGGCTGGAACGCCTCTGCTATGAGGAAAGGCTGAGGCAGTTCGGGTTGTTCAGCCTGGAGAAGAGAAGGCTTCAGGGAGACCTTATTGCAGCCTTTCAGTACTTAAAGGGGCTTATATAAGAAAGATGGGGACAAACTTTTTAGCAGGGCCTGTTGCGACAGGACAAGGGGGAATGGCTTTAACCTAAAAAAGGGTAGGTTTAGGCTAGATATAAGGAAGAAATGTTTTACGCTGAGGGTGGTGAAACACTGGCACAGGTTGCCCAGAGAGGTGGTAGATGCCCCATCCCTGGAAACATTCAAGGTCAGGTTGGTCGGGGCTCTGAGCCACCTGATCTAGTTGAAGATGTCCCTGCCCGTGGCAGGGGGGTTGGACTAGATGACCTTTAAAGGTCCCTTCCAACCCAAACTATTCTATGATTCTATTCTATGATTTGTCAGTAATTTCTGCAAAATGGCATGTCCAAACAGTCTTTCCATTCTTCCCGTAGCCCCACACAAAGACTACAGAACAGTGTATTTACCTTGTGTTTTTAACACGAAGCAAAAAGTTTGCAAGCTCATGCTGCCTAGGCAGTTAAACCAATTTTAATCAAGGTAACATACAGAAAAAAGTGCACAAGCTGCAGAAAATTCCATCGTATTTTTACTAGTATTAAACTAGTATTTTACTAGTATTAAAACTACAAAAATATGCTGATCTACTGTTTAACCTACAGCTTCTCTGTAGCATTGTTTGACAAGAGTCTTTTCCTAAAACCAAAGAAACAGTTAATTTCCCTATATGCCATGCCAATAATTCTRAAGATTACTTAAAGTGATATTAATTTCTGAAGGGTGCCTTTCCTGAACAGCACGTTACATTTCCTGGCAATCTTTCTGCATTATTATCATCACGATTTTAATGTGGGCTCTAAAAAAGGTAATTCCATCCAATGAATAAACCTCAGTTCAAGTCAGCACAAAGCTAAATTTTGGGGACATTACCTAAATCACATTTCAACCTTCGAAAGTCAATTATGATCACATTAAATATGTTTATAATCATAAAAGTTTTGTTATTTGTTCAAATGCTATTTACTTCAGAATTACAGAGGATATCTTTACCTGAATTTGGCAACAGGGCATCAGATACTGGTAAGGTTGAAATTGTTGAAGTAGTTACTAAGAAGAAAACCACCCCAAGCTATATGCCTCTCAACTGTTTGTGCAATCTCTTACAACCATCCATCAGGATAAATAAAATTATTTTTCCCCCATAAAACTGATACCCGCTTGTGCAAGATAGATTTTTTTCACTTACTGTTCTGTAACAGAAGCCTAAAACCCACACATTTTCCTGACTTCTACTTGATCGGTACACAGAAAAAGCATCAGTTTCTACCAGGGAGAGAGAAAGGGAAAGCCACCCATGTGTGAGAGCGGTCAAGGAAATGAAACAATATAGGACAGTTTATTAGAACAGTAATTTTATATTCTTCAAAAAAAATTAGCAAGTGATCAGGGAAGCGACACTGTCATCAGTAAAAGAAACACAAACTTAAGATGGTCTTCAAAACCATKTTTTAAATAGTTAATTCATCATGCCTTCCTTGCCATTTAGACAACCCAGCTTAAGTAGCAAAACCCAACAATTCCTGAAACAACCCACCAACTCACCTCATGTCGCTGATAGCAACTTATGGACCTGGCTTAGGAGCTGTGCAGCTGCCAATTCTTCATAAAGTCCATGCAAGAAACAAAACTGGAAGTGTTCAACCGTTTGTTACCACTGCTTTCAAAGAATGCCTTTTTCCAGTTTTCAATTAAAAACACTTTTCTAAACTAACTCCTAAAACACATTCATTCTTTCAGGGATCAATAACAGAAGTCTGGCAAACCAAGGTATCTATCTACTTTCCTCAATAAAAAAAAGAGCTGATAAAAGGATTTTTGTCAGTGCTACCTGCTGAAATCCTAATGCCCTGCAAACAGGACTGAAGAAATGAAATCCAACTTACAGCACACCACTGCCGATGGAACCAGTCTGGCTTTCAGAAGTTCATAGAAAACTGTTGATGTTTTGTTACCCATCTCCCTCGCTGTAAAGCAAGGGAATATAAACACCCCAGAACCTATGCTCTTTATTCTCATTTTCTTGTTTATAAAATCAACACCATTTTCTGGTTTACAAAAGGAACACATTTTTTGACACATCTCCCTTCATTAAGCTACTCTAAACTGACAAAGCATCTCACACAAATGACAGGTTTAGCTCTGGTTGAAGTGGCAACATTAGCAAGATTTTACCCCAAATTTCTTGATCTTTACAGAATACTTCCTCACTCTCAAAGCATCCCGTAACACAGAAAGAGTTGCAACATAGGCCACAGAGGGTGGATAGAAGGTGGAAAGAAGAAAGCAAATCTTTCAGGTTAAACAAGATAGCTCTTCTGGGACAGGAAAAAAGGAGCTGTCAACAGCCACGATTTTATTGACTGGCTATGAAACAATTAGGAGGAGCTGGCATCTGGTCAAGAAGATGTAAAGGATTACGTGAAGCGAGTTAGGTATCAAATGCTCAAGGAATCTTAAAGGGAATAGAAAGAGGAAAAACAGGAATGCTACAAGTCTATTTTGTGAAATTCTGTTAGTACTGGGGATTAAAAACCTCTAAAATCGTACAGTGTTTTTCCATGTTTCCTGGCATTCTGGAGTCAGTCAGAAGAGTCGCTCGATACTCATACAATTACGTTAAGTACAATATAAACAAGAAGAAAATGGTTTTAGACATCTTTATTATTTAATAACACAAAGGCAGGAGTTATGGCTCTAAAGATGTATTAAGAACCCAGGAGTCCAGCTGCAAAACTCAGAGCATGATAGTAATATGCTAACACAATGCTGATAGACAAGAAGTATCAAAATACTGACTGTAGAATAGCAACAGGTTTTTTTGGTTTTGTTTTTTTTTTTCTTTCTAATTGTGACTGGGGGAGGGGAGGGGTAAAGTCATTTTAGCAACTGAAACAGTAACACTAGAAACAGTTCTCAGTGCCCCTGTTAATTTACTGTAAGTATTTAGTGTTCATAAGTATTTGACGGTCTTAAATTTACCTTGTATTACACAACAAAATGACCAAAAACTGTGGCTGAGGCGAGTATACCTATTAAGGAAGGCACAAAAGATATCAAACCTTAAATGGACTAGAAGTTAGAAAAACAGGTATTTTCAACTAAAAGCACTACTGGCACAGATCTCTAGCCACAGATGTTAGTGTTTATTTCTGAGACAGCTTGTAACTTCTAGATTACTCCTGTTCAGCACACAATTCAGTCTATACCTGTAACAACTACTCAATTTTAAGGTCATCACATACATATTTCCACATATTAAAAAAAAAATATTGAATTTAATACATTAGAGTTAAACTGATTTCCCTTTAAACTTCAAAGTTCACAAGTGTTACTGTGGTTGCATAGTTTAACACATGCATCTGACTATCAGTTTTCTAAAAATACCAGGTTATAAATTTAGCATTTTACTCAATAACCACAGAAGCAGCAAGACAAAGTAGTTTGATATTCACAGCAAAAGAAGGATATTAAAAAGCCATCCAACAGAGCCAAATTTCAGAAAGTCCAGTGAAAATGGCTCACTACATAAGTATGTACTTAAACAGCACCATCTGAACAATTATTTTTAGAATGTACTAAGACTGCAATGCATTCCAGCATAGTAAGAAGTCACAACTGCCATGAAGCAGTAGCCGCAGGGCTACATTAAGACTGTTCAACAATTTAAATAAGCTGGTGAATTTAATGAAAGATCTAGGCATTAGTTAAAAAACAATGTTTTGTGGTAACTGATTTAAGAAATTAATTGGATTCAAGCACGACCATCTGACTAGTTTACTCCAACTGCCAGAAGCAGAAAACAGGAAAATAAAAGTGCTCTTTACCTACTGCCAGAGGGTCCGGTTCGCCCTCCTACCACCCCTTCTCACACTCAGCTTCAGAACAAAGCTTTCCCCTTTCCTAATCTGAACATCAAAAGTAAGTCCTATTCTTCAAAACTAATTTTCTATAGCGAAAAGAACAAAAGTACATGGGCATGCGTGTGTGTTGTTCACTACTGCCAAACATATGGTTTTTATTTGAGATCTTGCAAGACATTTAATTAAGTTTGACTATAGAATCCCTTAGGGGGAAACAAGTAAAAGCTTTCTGCTTTCTAACAAATAACTTTTCACTCTTAAAAAAAAAAAGAAAAAAAAAAATATCTAAGTTTTTCTCTTTCATAGCTCTCAACACTTCCAACATACCTTTTCTCAACACAAAAACCACAGGAAACCTCAAAAGATGCAGTACTTCCCATATTGCCATTATTACATTTTTGGCTCAAATTTAAGAGTAAACTTGGAGAGGTAGAAGCCTAATTAATACCATTTTCACAAGAAGCTTTATTAATATTATTTCTAATCATTTAAATGGACTATAAGTAAAAAAGGCTTTACAAATTAACAGTCTGAACCACAGCAGAACCCTGTTTCACAGATTCACATGGCATCTCCTATGCAGGGGACAGCAAGATCCGGTCACATTATTAGACCTGTAAACTCTTAAACTTGGATTTATTGACTTAATCTTCAGATAGGAAGATGCCAGGTTTAAGTTTTATAAAAGACATCTTTATGACATTGTAACAAAAGGACCGTGGGAAGCCAAACAAGTTTCCTAAGAATGATGCATTAGAAGTAATTTTTTGCCTAGGCCTCCATTTCTAGGGTGGCTCTGTGTGATGGAAAAAGGAGTCATTTCTTTCCCAATCCCATTTTTGTCAGGAGATCCTGCTTAAGGAAGGCCAAGATCCAAACCCAGTCATCTTCCAGCAACATAAATGGCTCTCAAGATCTTCTGCTGAAGGCTTGTGATGCAGTATAAAGGTTAGAAGGTGTCCTGAAGCAATTTGGAGGGAATGAAGAGGGAGAGAAGAGTCACAAGATGCACCAAAGTAATAATGCACGTAACATAGTTCCAAATGACTTCAACTCAGCACGAAAGAGGAACTGGTAAAATCTCCTTAGAATTTCATTGCCAGTTTTCAAGTGATTCCTTTTGCTAAAAATCAAAAGGAAATTTAGAATAAACTTCCTGTGCCAGCAATGACATAGCTGGAGAAAGAAAGGTCTGACTGCGGGCTACTGATGTTTGCAAGGAAGAGGCTGTTGCCCTGCACAGCGTGAAGCAAGAAAGGCAGAATTTACCTGAGCTATTCTACTGATTCCCCTTCTCCGGGCCTGAGGGATTGCCGATCGTGTGGGTTAGTAGCACATCCCCTTAATCAGGGTGTTCCTGTATTTCCTTCACATGAACAAAGAAACAGAACTTAACAAACCCAGCAGCCACAGGCTCCTCTGAAGGAAGAACGAATTTACACGTTTAGAACTGGGGAACTTTTTCAATGCTGGGAATCAAGTCGGATTTCAGACCCATTTGGCGGCCTCCACCTCATTGCACATTCAACCTAGCACTGGTGTAAAGAGACAGGGAGGAGATGAGAATTGTGTGGCTATGGGCCATATACAATCACTGGCCTTACCTTGGCCCCAGCCACCAGTTTCTGCTCTTGACTTAGTTTCCTGTCTAGAAAAGGGTCAGACGAAGAATGTCATTAGTGCTTCAAAGAACTGAAGTACAAATATGACCCATGGACAGGAAGCTTACACAGAGGCATAAAAAAAATTCTTTCCAAGTGCCCAGGATATTTTTTTCTCCTCTCTCTCTCCCCCACATTTTTTCTTTAAACTGCTCACACTCTTTCCCTCTCTCAGCCTAGAGAAGTGGACGACAACATAAACAAAAAAAGCATAGAGAAACAGCATAAAGTCCATCCTTCACATCTGAGCAGATGGCAGTTCAAAGGGGCCCTACCTACCTGCAACCCTGTTGTTTGCTTCAAGAACTCTGTTTGCCCAAGGAAAAAGAGACGAGCAAATCCTGGAAGCAGATCCTTCCCCAAAGGAAGTTTCTTTCTGAGTCTGCAACCTGGAGCTTTTGCTTGAGACTCAGTCCTCTGAGTGGATTCTTTCTTCAAACTCTCACACAGGTTCTTTACTTTTGTGGGCAGCTGGAAAAAGAATGAAGCCGTAGGCTGAGGCAGGGACTCCATACTTCCAGGATAGGGAGGCAGAAAGACTGGAGGGGAAGGAAAAGTGCTAGTTGGTAACTTCTTGAATAATGATCTGCATTCCCTCATTTTCTGCCACACAGAGACACACACATAGTCACTGCAATAGGAGAGGATGACAAGAGATGAGTACTAGACATGCAGTATTTTCATGCTCTGATGCCCCCAAAAAAACCACCAAAACCCGAAGTGTTGAGCTGTGAACTTTCAAGACTTTTAAGACATCTACCAATAGATGAGATGAATCATAAGATGTTTTGTCCAGAAAGTTCTCCAAGTTTGTTACAAGTAGATGGGGGGGGGGGGGGGGGGGGGGGGGGTGTGTGTGATAAAAAAACCCCTTAAGTGCTCATTTCTTGGAAAAAAGTTCCAAATCTCTCCTCTGTTCACTTTCTCTCAAGTGAATTAAAAATGGCATCTATTGCAATGCAGTGAACGTCTCCCCATAATCTCTTTAAGAAGAAACAATAATACTTACCTGAATGTTTCCCTCACCAATGACTTCCTAACCCCACCCCCAACTCCTCTGTAAAGGCCTTACTCCAATCAAGTCTTCTACTTTATTCGCAAACTCAGATCAATCAAACACTGACAGCAGTTTAATGCTCATGACAACCTCTGACTTAACCTAGTGGAAGCTAAGAACCTACCCAAGTTCCTGGATCAGGTTTCTGGATTTCTAGGATATTCCTCTTTTCCCCTGAAAACCTAGATGTTCTAGGAGTTAAGTGTCATTACTTGAACAACAAAAATATAATGCATAAGAGAGCTGAAATGTTCTACTTGACAAATCCTGAAAGCTGACAGACTCCTGTGAAATTTTATCAGTAGCATGGAGCCAACGTGCAACAAAACAGAACTAGAAGTCACTGGACTTAAAACACAATTATATGCATAGCCGCTCATGTATGTGTTTACTGGTTATTATCCATTGCTATACCTTTTGCACAACAGCAACAGTGTCTGGTATTTGCACGTAGGTTAGCCATTAAGCTGTGTGCCTCAGATGAGACTATCATTTTACCTGCAGTGCTCTTCATTGCTCTCAAGACACCAGATAGAGTATGATCCAATAGTTAACCAAGAAGGTACGCTACTCATTATGTTTGATGCAATTACACTTAATTCATTTTGGGGCAATTTTGGTGGTGTTTCTTCATCCTCTCCTTTAGAGCACACACCTAAACAAAATAGCTTTATATGGTTAGGTATCTCATGTGTCCTTCAATTACAAGCTTTCCCCTCCTCAAAGAACCTTTCTTTCATTGTGCTCCAAATAATACAAGGAGAAGTTGGGAAAAAAGCTAGGTTTTGTCATTAAAACCACAGCAATAATATATTCTTAAAAAGGCATCTTTAATTTTTGCAGTTAGAGTAGCAGACAGGAAAATTCCCTTTTTGTTTTCTTTTTTTTTTTTTTTTTTTTTTTTCCGCCAACCAGGTGACACATAAATCCATCACGGAACGAACCTCATATCCTACAGTAATTAAAACAGAAAAATCAGCAAGTTTCTTCAAGAGAAACTGCTTGGGCATGCAGAAAGATACTCTGCTTCTTGGTTCCTCTGAGGACACTGAATATGGTGATGGTATCTCAATCTAAGGTAAGAGGTTTTGCTCTAAATAGCAAGACTATTTCATAGAATCTAAGGTAAGAGGTTTTGCTCTAAATAGCAAGACTATTTCATAGAAATAATAGGATTAATTGTCTTTTAGTAGAATTTCATGACTTTTCAACAACATGAGACCAAGATGTGTTCCTATAGCTTTCAATTTGACAAAACATTGCCTTTTTGATTATTTCAGATCAACATTCAAAGGTTAGAGAGTCAGGTTCAGTCTTTTTTTTCCTGTTTGGAAAGAATAACTGACCAATACACACATAAATGTACTTGGCCAACAGATGTCTCCAGGATGACATTGATACTCTCCTCTTCCAGTAAGGTAGAGGATACAAGATAAAAATAAAAGAAGAGAAAATATAATAAACAGAACATGTTCAATGCAAATTTCTACTGCTCTCTACTTGCTGGCTAAGAAACTGTCATAAAAGGACAGTATAATTAAAAGCACATTTCTTCTTAAGATTCCCTTGTGAAAAGAAGGTTATTTTTACCAGACAAGTTGCAATACCTTGAATCTCAGGAACTTTTCAAGTTGCTAACACTTGTTATTTACAATTCATAACTTCAATGCCATATACAGCATTATAGGCTTAATTTCAGGTGATGCATTGAAGCCTACAAACACTACTAACACTTCCAAAGTCAATGTTCTTTTCCAGCTCAAAGCAATAGAAGGTATCCGATCAAATCAACCCAGATGAAGCAGCACGACCCAGCTCATTGCAGGTTCCTTTCAAGCAGGAATCTGCCTAGGGCCTTTGTAATATCAAGATAAGGCTGCCTTTGAGAAATCCTCTTTCACCAGGGAAAGATCCTATTCACTGGAAAAAGACTCCAAATCACCTTCAATATACTGCACAGTATGAAATCACCTATTGAAGTTTCAGGGGTGTACAAGAGAGGATTACTTGGTCTTACTCTATTCATGAAGCAGTTCCGTAGAAGAGACAAAGATCCAATGTAAAATTTAAGAAAAAAAAAAAGCATTTATGAGGACTTTGTCCATTAGTGTTTTCCTCATGGAAATAGCTGAACAACAAAACAGTTTCTGGAAGATCAAACTGAAACATGCTGTTAGGAATAACTTGTTTTTAAATTCCTTTCCTTACATCAAGGTCATAGTATCTCTCCTTTCCCAAGAAAGGGAGAACCCTTTATTTCTATTTTTTATCCTTTCATACATCTTTCTTCCCTCAAAGAGACTTGTCTTGAGCTCTAAAGAATAAATGAGGTTGTTAATTTTTGTGTTCTAGCTATCAAAAATACTAGCCTGATTGATTCCTATATACAGATATGTATTTCAGGCTGAAACTACATCTTTCTGCATTTTGAGATGAGAAATGCTAATAAATACTCCTTTGCTCTTCTAAAGATTTAAAAGAATGGAAAAGAGGTCTAGAATAGACCATCCAACCAAAGCACCTGAATCCCTCTTACGGGAATTTTGGGAGAGGTTTTTTTGTTGCCTCACATCAATCATCAGAAGTGATTCACGCTACCAATATGGGATATTAGGCCAGCTTAAGGAGCTGAATATACAACAGCTCTTCTCGGTCACTGTACCACAGAGTTCACTGATTTACCTCAAGTGCAGACTGTGATGGGATTCTTCTAGTTGGAGCAGGAAGAAATTATGGCTGTGATGACACAAGAACAACGTATGTTGATGATCTTCAGATATAGATGAAGTCAGGAAAGCACTGGTAGTTCTATTTGTGAGCGTACAGAAGATAGTAAGAAACCCTATAATAAATGTTCTCATCTCCTTTGGGCAAAGAATGGAATCTCTGCATTGTCTTTCCATCATGACCTGACTGTTGATAGATATTCTGGGAGGAAAACTCCCTTTAGTGCTTTCTTCCACCTTCCTTCTCTACATGGCAGGTTTCGCTGCCGCTCACTAATTCAAGAGCCAGTGAAGAGTGATCCCCGTTTTTCTGCATCAGTGAGCAGAAGCTCAATAACCAGTAACGAAAAGTTTAAACAATTGTGAGTAAATTCTACAGAATACCATCTGCAAAATAAGCAAAAAACTGAATCTATGTATTTGGTAAGTGGTATAGACTATAAGCAACAATACTTTTTTATTTCTAATACTGCAGCTCCAACAACTTCAGGATCCAAGTGAAAGAACATGGAAACAAAATGCAAACTGCCACACCTGATTCAAGTTACCTGCAGCTAGATCAACTATTTCTCAACCCTCAAAACTGAAATTTTAAAGCATCATGCAATTATTTTAGATTTAAAGTGCAGCTAGCCATTTGGAGTATTTGGAGTTCCTCAAATGAAACTTGTTCTAGGTTAAGTGGCTGATGCCCTGCTGCCATTAGTCATACCTCTAGAAATATGTGCAGGCTGCAAACCCGCTGCAGGATCTATGCACCAGCATCCAGTCGAACTGTTATTCAAAATAAACATTACAAGAACAACAAATTTTAGTAAAGTGTCTTTCTCCTGGAAACTAGCACCAACATGACATGCATATTAAAGTATCAACAGGAGTGATATAAGGCTGACTGTTTAAGTTCCAAGCTACTGACACTATAAAAAAAAAAACCTAGTTTCCCAAAACTTCCTGGTTTTGTTTTTTTTTGGGGGGGGAAGGGGAGGAGGGGACTTGACAAGAGAGAAGGGAAAAAGTCATTGAGCATTACAACAGCTATACCAGATAATGTTATCAAGTCCCAAGATGGAGAAAAGGCAGCAAAACCATTGATCAAAGTGTTGATTTTAAAAGATTAAGTGTCATGCAACCCATCATTAAAAGCTAAAATTGCAGACAGAATGGTAGGAATCTTGACTTTCTGAATTGCAGAATTTGTTTTAAAGCATTTGGCCTCTCTCCAGAAATGTTTTGTGCTCAACTTCTTTAAAGTCCTACTAAAAACCAGAGGGGGCCACAGCATTGTCTAGATTATCAGACAAGGCATCAGACAATACCTACTCGAGACTGGCGCAGGTATTGAAAGATCCTTTCTACTGCCAGTTTAGGAGTGGTAAAAAGCTACAGCTTTTCTGAACTCAGCATGACAGAGAATTCCAAAATTGTATACAGCTGTCACAGCAACACACATTTGAGAAAACACAGCCAGTATTTCTTTCAAGAGTATTTTTAAATGTCTTTATTAACATGCTTTTTGTTTCTTGATAACTTTGTATGCCAAGTACAGTTGAGAGCAAACCTTTTTTTGGCCTAACGAAACCACATTTTAAATCAGATTAACAGACTTTACTGGCACTAATATACATTTCTGTCATAAAGACAGACCTTCATTCAGCCTTAGGGAAATTCTATGCTTCTGGGCAGAGTGCGTGAGCCAATATAATAAAAAAAAAAAAAAAAAAAAAAAAAGTGTTTTTAAGACATCCTATGATGCCAGGTTGTTTGTTTTTTTCCTCCTTAAGAAAGCCAACTATAGCAATAAAGGTTACAGTATTTACGTATACCTTGAACTTACTTGAAGAAGTTACATAAAATCTGTAGTTTCTTAACAGTGTCTTTGTACTTTCCTTTTTAGTTCTTAATACATGGCTTGCTTGATTTAATTCGATTCCATTTACATGCAATTAGCTTACATAAATTTCTTATACAATTTTTTTTAAAGCACCATTTTTCTTACTGAGTTCTCAATCTTCACATAATTCCTATACCTCTCTGATCAGGGTCTTTCACCCAGTCTATGTGCAGAACCTGGAAGCTGAAATACTACACATAAGCAATGTTAAGAGGAGTGATTCCAGTACTGTTCAACAACCACACCGGACTGGATGCCTGTGATTTTGGGTTTTTTTTGTTTGGGGTTTTTTTTTTTTTGGGGGGGGGGGGGGGGGGGGGGGTGTGGGGTGAGGTCCAAACTGAATTTTCAGGTGAGAATAGCTCAAGGCTTTTATCTGTAGGTTTTGACCCTTGATCATCTCCTTCATGACTTTCCTCTGGTGTCTGGGATCTCTGGAGAACTCAAATAGAGCAAAAATGCCCCTTTCATGCAATACTCAAATATATGTATTTAATAGATTAATGTTAGTAAAGGGCAACATGGATGCACTGGAAAATAACTTGCAAATGATGTGCAAGCACGCCATGATACCTCTGCAATATATAGTCTGACTCTTAGGTTCAAGATTCAAGTTTAAAAAGTCTCATGTGCAGTCAGTTATGGTTTAGATTAGAATTATATTTTTTATTTTTACCTAGTAGGTGTTAACAGTACATGAAAAATGCATTCTAGATTATCTTGTACTGCTGCCACCACACAAAACATGATGTTTTTAATTAGCTAATTAAATGTTTTCTGAAGATTTGCTGACTCAACTTTCCTTATTGGACTAGCACCTCAAATTCACCCATATTTTAGTATCAAATTAAAATTGTGGCATTCTCTCAAATACAACTCGGAATAAGACCACCACAAGTTTTATAATAAAAATGTTCATAAGTCAGCTGAGGTAAAGGCCATTTCAAATGTATCATTTGGCTCTGCTTAAGTAAAACTGTTTGCATTGAGTTGTCCCTGTATCTTGTCTCCATGCAAGCACTTTCACACCTACCTGCTTTGATCAGTCAGAACTCCCAGCTTTTGCACTAGACAATTAACTTTGGCAGTGCCTCTTCACAGGCATACCAGTGTGCAGTGTTTGACTGTCATTCTGTATCTGTTGAAATATTAGCACTTGGTTTAGGTTGCATGCAAGAAGAAAAAAACCAGTATCAAGTCATACATAAATAAATACATATGAAAACACATGAAGATCTATTTCTAACCTAGGCTTACTGCTTTCACAAAATTATTCGGAACAGGGAAAGAGACAGACATCAAACATCCGCACCAAAATAGAAACTTACCCCACTGACTGATCAGGGCTGGAGAGTGTTTAACCATACACTGAATCTCACAGGACCCTCTTTTCTTCACGTCAAGACTTCATTGACAAAAATAAACACAATTCAGGGCAGATAAAAAAAAAGCCCCACACACTCAGGCGAACGCACAAGACACTATGAACCCTCTTGGAAAAAACCACCATTTGAATCATTACTGAACACTTCTGTATATGATTAATATCTACAACATGCATAGTTTATTTTGAAGCAAGTTTGGCAACAACATACACCAGAGATATTCTTGTCATGACTCTCTTTTAATGAAACTAGTTGCCTGATCTGATTTCTGTGCCAAAACATAAAGGCCAATGTTTCCTCAAAACACTTGTTATATTTAATAAAATGCTCCTGCCTGTAAGTTCCTAAGATCAGCTCTCCTATAAAAGACCAGTAAGGCTCCTTTCCTCCCATCACATTTTCTTTAAGGCAAGATTCTAAAATTAGTTTGCAGCAGGACCGAGAGATATCTGTATTAAAGTTCTCAGGTTTTAGCCATACATTATATGCAAACTATTGTATTTTCTACTTAAAGGCTTTCTAGCTACCAAAAAAAAAAAAAAAGCAAAAAATCTCACAAGCATTCCATGCTGCCATTACTTCTACATGCAAAAAAGTTCATATTAGAAAACTATCTTACACACTCTTAAATTAAGTGAAACTCCATCTTCTAGTTTACTAAAACRTACAAAAAGGAAAGCACAGTGCATGTGAAAAGCTTGACATAGCCAATGTAAAGAAAACTGCAACGCGGATGCCTAATAAAGTAAAAGTCCTTCATTGTTGGCATGTGTTCAAAATCCATCCTCTAGAGGCTGCAGAGGTAAGCATTACATTATATAGAATTCAGCTGAGAATGAGTCTTTTTTTTTTAAGTGTAGTTACTCTTCCCAATAGCTATTTCCCCAAGTTTTAAATGATTCTTAATTCATAGTTTAATATCTGCATAACTGAAATCCCCATAAGCATTTTGCAAACTAGACCAGAGTTTAATATTGCATAACTGCTTTTTTCCTCCTCCTTTTTTTGCTGGACAAGCATTATATTGAGTATTAGTTCATGTATATAATTTTACATGTGAATATCAAGTAATTTTCTATTCTTTTATAACTATCTTTATTGTAGACTTCAGTCCAACAGAAAAATTCTTCAAACAGAACTGCCAACTTCATGCTTCAAGATGCGACTTACTGTAACAGTCTGCTATTTGTAGCCAGGGCAATCTTTTAGTGTCCTTTTTTCAAGTCATCAGGGAATTGCCATTTACCAGTCAAGTTCTTTCATTCTATTTTATAAAACAAAGCATGCATATATATTTAAGCAGCCTGCATGACAGAAGAATCATATATGGTACCCAATAAAATGCATTCTAATGGTACTTGCATAGGCAACTGCACAACTTTGTTGGAGAGAAGCTATAGAAGTATTTGGGTGAGCACTAAATGGCACACTGCAATACAGCATTAAAACTTTTTTTTTTTTCACCTGAATTGAATGCAGGTTTCAGAAATATGGCATATTCAAGCCTATGCTAATCAAAAGTTTACCTTCCCAGCAATGTATCTTGATATTACAACTCAATATTTTGATTCATTAATTAAATTTTTTCTTTCTTATACATTTAAAATACATAGACAGAAAAAGGGGTGCAGTAGAAAAACCAAAAGCACTAACAAAATATCAATAGTCTCTTATTACCACAATCAAATAATAATTTGTTTTCATACTTACTGCAGCTCATTACAAAAACGTGCAATGAAACATATATTCTGCATTCAACAAAACTATATGGAAGATGCTTCCCATCTCCAAAGTGGGGGCAAAAAGCAYTGGGGATGAGGGGGGAAGACATGGGGAAGGGTATACTCCACAACTCCAGTGGAATCACTTGAACACCTGTTAGCAGCATGTACATTGGCAGACCGTTCTCAAAGAGCCAGTAATTTAGCCATGATAACCTTGGCCTTTAAGGAAATGAATCATTAACTGGATGTACAGATTTTTCAGCTCCACAGTATCTAGAGCTCTTTAACTGTAGCAAAATAATACTGAGCATAGACTAAAAAAAGTATGCAAACTTATGATGAATCTTTAACTGCAACTTAATAAACAGTGGTAAAAGACATTCTTGAGAAAGTGTAAGTATTTTAAAAGGAAAGTGAAGAGACAAAATGTAAATCTTAACATTCTTCTCACCACAGACAACCACTTCATCTTCTTTCCCCACCCACTGCCCAGCATGTATTAACACAACACATACTGCTTCCCTTTTCTTTATCCCTTAAATCAGAGCAAACAGTTATTCTGAGCAGTGTCCTAAATATTAATGTAAAAAAAATTATGTCTATTTAGCAGCTAGAAATCAGAGAAGTCAGCATCATTTGACTACCCTGTTTTCCATCTATTGTACAGCAAATTTAAACTATTACTACATGTTCACTTGCAGCATGAATGTATAGTGTAAACAAAGTTAATGTGAGGTAAAAACATGACACTATGGACAAGGACATCAGTAATCCATCTTCACATGGCCTAGTCATAAAGTACACAATTCAATGGGAGGAACCAGAGTTACTATGAGGAAGACAAATTCACACAAGCTTAATAATCCATTTCAGAATTGCAGCTAACATTAAACACAAAAAACTACAAGTTATAGGAAAAAAGGGCTCACAGCTATTGTAACAATAAACTTGTCTCCATATTTTATTAGAATTATTCATTTTGCTTAGTAAATGACTGAAAGTTACTGGAAATTTATTTAGTTTACATACACAATTTAAAACTCCATAAACTTGCAAATTTCTAGTTATTACACTTAAATGGTTTGCAATGATAAACCACTCAGACCCCACAAGATTAAGTGCCAACTACACATAGTACTGTCTCAATTTTGATTGGGTCTTCAAAACACGAAACCCAAAGAACATGACAAACCAAGTATTTCTGCTGCATGTTCCCTACAAAACAACTTCTGAAGCCACTGTTCAATTTAGATTTGACACCTCAAAGAATAGGAAAGTGTCACGAAAGCAATGGAGTAGATGAGCACAGCCCTATTTCTGCCTCCGCAAGCACAAGCCAAGGGATGGCAAGAGGCACCCCAAACTTACTCATTCTGATGGACAATGACCAGCTATCCAGGTAGGACACCCCAAGCTGAGAGCGCAGCACCCCAGCCTGTTTTTTTCAAGCAGCCAGCAAGCCAAAAGACACAAAGCAAAAGGAAAACTACAGTGGGGAAGGCAGAGGAAAGAGATACGAGAAGAACTTAGATTGTTGGGAGCAAAGGGAAGAGCAGCATGGCAATAGGAAAAGGATAACTGCAGTGCCAGAGTAAAGTCTGATAGAAATCCCTAGAAGCCCTACACACAGCCCCCCCATCTTTATTTTTAAACTCCAGTACTCATGGAACTTTTTGTTTGTTTCTCAAATAATAAACAAAAATACCCAGAGGGGGGAAACAGACTTGAAAGTCAAATCTTTTAAGGTTGGCTCCTACATCCTACACTCCCCCTGTAGCAGAACCACTGACTGGAATGCTCTTGCAGCATTAACTTTCTTCCTTTATAAAGCCACTGGCAGGACTAGAGCCAATGTTATGGGTATAATACTTAGGCTTCAACATTAGCCTGACTATTGCATCAGCCATGCTATTTTAAAGTACAGTTCAGCTTTTCTCTCATGACCTGATGCAAGCCTATATGGCTTTTGTTTTGTTTTTAAACACTGTTCAAATGCAGTTTGTTCAATACCACCTTATTTGCCAGATATTTAAGAGCCATTCTAATATCATACTACAATGTCTACCAGTGAGAACATTTATTAAAAGCAGTGATTGCTATGCTTGACAAGAGAGCTGCTAATATTAAAATTTATCCTTCTAAATAATATGCAAAGCTGGCAAAACTTTTTTTGTTATTACTTCCATTTTACTACTTTAGGCTGCATGGAAGACAGTATCAAAAAGTTTGGCATCACTGTGTAAAAAAGTTAAAAGGCATCAGAGGTACTAAACCCTGAAACCAAAGCTTTTCTAACAGAGAGGTACACACTAAAACAAATAAAACGCACAACAATTTACAATGGAAACTTTGAATACCAAGGTTTAAACAATCAAAGTAGGGGGATTCTCAGAAAGACAACTTTCAGTCTTCAAAACTTATAACCAATACACATTCTTATTTGTGCTGTATTTCAAAGAACTTGATCAGTTGAATTTACAACTCGGAATTTTTATGCAGTTTTAACTTGAAATTTGTACATGCACTTTGGATGATCAATGCACACATTAGCACTTACCACAGCTGGCAATCAAGCATTTAGAAGAAATTAGGCCCTGTCAAGAATATTTTGCAATAGATATAACTGTTCTTCCCCACACTTCTTTTAATTGCCTGTATTGGGGGAGAAGAACATTAAATTCCCAGTTTTTAAGTACCCAACATTTTAGAAATCCCTTCCCCTTTAACCAACCAGAGCACAGATGAATGTTTTTAAAGCATTCTCCAACTGCAAATGGTTTTGAGTGCCCAGTTTGAAGTATCCTTGGCTCAGTTTCACGAGCATTCTTCCTTTGAGACCACCAATACAAGTACATTTTAGAAAAATATGAAGTGGGACTAGTCTGTGCTAGAATAAATACCATAAAGAGACAGCATGAAATAAAGAATCAACTAAAACCAAAGAGGTTTTATTAGAACATGAAGCTGCAATAAAATGGAATGCAACAGATGAGTCAAAAGTACAAGAGAACTACACTGGGGNGGGGGGAGTTTCTTCCCAATCCTCTGGGGTTGGGGAGGAACAAATGGGCTTCACTATATATTACCTTATTTTTGGTTTACCCAACACAAACCAAAGTTCAAAATATTTCCATAGAAGAAAAACTACATTTATGAAATACTTATGAAAGGTAGTGCATACTCTCTTAGAAAGAATTCAACATGAAAAAAGCTTAGCTACAAGGCTAGTTGAAAAGAAGAATTTGGGAGTTCTCAACCTAATACTGCAGCAGAAATGCAACAGAATTCTTTACGCAGTTTTGCTGAGCATTTCCCAGTTCCTATGCTGTGTATCTAAAAAAGCACCTTCCTGCAGTTTTCAGATACTTTACAGCCTCAGAAAAAAAATTTAGAGTCTGATTTGTTGGGTAATTTAACTCAATTAGGAGGCTACAATCACTGGTTTGTTTCTCATGCTGACTTTATCCTTAGACTTGCTTTCATTTTCATCAAGGTACATTCACAGGATGACATTTGAAATATTGGCAATTTCTCAGCCATAACAATGATGTATCTTAAAAATGCATCATGGGAAACCAAGCTTATAATTTGTGAAACTCCTGTTGTCATGGTGATATAATCAGACCCCAAAATACAGGATCTGGCAAGGGGAAGACAGACTTACAGATATCTGCTCTCTCCTGTGTCTTTTAATACTTAACATCCTAGCTTTTTCAAAAAGTTTCACAGAAGTTCATGAAAAGGTAATCATCAGGCTCAAGACAGGGTATTTGAAGAGAAACATGCAGTTGCCAATTCCTCCACCTTTGTTTTGCCTCGAGTTATCTACCAAAACCATTTAGCAATTCAACAAACAGGAAAATAAATAGTTTGAATAATTCTGAACAAGGATTGAAAAGCATATTCCATTTTCTTGGCTCCAATACACCCACTCTGGTCTGCTCACCGGCCAAAGTAAAACCACAAAAAGACCTAACAAGTTCTGAATTACTAGTATAACGAAAGTCTGAGCATGTTATTTTCACTCCATCATGCAGTTATGCCACATTCTCTACTAGTTCAGAAGACACAAAATGAGGAAAGGAAAAGTGATGAACAGAAACTTTCCAATGCTAGAATATCTGGAAACAATAGGTCTAAAGTACCTAGTTAGGCCTAGTGATCCCTTCAGACTTAGCAAGATGCATACAGCAAGTCCAATGGATATGCCTCTCCACTTGTGTGACTGATCTACACCTACCTAGCTGCTGCTTCCTCTGGAAGGATTTTCAGAGCCTGCACAGGTCAACAGCTGTCCAGAAGCTTGCAGGCTGCTGGCCAAAGCAACGGGATAACAGTGTACCACAAAAAGTGGAAGAGTTGGCAAACAGACAACAGCAGGTCAGCATGTTCTCCTGCAATACTCTGTCAAACTTTAATAGTCTTTACTTCAAGCTTCTGTTCTCCTCTAGAAGCACCAGTGAAAAAGAATTCAGAACACAAGAACAAAACCAAGACTTTTTCTTTCCTTAGAGGTCTCCCCAAAAATATGCATAACAAAATTAAAAATCCCTCAATCCCAAAGGGTTGAACTCAAGGCAGCTTTGCTGATTGCATTGTGGATTCCAAGACTGAAGGAGCCAGGAAAGGGGACATGATACRGCTATAAGGCAACAAAGAGCGAAACAGGCAAGCATTAGTTATAGATCACAGGAGAAACAGTAAGTTTCCTTACAGTCCTTCTAGAAATTTTAATTTACAGAAAGCTAGATGTTCTCTCTCTCAAACTACACTGTAATAAGCTAAATTCATTAAAAATAAATACTCACCATACTAACACTTAAGATACAAAACTGTACACAAATTCTATAGCTTGCTAAAACTTGCTACTTTTAAGTCAAACTGACAATCATATAATGTATTAGAATAAACTAAATATGGGCAGTAAGTCCACAGTTCTGGCACTGGTTAACAGAGATAAAATACTACAGTGAATTCACCACACCTCCTTTCCTTCCCCCTTCCTAAAACATCCCATCTGAAGCCTTCAAATAAAGCAAACTAACAGGTTGGGGAGGAAGGCAAAGATACAGACAGCAAACAGAGAAAGGTAAAGGAACCTTAGGATGGAAGCAAGCTGTTTGAAACAAGCCAGCCATTGGAATTTACAGCAGTATCTACATCAAGTTTCTTGAAAAATGTTTCTAGAGGAAAAAAAAAAATCTAAATAAAATGCAGGTGTGTGTCAGGAATAAGTTAAAGGTGTTCTAGAGAAACAAGAATTAACTGAAAGCTTAAGAGGACTAATACAAGTCAGGCTTGCAGTCTACACATCATCCTAAGACATTTAAGGTTTTCAGTTTCAGTTCTGTGATGGAGGACGAACATTATCTCTGTTTTAGTGAAGCACCACCTTCAGTTCCTTTGTTACCATCATAGGTCCCAATTTTAATGTTCGTTTCTTTCAAAACAAAAATAAATTTATTATTTATTGTTTATTTATTATTTAAATTTATTTTATGATTACTGTAATCATGCTTCCTTGCTGCATAAGTAATTTTTTTTTTTAAATACATTTTTAAAAATTTGTAAAAGCGTATTAATTTCTCACAGGATCACTGACTAGTTGAGATTGGAAAGGATCTCTGGAGACCATCTAGTCCAACCCCGCTGCTCAAAGAAGGGTCAGCTAGCAGAAAGGAGTAACAAGCTACAAAGGGAATAGTAAGCTGTGAGATGTTCCAGCGTACCAACTTCCAAGACTTGGAAACAAGCAGGGCTAGCAACTAACAGACCACTTTTCCCTCTTCATGCCCATCTTTTAAAAGGTGGGTAGTAATGGTACTTGTACTTTATTATGAGAAACAGAAACTGCATTTAAGAGACCTGTATACTGACTTTTGGAAAAGCAGGCTTTTTTCTTTACAGGAACCATCGCGCATTCAGTGAAGCACAATGTGCCACAAGGCCATTAAGTAACTATATTTAACATATGATTCTGACACCTCATTATGAAATCAGTAAACTTTCTTGTTTACACATGTCACAATTTGATATTTCCCAATTTAGGGGAAGCCTTTCTCTATTTGTTGAGAACCTCTTCCAGGCAATATACCATACCTTCACTGATGGTGAACAGTCTATTATTGATTCGTAACTAGAAATCTATATACTGCAAAACTAGGGCAGCACATAAAAAGCTTGCATCTTAAAGTTTTAGTTTCAAGAGTGTAAAACGTTTAGTAAAGATGGGAAATTCTTCTCCAACTGATACAGTCCTAAATCTGTGCAATAACTGTATTTTTTAATTTATAACTGCTTGTTTTGAAACTGAAGAGCCAAGAGACAGCTACAGAAAATGCGTGAATTTTCTTTTATCTATCTGTATGACTTAACCCAGGAAACACCAAAAGACATGAAAAAAGAAAGCGTGAACAGAAACAGAAGCTTCAAAGAGCCAGTTCCAAAAAGAGCAAAGACAGCAAGTAATATTCAGTGACACTATTTTTCATTGACTTCAAGGGATTTTCATCAGGATGCTTTGGGACACATTGCGTTTGAAGAGAGTACATGCCAGGACTACTAAATAAACCAAAAGAGCAGGAAAGCAAATAATGTAACCCCACTTTTTAAGTGTTGAGTTGTATTAACTCAAATCCATAAGCAGAATTAAGGAGACTAAATTGCTCCTCCCTAGTTGTCAAGTAAACACAGTCATTTGGGACCCTTTAAAGACAGTCATTTATTTAAACTGGGCTAAAGATTTTGAAATTAGCATAGGCATTTCATATTACATTTTTATATTATGTATTATAAAATAAGGTTTTAAACATCAAAGATTTGAAGATTTTTAAAGCTATGTCATCTGTTCTAGTTTTTATAAACTAATAGCCACATTGAAGAAAACACTATATTGCAAACACAGTAGAAGAGATGTAACACGACTCATGAATAATCCCACTGGCTTCAATAAAAACTCTTTAAGTACATGTATGTTTTCAGCTAAAGCTGCATTATTAAAAATCTTAAGGATATAAAAAATTTCAGAAACTATTGAAAGAAAAGTCAAAGTCGTGAAAAATCAAAATCCTCAAGGGGAGGTATCCAAATTTCTATATTTGGGGTTCATTGGTGCAAGAGAGAGATGAGAGGTTCAAAGAACTAATATAACCAACTCTGTGTCAAACCATGGCAATTCTCATTTCCCCACCCCTCTGCTCATGTCCCCTTAGAGAGCCATTCAGACAAAAAAAAAAACAAATATACATAAATAAGAAGTTGCAGTACAAAAATCTCAATGGATTTTTAGACAGCTATGAGTAAATTCCAATAGAAAATTCTTCCCTGGCTACACTACTCTTCTTTTTCCTCCAGGGAAAAATGGATTCCAAATCTCTAGAAATAACAAGCATTTGTCAAAGGCTTTGAAATTAATCCTGCCTAGATACAGCACAGAAATAGCTACCATATCAGAAATGCTAAATATCTTAACAATCCTTTTCCTAGATCTGTGCAGGATTGCAAGAATGATCAAGTATCAATTAAAAAGCTAAGGAAAAGATTTGTTTGTCCATTTCCCTTCCCAGCTGGAAATTCCATGCATTAAGCCTCAGGTGTTGGGATTTTTTTTCATTATTAAGTAGGCTTTCTATTACACAGCTAATTATTTGAACTGATTATATTAACCTTTAGAGGACAAAAACTATTAGTACAAACAAAAGAATTTAGCAGCTTGTTTTGATGCTGGAATGCAATGCAAGGTTCTTTTGTGCAGCAACTGAAAAGCTTAAGTAACATGGGGGTCAGATCATCCAAACCAAAATAGAAAAACAGCGTTACACAAGTATCTGAATCAGGTTCCACAGTCCCTAGAACAGTTCATATTTTCTGTATGAATTTCAAACAATGCAAAAAATATTTGCATTTCAGTCTCATTCCAATGAATAATACATTTATTAGTAAATACAATCACTGAAATTCTACTTCTGTTCTTTTCCATCTGGTATCTCCTAAAGCTTCCGGATTTTACCAGTTTATATTTTTAAAATAAGTCACATACTAACAAGAGTAACAAGTTTTTCAGTAGAGATCTACATAACATGCAAGTGTTTCTACTCCCTTTTGCATTTTAAGGGCACTGACATCAGGAGTCACTGATTTCAAAGCAATTTACAAAGTACAAATTATGCACTGAGCTGTTCTGGCTTCCTTATTTTTTCCTCTGAGCTTTGTCTTCATCCTCACTCTACTTACATGATTTTTTTTTTTTTTTTTTTAAATTTACTTAAAAGAACTTCGGTACCATTTTGGTATACAGTTTTTAAAAAGTATTTAAGCCACATGAATTAACCAAACCAAAGTATCTAAAGACTCAGCAACACTAGAAACTCAGCAATCCTTTTCATCATTCTTCCATTAGGCTCACACCCCTAATTACAAAAGCATCATCATTTCCCAAACACAAACAGTAGTGACAACTCTTTTCAAAGGCAAAACAGAGTCAACACTTAACTTCTTAGTTCTAAGTAATTAAAAAGAAGAGTATGAGGAGCACCTTACCTTAAGTCCTCATCCAGCAGAAATAACATTCCATCCATCCCCACAGCCTATTAACTAATATTGCATACTTCAAACACTTCTGCTGAAATCATAACTGATGGCATAATAGAAGTTTTTGCAAAAGGCACCTATTAAAATTACTGGCACTAAGTTATTAGTCTAATATCAGATTTATAAGCTTATCCAACCCTGCAGTCAGCTTCCTACAGAATTACTTGGCTAGTTCAGAGCAGTTTAGCCCCTTATAATGTTGAACTGTTCATCACAGGCATATCCTGTTGTATACAGGAAGCAGTACATACACATACAATTCTTATATGTACATCTTAAAAAAAAAATGTTTCCACAGTACCATAAATATGGAAGATAAAAAGACAACATTAACACTTGTAAGATCAGCAAAAAACCTCTAGTCAATGACAGTGTGGAAAATGCTTCTGAAAAAGGAGCTAGCCAGTCTAATTAGATATACTTAAACATACTGAGTAAGTATGGCAGCTTAAAATAAATGGTTAAAACAACACATACTATTACAGAGTAATATCTGGAGGAAGAGGATATATTTACAGTCAATGGACTTGGCTTTATCTTCCTACCTGCCCCTCCTCACCCACTGGTGTTTATAAACATTACCCACGAGATTTCTTTCATAAGAACATACTACTTTTAGTCTTGATTATTGGCACCCCTTCTTTGTCCTGTATTTTGGCTACCTAACCACCTTCATGAGCATCATTTTCCCCTGCAGTCAAGCTTCTTCTACTGATCTTCAAAGGCTCTGCTGTCTTGCATTGCTCAGCAACATAAAAATAAAATTGCAGTCTTTTTCATGATACAGATCAAGTCCAAAAAAACACAGATTAATAAAGTCATCAACTTCTTCAGATCTCTTTCTCCTAGGATGCTTTACAGAAATACCAACAAAGTTATATTAGAGAGGGTCAGGTACATTTTCTTAAGAGTAAAGCTACACATAAGTTTATACATGTGGTTGCATCCCCCTCCCCAATCTTTATCACAGTTTATCTTCCAGGAATGTAAGATGCTCACATTTATCCCTCTTCCAGTAGATGTGAACAAGATATGGCACATAGTAAGCACTAACATAATAAGAATTATGGTTGTTATTTCTTTATGGATATTTTATTCCACTTCCAACAACTCTGTAACAATTTCCTGAGAAGTTTAAGATATTCAAAGCCAACTGAACAATTAATTCATCACCTTAGTGTTTCTGTACATAAACACAGCATTTTACAGTATCACCTAGACAATAATATGATGCAAATTTCAAACACAGACTATCCAGCATGAGGAAGAAATAAATAAATTTTCTGAACAGTAGTCCTGAACCATAGTCAAAGTGTAAATAGAACACTTGGCTAATCCTATTTTAATTAGTGTTACACAGCACTTTCTAATCTCATATTCAGGATGCTTCATTAAGGCAATGGAAAGATAGTCTAGATGAACTTACTACATAAAAGAGGTTCTAGACAAAAAAAAAATGGATTAAGTATAGAAATTCATGCCAAGACACTAAACTAATGTGCAAAACCACATTTGCTAACTGGTCTTATATATTAGTTATATGCCATGCAGTGACTTGGAGTATATTACTTTGTTTTCTGAACTTTGTATGTTAAGCCAAACATAGTAATTCCCTCTAATACTACCTGATGTAGCAGCCAACAGGGAACATTTGAGATATTTTCTAGATATCAAATACAAACTATTAAGGTAATTTATTGGCTTTAATAACTGCGATTAATTAAAAAAAAGTGTAAGTTTTGCCAAACTTTTTATATTTAAAACAAGATCAACAGGCTTCCTGCATTTCTAAACTTATTACTCATTTTACTGCTAACTTGCAACATAATTGCATTATTTGTGTATAATCTATATCAGACTCCACTTTAAAGTCTAATCAAACACCCTCTCCAAACACCAAGTACAACCCCTGAAAAGTCTGCAGACTCCTCCAGCTGAAGTAGGATTCCTGGAACAGGTGCTGTAGATCAAATACAATACTAATATTTAGCCAATAGCCACATGATAAGGAGAGAAACAGGCAGATACAGTACCTGGGTCTTGTCTTAACCCAGATTTTGATTTAAGTCCTTCCCACAATGGTACTCTTTCAGAGATCATATTCAGGTCTTGTCCAAGCACAAACTCATTAAGCAAAACATTCATTTCCACAGACTGGACAAGATATACACATTCTACTCTGTGTAAGTAGTCTGCTGTTGGATGGATTAAAACAGAAATAAAACACAACGAAAAGAAAGCTATTTTCAATATATTACGAACTCGAAGTTCTAAATAAAGTCAGAAAAAAAAACCCTAAGTAGATTACTTGTCTCCTTTAGGGTTTAGTGACCTCTGACGTGCTTGCTGATCTGCAGAGCATCTGATACACCAGCAACTCTAGAAACCTGGAAGTCCTGAAAAACACACTCCAGAATTTATTAGTAGCGTAAAGTCAAATTCCTCCTCAATGTTACTTACTTAATGCATTTGAAAAAGCAGCACTGTGATGAAGGAGTGTTTTAAAAAAGCTATGCCAGATCTCAGAGTCCTGGTAACACTCTTTAAAATGACTATTAGTGCCTTCGTTGCAAATGCAACCACACAGGCATGAATCAAGCTGAACCATCCTGTTCTCTTTTTTCACTGTGAAGACAGTTCAGAGCAACTTTGGTAACAGCATTTACCTGACAAAATTGGAAGGGGAAGCACAGGAAGCATTTCACATCTTTTACTCAGAGTCTGCATTTACTGCAGACAGCAGTAAAATTGAGAACCTAGTAATTTTAAATGCTTGCTACTTGCCTATTTATTCATTAGCAACAGCTAATGGAGTTATCTACAGCTGCTCTAAGAGGGGTTATCACAACAGAACACACCTTTCCTCCCCTGAGGCAGGATGGAACTACCAAGGATGACTCAGGGAGGAGCGGAGGCTGCGGCTGCTAAAGGCCATCCCTCCTCCTGGTACCTGCAGCATCCTGCAAAAGGACAAACATCATACTTCAATTCCATCACATAACCACTAAACATATAAATATGCTTATAAAGAAGAACTAGTCTAGAAAGGTCTACAGTGTATCCTGAAATACAACCAAGCATTTGAAAAATACACAAGCAGGGAGAACAGAAAAATCCAACTGCTGAAGTTTTTTTCTTTTTACCTCACTGGTGCATCTACCACTTTACTCTGTACAACTTCAGTAATTCTTTGCAGCTAGCTACCCTACGTGCGCTCCTAGAACAGAGTTAATTATTTTGTGTTGCCAATAAGAATTGTTTCTATCAACTGAGTCTTTACAGGATTTTTAGCTCGCTCTCAAGTATTTTGTTAAATAGGCATATAATTTTAAAATTTTGGAAAATTTAAACATCAGAAGCTGCCTTTTGAAGCTTTAACATTTAAAGCATTTTTCTTCTTTTACAGGCATCCTGGATGTTTGCCAGTGGGGCTCTAATGCCAGTACTACAGCATCCAAAATGCTATTTTAAGCCATTGCTGTGCTGACCATTACATTTTTCAAGCACGAGAACAGCTTCCTGAAAAATAACGATTGTGAATAAGTGTTTTTGTTGTAAATGAAACCGTAAATAACTTGCTTCTGCTTACATGACATCTTAATTTCTGACCTATGCTTTGAAAGAGTATGGCTGTTGTTACACCTTTCCCTACTTTAAAGGTGCAACAACCTCAAAACTTTTGCTACTCCATAAAGTTAGTACCACATCATTGCATCCCAGCTAGCTTTTAGCAGCCATGGGATCAACTGCGATCATTCACATTTCCATAAACAACAGTCAGGGTATGTATGGCCGCCTTCTGTACCTGTTTTTCCAGTTGACTTGATTGTTTCCTCTCCTGCCCTCATACTTCAATACCATTTTCAATAAAGTGTAAATAAAAATAATTTTAAGTTTTAGTTTATCTCTAGTTTGGAATAAGAAGCCATGGAGCAGTATCCTGTCTCCAATAGCGGCCAGCACCAAGTACTCCAGAAGTCACTGAAAAAGGTGAAAGTAGCAGGTACAGCAGATCTATCTCAAAGATGTACTTGCTTCCCCTGTATTAGCTAGTAGTCGTCCTAGAAGCTGAAGCCAAAAGTCATTTAATTTTCCATGTACTATTACAATTCTGTATAATTTCCTACATAAATATACATACACACGTACACGTGTTTTTTCCTTTACATGCTGCTATTTCTAGGCCTCCACAGGATCTTGTGCCAATGAGCTCCACGCACAAAACCTTTCTTAAAATTAGTCAAGGCAATTTTACCTGTGTCCTCTTGTTCCCAAATTATTTGAGGGCACATAAGGTCCAGATCTTGTTCTAAACTAGTTCTCATTTATAATTTAAAGTACAAAAAAGTGGATATGTTATCATAGCTTTAGGCTCCTTATGAGTCATTGTCTCAATGAGAAGTCTGATGTAGGCTTACCATTCAGCTTTAGAGATTTGTTTCTTCGTTTAGGTATTACTTTGTCATTTCATTTTGAATTCCTTCTAATGCCTGTAGATCATCTTTAGTCACTTTAAAAAAATGCAACACCACAATTGAATTCTGAGATGTTGTAGGACAGGCTCCAGCTACATTGCAGGCCTTAACTCATTAGCTTTTTGTTTTCAAAGGCTCAAGTTAAAGTACTCACGTAATTTACAAGACAGACATTCTGGGCTTTGTATCTGTCCACACCAAAACCAAATGACCATTTTGGCACATTTGGCAACAAATTTGGAACTCAAACATATTAATTCACCACAGTAGTAGTGGGTAAGAGTGGAAAATCCTTAGGAAGGCAGAAGTGAGCAGATAAGACACTCCATTGTACTTGGAGAATGTATGAATGAAGTAAGAGAAAAGGAAAGCCACTGGCCCTAACACCAGCTCCACTTCCTGCTGACACCAAACGTTAGGAGCAAGCAAACCTAGCCTACAAGGACAATACAAAGGGCTTCTGGTTAAGTAAGAGTGACTCTAGGAAAACACAGAAGGGAACATAATACAAACAGAGGTCTTCCCACAGTCTGACAAGAAGAATTAGCAGCACACAAACTTATCATTTAGTTAATCGCTCGTACCATCCTTTTTCTTACCCCCTTTCATTGCTTCTGCTGTAAAGACTCACCAACAGACAGCCTCATTTTCCTGAACCAAAGTATTTACCATTCATCAAGAGTTCTCAAGCAAAGAACAGCAGATGCGGAACCAAACTGGACAAATGGAACAAGCACAGGACACAGTGCTGAAGCAGAAGAACTGTAAGACACCATTCCAGGCTTCGAAACAGGACGCGTTAGTTCAAGCAACATAACCTAGCTCCGCAAGTGTTGCATTTTGCCAACATTATAAGGAAAGGAGCAGAACAAAGTTTTGAAGCCTGTACTTAGGTATGTAAGCAGAGCAATACAGCAAAGCTACAATACAAACAGGTCACATCAAGAAAAGCAAATACACTAGGAAATCTTAAAATGCAATTTGCATGCACATAAAATATGCTAACTTGGTAAATCTACAATTAACATCAACCAATTGCTTCTATTACTTATAATTCTGGAAGGTGCTGGCCTCAACAGTTAAGCATTAATTAAAACAGTCACTTCCAAGGATATACAGCATCCCCACAACACCGGGTCATACTAGCCAGACTCTACAAAACCCAGTCTAGCTGGCCAAAAGCTTCTCCACTAGTCACTTCTTCGTATGGCAGCGGGCCTCTGGCCATAAGCCATCAAGAGGGAGTAGAGAGAAACTCTTCCATCCCTTCCCAAAAAACTATATTGAAGGTAAGAGAAGTACATACATTTCTAGACACCTTTCTTGTAGAAGGCTAAAGGTTCAGAATCTCCATTGCAAACTGCTCCAAAATCCAAACCTCAATTCAGGATTTTCAAGCTCTCCACAGGGCTCTACTCAGCTTCCTTCTTCAGCAGCTCTTTCTTCTATTATTGTTATCAATTACTTGATTAGATGAATTAACACAAGTATGTTCTTCAAGAAGATCAACCTGCCAAGTCAACAGCAGCCATCCTGGCATTTTAGGTGTTCATTGCCACATTTGAAACATGATTTTTATTTAGTTTTAGTTTTTAGAAAAGCCAGAACTGAAGAGATAGTCCCCCAGAGGGACCTGGACAAGCTCAAGAAGTGGGCCCGTGTGAACCTCATGAGGTTCAACAAGGCCAAGGGCAAGGTCCTGCACCTGTTTTGGGTTTGGTGGTTTTTTTTGTTCTTGCAACATAAAAATGAATAAAACATTTTAGATATTTATAAAATTTACATGTTCCGGAAACATTAAGAATGGTTTAGTCTATCATGTTCAGAGGTTGAAGTATGAAAGAACTCTTTTTAAAAATAAATCTTTAAAAAAAGCAAGCTTCCTTAAAAGTCTGTCCAATTAATAGGTATTAAGAGGGAGGGTTGCATGGTTTTCTTAAACACTTTTTAGGCCAGTAAATATCAAGACAATCCTCTATTTGAAAATCCCTATGAACACTTCACACAATTTCAACATCCTTTACAGAGTTCTTTGGAGGACTGTTTGTGATACTTTCAGAGAAAACGATTTTATCCAATAAATTCACAGGCACTAAAAAAGCATGTTCTAAGTATTTTAAGTATTTGGACAGTAAATATACACATTAAAGATTCCCAGAGATTGGATTCTGATGGTCAGGCAAATGCAAAAAGTGAAAGTAACTACTGCTAGCCACAACTGTCTGCTAGAATATGTTAATATTTATTCTTCCCCTTCCACAGATCACAGTACTCTCTAGAAGCTGAAAATATCTTCATGCAAATCATCATCTTCCACTTACATGTTAATTTCCAATGACTGCTCAATTACTTTGCCATGCTCCAGCATAAGCAAGCAGCACTAAGAATCTACACATCCCAAGAGCAGAGTCAGTGAAACCTTACAAAAGAGGCTGACCCATGCTTTCATGACAAAATGGTGACTCAAATAATTTTCAATGCAGTAGTATTCCAGAGATGGTTTACTTCATTGTTAACAGGGTACATCTCTACAGTAATGTACAGATTACTATCCTGCTTTGCTGCTCTGTTTTTTCATAAACCACTAAAAGCATTTAAGATTTTGCCTGCTTTAAAGCATCACTGTCTTAAAATCAATTCAGAAATGATACAGACATCAGACAGCAAGTCCTTTAGGATCATCTTTTCTGCTCTTTGTTATAAAGCAGCCAGCAAAGCAGAGCCCCAATTCACAACTAGGCCTTTTAGCTACTATCCCATAAATAAGAAGAGGCTGTATTGCCAACAACTGCATATACTTGGTTCTAACACACATATGCCTGATACCATTTCAAAAATTAAAATCCCTTTCCCCACCAGAAAAAGAAAGAAGAAAACCAAAACCACCATCATAAACATTTCACACCTTCTTTCCTCCCTCCTCTCTCTCCAATCAAATACGTGCTTGGGAACTCCTGTCTTTCACAAGCAATTACGGAATTGGAAAGAGTCTCACAAACTTGGAAAGAAAGAAAAGAACATGGAGGCACACGCACAGCCTGCACCATTCCCTGAACATTTATGAGTAACTTGCCATTTCACCCAATTTAGGATATTAGGCCTACTAAAGAAACACTTGGCAGTGCAATATGCTGATCCATTCTTAACATAATAACCTCATTCAATAGATTAAAGAGGTACGTTTATAACTTGAATTCATTTGAGTGCTACAGTAAATTATTTAACAAGTACTTAAAAGATGTAGTCATTAACTCATGGTTCCTCTTATTTTATTTTCACTTGGTCTTATTTTGTAAGAATCCAAGACATGAAACCATAAGAGCAGCAATTGCTCCTTCTCTCACCAGCAGGTTTGGGTTTGGTTGTTTTTTTTTTTTTAAAAAAAAAAAAAAAGAATTAAGCTTTAAATGTTCTCATATACATGCATACAGATACACAGCATTCAGAATTTTAGACCAAAGAATTTAAAAAAAAAAAAAATTAATCAAAAGGTTTAGTAGACATTTCAAGTTAAGGCCAGGTCAAGATTTTCACTAAACAGCTTATAACATAAACAAACCATAATGCTGAATATAAACTAATTATTACTAAAAAATCCTTCCTTGCCAGATTTCAGAGATGCTCAGAATTTGAGAATCCTGTACCGCCAGTGACATCAAGGGACAATGACAATTAATACCTTGCACAAGTTTCCACACACATGACAACCATGAAACATCCCGAGTTGTTCGTTTCCCCTTACATGCCTTTCTATAGGGCAGACATTGCTGCATGAACCCTCGTGAAATCCTAGAGGAAACAAAGTATTCCACTTCTGTCAGGCTCAACCTGGAAGTAAGAATTAAGATGCTGTTTATACTCCACAGACAGACTTCCTCAGAGAAATACGGAATCTTTTCACATGGTACAAAAACACATTATGATACTTTGACACATATACATACATCCAGTAAAATTACCAAGCTGAAAATAATCGTCCATGAAATCTGCAGAAGTTTTTTTTGACTATGCTTATCCCAACTCAATGGCAATATATGCCAAACAGGCCACTCAATTCAGATTCCACCAGAGAAGTTTTTGCTTGCTCTTCTTTAAAAAGAGAAATATTTCAAAATTGCAGTCACAATAGAAATCAAAGCAATCATACATGAGTTACTGGGTTTATTTTTAATCACAATCTTCCTTACTAGCTATAACAGCCCTAAATATATAGAAACATAAATTTAGTATGGTTATGTTTTGAATTCTTTGACTTAGAATCATAGAATCATTAAGGTTGGAAAAGACCTCTAAGATCATTGAGTCCAACCATCAACCCAACACCTCCATGCCCACTAAACCATGTCCCTAAGCGCCTCATCTACATGTCTTTTAAATACTTCCAGGGATGGTGGCTCAACCACTTCCCTGGGCAGCCTGTTCCAATGTTTAACCACTCTTTCAGTAAAGACATTTGTCCTAATGTCCAATCTAAACCTCCCCTGGTGCAACCTGAGGCCACTTCCTCTCGTCCTATCCCTAGTTACTTGGCAGAAGAGACCAACACCCACCTCGCTACAACCTCCTTTCAGGTAGTTGTAGAGAGCGATAAGGTCTCCCCTCAGCCTCCTCTTCTCCAGGCTAAACAGTCCCAGTTCCCTCAGCCGTTCCTCTTGCTCTCCAGACCCTTCACCAGCTTCATTGCCCTCCTCTGGACACGCTCCAGCACCTCAATGTCCTTCTTGTAGTGAGGGGCCCAAAACTGAACACAGTATTCAAGGTGCGGCCTCACCAGTGCTGAGTACAGGGGCACGATCACCTCCCTACTCCTGCTGGCCACACTRTTTCTGATACAGGCCAGGATGCCATTGGCCTTCTTGGCCACCTGGGCACAYTGCYRGCTCATATTCAGCCGGCTGTCAACCAGCACCCCCAGGTCCTTTTCTGTCAGGCAGCTTTCCAGCCACTCTTCCCCCAGCCTGTAGCGTCACATGGGGTTGTTGTGGCCCAAGTGCAGGACCCGGCACTTGGCCTTGTTGAACCTCATGCAGTTGGCCTCAGCCCATCGATCCAGCCTGTCTAGGTCCCTCTGCACAGCCTTCCTACCCTCCAGCAGATCGACACTCCCACCCAGCTTGGTGTCATCTGCAAACTTACTGAGGGAGCACTCAATCCCCTCATCCAGATCGTTAATAAAGATATTGGACAAGACCGACCCCAAAACGGAGCCCTGGGGGACACCGCTCGTGACCGGCTGCCAAGTGGATTTAACTCCGTTCAACACAACTGTCTGGGCCCGGCCACCCAGCCAGTTTTTTATCCAGCAAAGAGTACACCTGTCTAGGCCATGAGCCGCCAGCTTCTCTAGGAGCATGCTGTGGGAGACAGTGTCGAAGGCTTTACTGAAGTCCAGGTAGACCACATCCACAGCCTTTCCCTCATCCACTAGGCGGGTCACTGGGTCATAGAAGGAGATCAGGTTGGTCAAGCAGGACCTGCCTTTCATGAACCCATGCTGGCTGGGCCTGATCCCCTGGTTGTCCCGCATATGGCTCGCGAGCGCCCCCAAGTTGAACCGCTCCATAATCTTCCCCGGCACTGAGGTCAGGCTGACAGGCCTGTAGTTCCCCAGATCCTCCTTCTGGCCCTTCTTGTAGATGGGCGTCACATTGGCAAGCCTCCAGTCGTCTGGGACCTCCCCCATTAACCAGGACTGCTGATAAATGATGGAGAGTAGCTTGGCAAGCTCCTCCGCCAGCTCCCTCAACACTCTTGGGTGGACCCCATCCGGCCCCATAGACTTGTGAGCATCCAGGTGGCATAGCAGCTCGTTCACTGCTTCTTCTTGGATTATGGGGGGTTTATCCTGCTCGCTGTCCCCGTCTTCCAGCTCAGGGGGCTGAGCTGGGTAACTGGTCTGACTATTAAAGACTGAGGCAAAGAAGTTTCTTATATGTGAATTATGACTGCCAGTCATAATCTCTCTTTCATCTATACACAACTGTGACAAAGCTGGGTGAAGCGAAGGTCAGAGGAAGCTTAAAAGGCATTTGAGTTTTCTCTCATCTTGACAGGGATTTCATCCCTCTACATTGCACAGGGAGTTCAAAGTTACTGCAAAAACATTAAAAGGTATTTCTATACCATACATTTGTTTGCAACGATTTAAAGGAAAATATCGTTTCTAAACCAAGCACAAGCAACTCACAACTGATACCAAGTTCAGAAACTTTATGCAGTTAAAAGGACTGCTGACTAGATATGTAAGCACTGAAGAAGATTAACACACAGTCACCAATAACTAGGACTGTTACTGACCCGTGAGACAATGGATTACAAATAAAAGATCAACAATGTCTGCAAAAAAAAAAATGGTGTAACTTACATTTGATTTGCACCTTCTGATCTTACAGGAATGTAGCAAGTGTAATGCTGAGGATACAGAAATAAGCATACACTAACAGCACTGCGTGCTGAAATTACCTTATCTGCATAACTCATCTTTAAGAACTACACTGCAGTATAGTAGTAAAAAAAGCTATTATTAAATGCATTAAGACACTAAGACCATTGTTGAATGTGTATCCACATTTTCAGCAGCTTTCAGTACTGTCCCTAATACTTAGCACAGTACTTTGATACCGTTGCTTAAGCAACTGCTGGAGAAGTTCAAATCTTGATTACACATGAAAAAATCAGAGCCCTGAAAAGTTCCTGCTGGATATACAAGATAAATAAAACAACCAAAGGGGAAAAAAAAAAAGAAAAAAAAAAAAAAAAAAAGGACAGACATACAAACAGAAGGTTGGACAAGTACTTAAGTCACACACAAGCTAAAACAATTTGCCTGGCCAAGTGGTTTAACACACTTAAGCAGCTTCCAGTTGCTATCAAATCTATAGATTACTATTATAGAATACTAGAAACACTTCCTACATTTTTTTTAAAAGACTGTGGGCCCATCCGTATCTTTCTGTTAAGTTTAAACTTACAGAAGATCTTCTGCTGCCTGTTTTAGCAATTTATAAAACCATACTCCTCCACTATACTCAAAAGAATGGGTTATTCAAAAGCATATGAACAGATGATCAAGCTACCCCTCAAGTTTTATTAAAATAAATTTGAAGCACAGTTTTCTGAAAGTTTCCTTGAGAAAAAACAAACATCAGTGGTTTTTCAAAATTATGCACCCATTTCAGCTTGTACACTACCTACAATCCCCAGGAAGAAAGGTTAATAATAAAGGGTAGTTTGTTTAGGTAGCAGTTCTCTGCTGAACAAAGAAAAGTTACATCGACTCTCCTGGACCATTGCTAGCCCTCCACTGCCAGAAGAAACATAAACTGCGACAAGAGTTTCAAGTACTTAAATATATGTCCTGATTGTCAAAGGTACTCAATATATGCAGATTCACCAACACTACACACCTCACGAAAGCAGTATAATAAACACTTAAACACAAAGAAAAAAACATTTAAAAAACACATGACAACACACATTGGCCTAAGTGCCCAAATATAGACATACCTACATGTGAATTTTTCACGCTTAGCACAGTGGTGAAAGCTTGAGTTCATATGGAGCAACACTTAGACTCAAACACAYTCCTATGTTTATACAGCCCAGTTTAAATGTTTTTAATAATTCATATAGCATTATTTTAAACTTACAGTAGTAATATTTAGGCTCAATGTACACTTTCTCTAATTTTAAATATTGTGATAAGAGACTAGTGAAATTCTGGAAAATTGCTATTTTAAAAAAAAAAAAAAAGGTTGAATTACCAACAGCATTAAAACAACTTAGATGAAGTCAAGACCAGTAAGTGTACATTAAGACTGTGGAGTAGAAAAAAAAAATTCAGGATTCATTTCTGAAGTACAAAAAATAATGCCAGAGTAATTTAAAGAAAGTGTAATAACAAATGAGTCGCTTGCTCAAAGAAAAATGGTGAACAAGTTTACTGTGACTTATCTACTCTACCAAAACAAGTGTTCAAGATTTTACTTTGCAAGTGTAAAAAATTTCATAAAACTGAACAAGTTCAGTTATTAAAGCGTAATGTTGTATTTGAACTATGATGAGTATTATTCTTAACTTCTGCACGGCACCAAAGTCAGAAGTCCTCATTTAGTAGGTACTAGCAAGTCACTTAGTCCATAAGGTAACCAACAACGATAAAATACCCCAACTATCACAGGCAATACTCTCTAGCATTTGCATGTATGGGATCATTACAATCCCTGCCTGCCAAACATGCATAACCTCTAAATTTCTCTCTCTCAGGAAAGTCTATCCAGCTTCAGTGGAAGATGGAGACTTCTGTATATAACTGCAACCACAAACCAAATCCTGCTTCAAACACTGATAATACATAATAGGTGTTTGGAGGCTTCCACAAAATGAGCTGATAAGAGTTTCTACACCACAACTGACTGTAGCACAGTTACTACCTTTGTTAGCAAATTCCAAAAGACAGACCAAGAGTTAAAGTGTTGCAAGACATTAAAGCCAGAAGGATGATCAGGTTCTCCAGTTTGATACCATAATTATGCTACACTTCCATCATGCAATTCGTAACTCTGTGAATGCTTTAGAACAGGCTAAAATAACGTGGTTATCTCCAGTCACTCAAGAGCTCTTTCCATCTTAGCTTTAGGCTATGGTTTCTTGTACAATTGCATTGAGAATAAACTAGTTCCTTATTTACGGTGATCATTACCATGAAATAATTTACTGAATAGTCTTACCCTTAGTCCCTGCTTAGTATGCTGTTAAACCCTGCTTTTGCTTAATAACATTGCCTTTGGTGGCCTAAATGCAGTAAATGAAAGGTATAGGCCCACTTTTAAAAAAAGTTTGCAGTCATTTGTTAAAGTATAATACGTCTTACACACAGCACATTTTAGTCTAATAAATTAATCATGAATAGAAAAGAACCAGTGCATTAAATCAATAAGAACAAAGACACATTATTCTTTTCTATTCTTGTTTATGTTTCACCTACACCAAACTGCAAACTCAGATCACAAATTATTCCCAAAAAGGTCATACCAAGAATACACTTGCTATTATTACACTGATATTCAGGTGTGTGTAGTTTCTTCTTCTAAAAGACTATACCAGCAATACTACTGTTCACAACTTGATCTACTTCCTAAGCTGTTAGAGACGGGTCTGAAAAGGCTTATTTACTTTATTACCCTCTGTAAAGTGAACAGTATTATTATAGGTGGTTTTTTGTAGCATAGGTGTGCTATCCACGTCTTTTTACTTACACTTAAGCAAGGTACATTAACATTTTGGGGGGTTTTTTTGTTCTTTTTTTTTTATTATTTTCTCCTTCCATCCTCATAACTTTGCTAGCTTACCACTGACTGTTACAGTCATTAGTCTACTGTGACATTATCTAGATCACAGTAACTTGTAAAGGCTGAAACACTTCACTACAAATACACAGACTGACAAATGGATAATTCTCATTTCCAGATTAGCCTGTGACATAAAGAATGCAAATCCTGAGACAGTAACAAAGACTGCTTTTCAACATTAAATATTTCAAAACCTTTTGTTTGTTTGTTTTTACATACACATACATAGATGATTTAGTCTGCTTATACACGGACAATTTCCAAAGAACAGCCAAAACTGTAGTGCTAAGGAACACTTTCTGGAAATCACGTTATCTGCTAGAGAGGTATATTTCTCAGCATCTCCAACAATCTGCCTGAAGTGCTAAATTACTGCTTTTACAACCCCCTGAAATCTGTTGGTTCTTCCTGTCTTTAAAGACAATGCAATACCAAGCACTGTAGCAATCCTTAGTTCAAAGCATAGCATGGCATGCAGAAAATGCATCTGTAAAAGACACCAGAAGAAGGTCCATGCAAACAGGTATTGCCACCTACAGCTGGCCAGCAGACATACAAGGTGCAGACCCTAAATTCCTCATTATTCTTTACTTGGAGCAGAGCGCTAACAAAATCAATTCTGCCAATGGTAGGTATGTTATTTCATCAGATGAAATGAGAGCTGAACTTGTCAGCATGACACAACAGCAACCACATTTTCTTCACCAAAGCGCTTTTACTCATGTGACTTGCCATTACTGAGGGTAACTATTTTTTCAAGTTCCATAAATAGCCAAACTGAAGATATGAAGAGACCTTTTAAAAAAGTCAATCTCCTAGAACTCAAGTTATGCAATTTTCAAGTTGGTGACAAGACTCTGAAGCAAGTTTAAAAACTGAAAAATGGAAAACAACAACACTGCCCCTAGGATTCAGCTAAAAAAAAAAAAAAAACCACCCACCATAAATCCATGCTAAGCCACCATAAATCCTTTATTGTGAAGTATCTTCTAAAAGTATCTTCTCCCTTTTTCATCAAATACACAGAAGCAAAACTTACAGCAAATAAAAATGCCCATATAAACTCTAAAACAACTTACAAAATAGAAATAAGAATGCAAAATAGTTACCGCATCAAAAACGTTTAATTGAAACTTCCAGTTCTACTTTAATAAGTTCATTCGCTACTGCTTACTAACATCTTCAACAAGTATTAAATTACATCTGTAAAAATCTCATTTGTACCTGATCAACCCTCCTACTACATAATTGCATACATGATGAAAATTCATCCAATTTCCTGACTGTACTCTTGCTTTACAAGCTAGTACTAGTTACTACTACTAGAGATTCTCAAAGGCTGTTCACAAGTCTTTCAATTCTCACGTTCAGCTTTCATCTTCCAGCCTCTCCACAGATTTAATAACTAGCCAAAACATACATCCTACACAGCAAACATTTCCTCCACTTTTTTTTCCCCTCTGTCCAGCCATAAAGGGATCTTTTAATAAAAATTTCTCTTCAAAAAAGAAAATTATGAGAGATTGTCAGATAATAAAGAATACTTCAAATCTCTATGTCAGTTTTATGTTTTTATCATCACCTTTTCTTCCTTTCTCTTTTGCTTCACTGCTAGATGAAATGCACCAACAGGTGAAAACAACTTGCATCAGACTAAAGAATGAAAGCAACTCTACAGGAAATGCTGTCAAGGACAAGGAGACAGTTATTCATTCTCTTACCCTTCATTCACAAAATCTGCTTTTGAATAATGGTAAACAATGTTTCAGATTAAGTTATTTTTAAATTCACTTACAGCAGCCTTTATAAATGCTGTAAAATACATTGATTTTTTTAAGTTTTCACTTTACAGGTAATTTAAGAATTATACAAGTCTGTACAAAATCTTATTGCAAGCATCTATACCATAATAAAGCACTGTCTCAGAAGACATAAAACTGATTTTGCAATGCTAGGTATAAATACACAAAAGAATTCACTGCAATATAAATGTGTGTTTTTTCATACTTAAGTTTCACAAGCGTAAAAATAAAAGAAATCCTCTTCTACAGTTCTAGAGATGAAATACTAAGCTCAAAAGACCGTGTCTAAAATTGACAGAATTTAATAACTGAACTGAATAAATCAAGGTAACTCCTGCAAATCCAAGAAACTGTATGAGAATCACACACTAAAACGAGTCCATACCATGATTCAAGCTANGGGAAGATACTCAACATCCCAAAAACTGGCCTGCATTTTTGTAGATTGAAATATTAGAAGAGATGATGAATCTACCAACATACAAACATCTATGGCATACCCAACAGGCTGAAGAGACTAGTCAGAAGAACTAGGGGTGGGGTTTTTTTGTTGTTGTGTGGTGGTTTTTTTAAAAAATACAGAAACTTAACGGTATTGTTTGTATCCTCTCTTTAATAAAGTTTGCAAATTAATTTTTCATATGGCATTCTGCCAAGCAGTTCATTTTTAATATCTTTTATTTCAAGTCATAGTGAAGATTAAAAAAAAAAAAATTCATTCATCCTGGGGAAATAAAGGTTACAGTTTTCAAAGCAGATACACTCCACACTGTCTATATTTAAAAGGCCGTGCCCTGATAACAGGCATAGAAAGACCTGCAAATGGTGTTCTAAAAACTGAACAGGGCTGAAGACTTAAAGATACTGGCATGTCTTTAAACGCAATTACATACAGGTTTAATGAAAGCTGGGAGTTAATCTAAACAAGGTATTACATGGGTCAGATGTTTTTTCAAAGGGACACACCAAATGGAATTTTACAGCTTCTTCACTGGCCCAATTATGTCATCACTTACTTCTTTCTCCTACCTTTTCCCTTGCCAGGTTTAGAATCACTTGGGATGTATCGATATAAATCTTCAGTGATATATGTGTGTGTGTGTGTGCACATGAGACAGAGAGAGAGAAATGGGGATTTTATACACACATATTTACAGTATACGTGCTTCTTAAATGTTTATGTACTTTCACAATACACTACCCTTACCTCCTGTGAAAGACGGAATAATCTCTAACAAACAGGCAAAAAACTCTCAAGAGAACTCTAGTCAGAGACATCCAATAGCCAGAGAAGTGAAAAGCCAAGCAGAATAACAGAATATCTTGCACTACCTTTAGTGAGTGATAAGGTCTAATCTCCAGACCAAAAGAAATTCCAGTCAAAATGACAATACAAATAATACCTTGCCCTGAGATCCCCTGGAAGCAGAAACAGAAGTAATCTCACTAAGTTTTTAATGATACAGGCAGAAGTTTAATGTTACAGGGAGAAGTGCTGCTGTAAATTATCTAATTGTACACAAAAGTGACCTGACCACTACTGCCATGCAAAAAAAACACAATTATTTTTGGTCTCCATTTAATAGAGTCATATCCTGCTCTGTGTAAAGCATCTAAATGCTTTTCCAACTGCAGCTAAACAAAAGTATAGTCTACCTGGAGATGACAGATTGAACAAAGACGCAACGTGCATGGGAGAAGAAAGGATATGATCTTTGGCTAGCCAAATAACAGAGGAAGAAGGTATTTCTGGCTATTGTTACCCTGAGGGATTTAAACATTCTGGGAAAAACTACCAATCATGACAAACGGCTAACATATGCTCTTAAAATCACAGTACAGTCACGTGCTAGATGTCATTTTCCAAAACACTGAGTATCAATGAGCTTATGATTCTCTTACTCAGCTAGGATTCCCTGGAGGCTTAGAGGGCTTTTTTGGTTGGTTGGTTAAAAAAAGAAAAAAAAAGAACCAAAAAACACACACACCACTAAACACAAACAGGACCCTTGAAGGATTAGTGTTCTGGTTTTTAGAAAACCAAAAAACATTTCTGAGAAAATTGACTGCTAGTAGCATAATGGTGACACTGTGGGCTTCAACACCTCAATCTGTCTTCTACCACCTTCACCTACTTATTGACTAAAAAACATAATCAGAATGAAACAGTGTTGGAACTTGTCTTCCAGCACTCCTGGAAGACAAGCTGCTACTCATTATAGCTCTCTGGCATCTTAGAAAGACATGATGAAAGCCACTAAGGCAGTCAACACCTCATGATCAACATAATCAGAGACTGCTGATAGAGTTAGTATTTTCAATATTAAGAAAAGAACCCAGCCTCTCCCAGCAACTCATTTTATTAATTTTTTTTTTTTTTTTTTTAAATAAAGTTTGGCCACTGATATTACTCCTGATTTAAGTTATGGCACCAAGAAGATATTTAAGAAGTACTTCACCTCCCATTGCTATGGCATTTTTCCCCACCTTGTAAGTATTTAGTGCTTTATTTTGTCTCCTCACCTGAGTCTCAGTTTTTCTTTTCTAGTGTTCTTTTCTGTCCTCTCGTACATTCTCAAGGTAGGTTACTTATCTTAAAGTTAATTCTTGCATTAATGTAGCGGCTTCTTAGACAAGAAGTTCTTTAGGAGAACCACCATAGTCTTCCTGTCCATTTGTAAATGCATTTCACAAGAGGTCCTCAATACAGTGAGGAATTTCCACACGTAATTAATATCAAACAATTGCACTTTAAAACTGCTATTCAGATCGCTTCAGCTTGCACACGCAAAAGGCCTTTCACAACTGACACAGCTTCTCTGCACACAGTCAAAGAAAGGAGAATATTCACATGCACAATCTATTAAGACCAGCCAGTAGTCATTTATTTGAAAAGGTGAAGGTGGGAGAACACGTGCAGTTTCTTACTCTGACTGCACCCAACTGAAAGGCTCACCACCCCTCCGCAGGCCTGAGCGGCTCTCACAATGGATTAATGCTTTGAAGCAAAACCACCAAGACCAAAAGTGCCCCAAGTTCAATTTAAAGAGCCACAACGGTGTTGCTGAACCTCCCCTTTCCCACCATACTCATTTGCCTAAAGCATCTCTTGGCTGTCAAAGAGGCGGCTTCTACATACACCACAGACTCACAACTGGTTCAACCTGAGTAAAGTCAATACTTGAAAAAGAAAAGCTAAGGCAGGATGAAGTCTAGGCTTGTGAAGAAAAAAAAAAAGTCTACCTAAGAATAAATATTAATTATTTCAGTATAATAAATAATCTAAACTACAGTCACCACTAGCATACCCACATTCCACAGTATTCTTTTGTCTTCCTCTATACAATGGGAATATACACACTGTCACAGATTGTTAAACACAATTTACCCACGCAGTAGTTTTAGAGCATTATCAATATAACCCACCCCCTCAAGAGAAAAAACCAAGTATTTTAATGTAATACCTACATGTGCTGGGACCTGAGAAACAGTATTTCTAATTAAACAAAAACATCACACCGCTTCATTTCACAGAATGGCTGTAACGAGACCTGCAAGTTAGTGCAAATCAAACTATCAGACAGTGTATCTTTTAATAAAGTTACAGGCAGTCTTACCTCTCATCCTCACCATCTACAAGGGGTGTTGTCAATGGCAGCACCTTCAGCGGAAAGAGGGATGCAGAGGACGGCATGTTGCTGCTACTGCCATCTGAAACGGCTGATGCTCCAACACCACTCTCGCCACTGGCAGCTTGAGGTAACCCCACTAAGGAAGGTTCTGTAGGGCGTCTTCCATCTTCAATTTGGCTTACAACTGACTGAGCTAGTGATTGTGCGGGGAACTGGGTAGAGCTTAGCGGTATCTGCTGCGGCACACTCTGTGCCACTGGCATACCTATACTTGTTGATATCAAAGGAGGCTGACTAACACTTTGAGCCAAATTCCCGTTCTGCACAGCCGAAGCTTGTGCTATATTCTGTGGCTGTCCCAAACCTATAGAAGCAGAAGGTATGCCAGGAGGCACAGCTGAACCAGCTTGACTTGGTGCAGGAACAGTACTAGCAGAAGGTATAGGGCTAACTGCAGGCAGCTGCTGGGCAGTCATCCCTTGGACTACAGACTCCACTCCTTGTGCCTGCGGCTGTACAGGTAACAAGGTGTTTTGCTGAGCAATGACCATTTGCTGAGGAAGGCCTGAAGCGCTGGCCTGTAATCCCTGCTGCATTATTCCTGTCTGCACAGGCTGCACTACTTGTGAAGATGGAGGAGCAGCCGTTGACGGCATGACTGGAGGTGGAATTTGGTTTGCAGCAGATGGTGGTTGCACCACAGCGGCTACGCTTCCTTGCTGCCCAACATTCAGCATTTGACCACTGGTACCTACACCTGGTATTGCTGCTGGAGCATGTGCAACAGGCTGAGCTGGGGCAGCAGCTGGATGTGCTTGTACTGAAGGCTGCATACTCTGTGCCTGGGCAACAGGAACTGGTTGTCCTGCTCCTACTCCTGTAGAACTCGGCTGCATGGCAGGGGCTGGAGTCTGAAGGATCTGCTGATGTTGAATGTAGTCTGGCATAGCCCCCGTAACAGAGTTTTGGTTCACTGGCTTAACGTGACCTGCGGCCATCTGCGTAGAAACTGTCTGTTGCTGCTGTTGTCCATACTGCAACTGCTGCTGCTGTACAACTGGCAAAGTCTGCACAGGCTGCGCCGGCTGAGAATACGGTAGTTGCTGTTGAGCCATACTTTGAATGGCAGGTTGCTGGTGGCCCAGAGATGGGGATACACCTAGTATATTAACTGGGGCTGGCTGAACCCCAGTAACAGTGGTTAGACTGGCCTGCGCAGGAGGTTGGACCCCTGGCTTCTGCTGTGGATAGTTTACTTCTTGAGAATGCAGCTGGACTTGTGCAAGCTGTGATTGAGAAACACTCTGTGGTATACTAGATGCTGGAATTGCCGGAGGAGCAGCGCTGCTAAAATCCATCTGCTGTGGACCCACACCTTGAAACGCTTGCTGCTGTACCACAGTAGGTGCTCCTATTTCTCCACTTCCCACACTTTCTGTATAGTGACTCAGTGTGCTTACATTGCTGCTAACAGAACTCCCACTGGTGCTCTCCCTTTCAGAAGTCACTTCAAGCGGGTTTTGTTTTATCGTCTCTACTGCTTTGTTTACTGCTACTCCTTCTGAAACTGCAACAGTGTTTTCTTTATCATAGAATTCAGTGCATGTCCATCTACCTTTTTTGAAAGGTTCGGAACTAGAATCTAATTTTACAACCCTAAACCTTGACGTGCCAGATGCAGGCTGCTGCTGGCTTGATCCCACTGCCATTCCTGCAGTTGGATTAGTAACATTGTTAATGACACTAGAGGAAGCACTCGTACCATTGCCAACACCACTCAAGATATTCACATTAACGTTGCTGCTAGTTCCAGACAAAGCATTTACATTACCAGTACTCGTGATGTTGCTTAAATTTATAGTACCAAGCATGCTGCTTGCCACACTAGAACTACCACCACCCATATTATTTAAGGTACTAGTTCCAGTAGCAGGACTTACACCTAAATTGCCAGGAGTACTTGTAGTGCGGATATTAGACACGACAGATGCCGGGGAACCAGTGGATGATGCAGCAGAAACTGGTGCAGTTGATATAACATTGTCAGAGCTTCCAGTTGTTGATAGTTTTCTAAATGATGGACTGGGCGGTGGTCCTCCAGAAATTGGGGCACTGCCCACCCCAGGATGCGATGGATGATGGTGTCCATGATGGTGGTGGTGAAGATGGTGGTGGTGATGAACATGATGGGGGTGAACACTTCCATTGATCACAACACTCTGCTGTGGGTGATGAGGCAGAGGAGCGTGCTGCTGAGGAAGATGAGGCTGGTTTGGAGAAACAGCCCCAGGAGTCTCTGCCTCTTGGAAGTTATTTAAAGTCTCTTCAGAGGAGCTCCTCTCAGGTTCTCCCAAGTCAGTGGCCCTGGATAAAGAAACATCCAAGATTTCTGAAGACGACAGGTCTTCAGTGTGGGACTCATCCAGGTCATCGTAGCTTTCTGTATCTTCAGCTATGCTGTTATTAGAGCTCATACTAGCTGATATTTGAGCAGGGGTCACACTAGTAATTTGGAAGCCACTTTTCTTTTTCATTTGAGCTCCAGTCTGTGCAAGAGGCTGTGGCTGGAGCTGAGACTGCGAGAGGAGGTTCAGGCTTTGTGGAGGAGGGGGTGTCGGCTGTGGACCCGCTGATGAAGATGCTGCAGGAGATGGAGGCGGCGGCTGGACCAGCAAAGGCGGCTGATAATCCTCGGCGGAGAGGGTAGCGCTCCCAACGCCGGTACCTGGTGCAGTGGGAGCAGTAACGCAGCTGCTGCCGCTGCTACTGCTGCTGCCCCTTCTAGGAAACATTGCCGGGTGCGCCATCTTCCTAGCACTAATGTCTGCGGCTGAGTCAGGCTGGTGCATTGTATCGGGTGTATTTTAAGAGTGCAATCCCCCGGTATGGAGAGAGACAGACACACACAGTTAGCTTTGCGCTCACGGCAGAGAGACACCACGCACAACCCCCCCGGCTCCCGCAGAGCACAGGCTGAGGCGCCTCGGCACCGCCGCTAACCGCCCCCCTCCCCTCCTCCTCCTCCTCCTCCTCCCCTCCGAGACAGGGAGGGGGCAAGGACCGGTCCTCCGCCGCCTCTAGATTAGCGCCTCTGAATGTGACACTTTCAATTCTCCGCCATTCACTTTCTTTCGCCCTCTCCCCACCCCACCCCCTTTTGATTTCCTCCACCACCACCCTCCTCGGCCGCCCCCCCCCACCCCGACTGCGCCTCTCCCGGGGGGGCGGGAGGCGGGCGGAGGAAATGCCCGCGG